>SJYV01003368.1:27554-301795 GCA_006410875.1 Neotragus pygmaeus
GCTCATCTCCACTAAAGGCAGAGGGAAGTGCCATTCCCTCCGTTGAGATGGAACTGCAAATTCTGCCTGTCCTTGTAGGGAAGGCCCTGGCTGACCTTGGCTCCATCCCCAGCCTTCCCCCCACACTCTCTTCATACCAGCTGCCCTGGTGGACTGGATTCCTCCAACTTATCTGGTCTTCCACACATAGGATCATGATTGTATTCACTTAACCCACCCTTGTAAATGTAGGAGAGAGATGGTCAGGTTAACAGTCAGTGTGATACAGACTCTGAAAGGGGAACACACCTAGCCAGCCTGCATGATCTCCTGTGAGGCTGTCCAGACCTCACCCATCCTGGGAGGTTCATGAAAACGGGCATATTAGTTACACTTCTGCACCCTTCCCCGGCTGACAAAAATGAAGAGGGAGCAGTGATCACTAGCACAGTTTGGGGGGTCTTTCCAGGAGAGGTGTTGTAGATACCCAAGTCAATTCAGTGGATCAGAATTGCAGGTTGTACTCAGATCCCCGGGGAGGTGATCAATAGGCCTTATTTTGCCCCATGAAGGGGGTCAGCGCCTTGGCTCAGAGCTTAGAAGAAATGCTGTTTCAGGAGAGAATCATTTCTTTGTGAAAATGAAATGCTCTTTACCCTGGAGGCTGTGAGGCTATTGAGTCATGGAATCTTCCATCATCAGCGCGTCAAACTGTGTTCCAAGCACAAGAGTCTGGCAAATTTTTATGAGCTGCTCTTTAGAGAGAAGGAGAGCTTGAGGAAAAGCGTTTATCCCTGGAATGGCTCTGAATGGAAGCAAGGACTGGGACCTCCCAGCCCTTCCAGAAATGCACAATACTGTTAGGAGAGCTGGTGGGAGTGATCTGAAAGTTTCAGTGACAGCTTATCAGCTCTGCATGTTGATCCAGCTGTGGAAGAGTGGTGATGGTGGGTGTGTGCACCCACTCAAGAGTGTGGTTAAAGTCATCCAGTAAGGCACAACTGTCATGCTACCAAAAGAACCCTTAAAGTTCTCTCAAGTAGCCTGCGAGGATCAAGTGAGATGATCTGGGTGAAAGCATGGATCTGTCCATGGTACATGTGCAGTAAACGATTCTGCATTTGAATTTAAATCTTGCTTTATTCAACACTGACTTCAGACTGTACCACAAAGCTACAGTCATCAAGACAGTGTGGTACTGGCACAAAGGCAGAAAAATCAATCAACAAAACAGAATAGAAAGCCCAGGGACAAACCCACGCACCTTTGGATACCTTATCTTCAACAGAGGAGGCAAGAATATGCAGTGGAGAAAAGACAGCCTCTTCAATAAGGAGTGCTGGGAAAACCTGGGCAGGTGCATGTGAAAGGATGAAATTAGAACACTCCCTAACATCATAAACAAAAATAAACTCAAAATGGGTTAAAGGCCTAAATATAAGGCCAGACCCCTAAAACTCTTAGCGGTAGGCTTCCCTGGTGGCTCAGTGGTAAAGAATTCGCCTGCCAATTCAGGAGACATGGGTTCAATTTCCTGGTCTGTACAGATCCCACATCCCGAGGAACAACTAAGCCCATCACCACAGCTACTGAGCAACTGAGCCTGTGCCCTGGAGCCCAAGAGCTGCAGCTGCTGAAGCCTGAGCACCCTGGAGCCTGCGCCCTGCAGCTAAAGAAGCTACTCCCGTGAGAAGCTTGCACACGGCAACTAGAGAAGAGCCCCTGCTACGAGCGAAGCCCATGCAACAGTGAAGACCCAACAGAGCCGTAACTAAGTAAAATTTAAAAAACAAAACAAAAACTCTTAGGGGAAGATATAGGCAGAACACTCTTATAAATTGCAGCAAGATCCCCTTTGACCCACCTCTTAGAGTAATGGAAATAAAACTAAAACTTGCTCTATTCAAGCCACACAGTGTTTTTGGAAAAGCTGCAAGAGTGGTTATTGGTGCCTGATTTTCTGACATTCCCTTCCCCCACCCCAAACAGCCTTTGCTTGCATGGCCCTGAGTGTTGTTTTCATGGGGTCTGATCTTAAAATGAGGTGATGATGCTGATTTAGTCACTAAGTCGTGTCCAACTCTTGCGACCCCGTGGACTATAGCCCATAAGGCTCCTCTGTTCATGGAATTTTCCAGACAAGAATACTGGAATGGGTTACTGTTCCCTCCTCCAGGAGATCTTCCTGACCCAGGGATTGAACCTGGGTCTCCTGCATTAGCAGGCAGATTCTTTACAGACTGAGCCATCAGAGAAGCACCGCCGCCCCCTTAAAATGGGGGTCAGGGTTTACAGTGGGCACTGTGAGGACACTGCCCGAATCCTCTGAACATTCTAGAAACCCTGTGAGCATTAGCGCTCTTGACCCTCCCTAGCCTTGTGGAGTCTTCCCATGATCAGCCCCCTCTTCAGATGAGCAAAATGAGATTCAGATAAATTACAGGCCGCCGTCACTCAGGTAGTAGGAACTGAAGGGCAGCTGTCTCTCAGTCCAGAATGTGAACTGCATCTATAAATTTTACACACACGCACACACAAGCATTTTAAACTAAGTCCCTTAAAAATAATCTGGGGCGACCAAGTAATGAAACAGTAAACTGCTCCTTTAGTCTACTATCAAGTGTAATACATGTTGACATACATTGTGTGCCTCTTAGAGGAGAAAATTAATAGCATCCTCCCTTTTTTGGTAAATTGAAATGACCAGTTTCGATCTTTCTTCTGTTAGATCAAACCGAGCTCTGATCAACGTCTGGATCCCATCAGTGTTCCTCCGGGGCAAAGCTGCCAACGCCTTCCATGTGTATCAGGTAATTACCTGGTTTTCAGTTAGACGCCACTGCCAGGGCAGAGCCCACACTTGCTTGTTATCCTCTGGAGCTTTTACATCTCGGTGGTGGAGTGTGGAGTGCCATACGGAGAAGCCACGGCCTCCCAACACCAGCATCTACCTGCCCAACCTCCCCGAGGCAGCGGTCCTTCCATGAGACAGGAGGAGGCTGGGGGTGCTTCCTCGTGCTGGCCGGGGTTCCTAGTGTGGCTGTGACCGCTCAGCTCGGGCTGCTTGAGCAGAAAAGCGGGGCTTTGATGGCTCGTGTTACAACTGAAGAGTCCGGGCATGGGTCTGGCCTCAGGCTTGGCTGGACTGGTGGTCAGGAACCTGCCACTATTTTCCCCTGTTTCCTTTGCCAGGGCGTCCTTTTCAGGCTCGTCCTCTCTGTAGGTGGACCAGGCGGCTCCCGGAAGCATCAGACTCTCAGCCAGTCTGGGCATTTCTCAAGGGTCTGTCTTGGATCCCAGGCACATCCCTGAACCTCGGGGTAGAGTGATGGACTTCTGTGATGGGCCAGGTTCAAATCATGTGACCCCCCCACCTCCACTGGCAAGGGGGTTGGAGTTAACCTCATCTGACCTTGTTACTGAGGGATGGGCAAGGCAACACCACAGATGAAAACCAGGCCCCTCGGTGAAGAGAAGGGGCAACAGACAATTGTCAAGTGATGTTCAATGTGCCTCCTGGGGTGGAGCCGGCCAGCCTACACCCAGCTGGGGATTGAGTGTCTGGGACAAGGGGAACCTTTGCTTTAGAGCTGATTTTGCCCCAACAATTGGGACCCTGGTTTCCCATCTTTTCTCTGATTTTCTGATGTCTTTTCCAGCCCTGCCTGTTTCCCTCTTTTTTCTTTCTTCTTTCTCTTAACTGAACTCTAGCCGTTGGTGTTTTGTGCTGGGGCTGTTTGGTTTTCAGCTTTGACTCTTAACTACTTCTGGCTCCACTGTCATCTTGTATCACAACAGCTTTCATTAGGGTTTGTTCTTATTCCCGCGAGCTCTGTGAAAAACCGTGGTTTTGTTTTGTTTTGTTTTGTTTTTGTCATTCTTCTTAGTGGGGGATTGACCATTGAAGAAGTTTTCTCAGCTATTAAGGCATTTCTCTAGGAGACTGGGGTGGGGCTGAAAGGATGTTGAACCTGAGAATAAGGGCCCTGGTTTCACTTTTATGGCTTAGGAAAATATCAGTTTTCTTATCTGTAAAATGGAAATCATAATAATGCTTACTTTGGAAAGCTTCTGTCAGGACGAGGAATGCATGGTACCTAGCAGGCACTTGAGATTTGTTTCTCATCTTCTGAGTTGGCCGCTGCCTTTGGTCATGGGTGACGGGACTAGCAGTGGGCGTGGGTTGGGTTATGTAGGGATGGGCCTGAGTATGCTACACGCCTCTCACCTGAAATCTTCTGGACAGATGAGCTAGAGTTTGACGAGGAAGTTTGCACTAGAACGTCATATTAGTTTACTTGTTTGGCCAGGCGACAATAGCACTTTAGTAAATGTTAGGGAATCTACGTGTTCGCGATCTCTCAGCTCTGGCTTGAAAAGAGAATTGGAGATGACAGATTTCCGAATGTCCTCTTCTCCTTTATATCCCAAACCAAACCAAGAAGACGTGCTCTTATGTGAATGTCCTGTAACTTCTGCTTTGCGATCATCAGAAAGTGGGGGTATTGCCTGGAGGAGGAAGAGAGGGAAGCAGACAGCTTTCAGTTCAGTTCAGTTGCTCAGTCGTGTCCGACTATTTGTGACCCCATGAATCGAAGCACGCCAGGCCTCCCTGTCCATCACCAGCTCTCAGAGTTCACTAAAACTAATGTCCATCGAGTCGGTGTTGCCATCCAGCCATCTCATCCTCTGTCATCTGTTTTTCCTCATTCTCTGTCATCTCATTCTCTGTCGTCTGTCCCCAATCCCTCCCAGCAGCAGAGTCTTTTCCAATGAGTCAACTCTTCACAGGAGGTGGCCCAAGTATTGGAGTTTCAGCTTTAGCATCATTCCTTCCAAAGAAATCCCAGGGCTGATCTCCTTCAGAATGGACTGGTTGGATCTCCTTGCGGTCCAAGGGACTCTCAAGAGTCTTCTCCAACACCACAGTTCAAAAGCATCAATTCTTCAGCGCTCAGCCTTCTTCACAGTCCAACTCTCACATCCATACATGACCACAGGAAAAACCATAGCCTTGACTATGTCTTTGTTGGCAAAGTAATGTCTTTGACATTATTATTTGACAGCTTTATTTTAGAGCAAAATTAAAATGCGAGCTCCCTGGAGAGCTTTCCTTGACCTTTTGTTTCTGACTCCTCCCCCACCTCACCCTGGCAAGTCACCGGGCCGTTTTCAGTGACCCTCTGTTATGGAACGAGATCGACACAGCACATATGCTGTTGCCCGGGAGATTGTTCCCACAGTGGTCACAGCGGCGTTCAAGCCGCACTCGCCCCATGCTTGACCACAGTTTCCAGAGCTTTCCTGGGTGTGCTCCAGCCCGTTGTGCAGAGGATGAGGCCCAGGTCACATGGAGCTGCAGGCCTGGCAGGCCCTGCATCCCCCCCTGCACCACCCAGCAACCTCATCCCATGCTGCGGGCTCTCTGAAAATCCCCTCTGGTCTTGGAGTAGTATGAAGCAGCACTGCGGGAATGCAGCTGACTCTCTCCTTTTAGCAAACAGTGCTTCTGGTCAGTGCCTCAAGAACAGACCCTGAGCATGTGTCTGGAAGCTTTCGCGAAAGGCTTTGTTACAGTGTGCTTTGTTTTGACTTTGTTGATTTTTAAACGGTAAACGATAATTGGAGAGAGGGTAACTCACTGAAAATACTGGTACTGTTGGACTTTATTTTTACTAGCTTAAAAATACATTTTATATAATTCCACAGAAGATTTGAGATAATTTCTAGAGAAATTCAGCAAAGAGTGATAAAATAGAAGAAATAAAATATCGGAATCAGAGTAAATGTAAACGAAGAGCGCTTTCATTAAGGGAACGCAGGAAATCACACATATAGGTGTACACACACACACACACATACACACACACGCTTATAATGAGAGCCTACATGGTTCCTCTCATTAGTTTGAAAGTTTCCCGTTGTGCTTCCTGGCAGCCAATGTGAAAATGGAAATGTAGCTATTTTGGGCAAGTTTGTCACTAATTGGAAGAAGATATGTCAGTTCCTCAAAGAGAGCTCTAAAAGAAATGTCCCTACAGGACTTTAGAGTAAACAGTGATAGACGACATGGCAGACGATGCCCTGTTAATCCCTGTGACAAATCACCCTCAGGTTTACTTACGATCTCCCTCCAGGGAAGCTAAGTGCATAACCATAGAAAGGACCGTGAGTCCATTTGAAGAGCCCGGACGAAAGGAACAGCGTGTGTAGCTTTTCCAGCAGATCTGTGCTGTCCCGTCCGACAGCCACTAGCCTCATGTAGCCACTTAAATTTGACTTAATTGAAATTTAACTCGAGTCCCTCAGACACGCCATCAGCGCTTCAGGTGCTTCATAGCCACATGTGGCTGGTGGCTGCCACATTGGACGACATAGATACAGAACATTTCCACCATCACAGGAAGTGCCGAATGGGGACCATTTAGATCAGTCTCTCCCGGCGTGTTAGGAAGCTAGATGGTCTTCTGCGTGGTCTTCTCTGTGCTTAGTGAAGTTTTGGAGTGGCATCCTGTGACAGGTTCTGCAGGGCGATGACCACTGGTCGTTCAGCTCCTCTGTCACTGGCAATGACGTGGAAGAGGAAGTCTCCCTGTGGCCTTGGGGCCTTGAACGCACTCTAGTTTTGCCTCTTAGCAGAGACTGAGGAAGACCCAGGATCAACACCTTCGACAGGCAGCAGACTCTTTCTCAGTGAGGTACCCTGTTTTGTTTCATTGTGGGTATTACAAAATAACACAACTTTGTGCCGCCTTCTACTTACGGCTGGCATGCTTGCTAAGTCGCTTCAGTCATGTCTGACTTTAGTCTCTTTGACTCTTTGCGACCCTATGGACTGTAGCCAGGCTCCTCTGTCCATGGGATTTCCCAGGCAAGAACACTGGAGTGGGTTGCCAAGCCCTGCTCCAGAGGATCTTCCCGACCCAGGGATCGAACCTGCATCTCTTACATCTCCTGCCTGGGCAGGTGGGTTCTTTACCACTAGTGCTGCCTGCCTAGGATTCTGTTTTTCCATTTAGCATGGTGATGTGCAGTTTCCTTTTAAAATAAACTTGAGGAAGAAAATGGTTCAGTTTAAAGAAAAATACTACATGCATGATAGTGAAAACAGCAAGAAGTTTAGGACGGTGACACGCGAATGAATAACACTTGGGAAATGCCACCTCTTACTGGCCTATGTGTGTTCCATAAAGCAGCTCATTCAGTCCTCACAGAAACTCTGTGGGGTATCAAGCGCTATTCTCCCCATTTTATAGATGAGAAAACAGGACACACAGAAGCAGCTCATTCAGAAGCATGATTTCCAGATACTCCCTAGTGGTCCAGTGGTTAAGACTCTGTGCTTCTGCTGCAGGGGGCACAAGTTCGATCCCTGGTTGGGGAAGTTCCACATGCTGCATGGTGCAGCCAATAGTAATTATGAAAAATAATTTAAAAAAACCCTTGATGTTCAGACTGCAAAGCATTTCTAGACAAGGTACCAGTTTGCACAGATTCTATAAATGTGGGCGGAGTCCACCTTTAGCAATCCAGGGAGCAGATTGGCCAGTTGCCTCGGAAGGACCCAGCCTGACCAGGAACTTGCCTGTGTGGATAGCCACCTGCATCCCTGAGACTATGGACTAAGGACCCCCTGCGGCCAAGCCAGGGATGCCCTGTACCCCAACTCTGAGTTTCCTGCAGCACACACATCAGAGCTCTGCAAAGCCCAGAGCAGCCTGCGGTGGGTTTGCTTTGGAAAATTGTTAAAGCGGGTGTCTATTGGCCGTGACTGCTCTTGTTTGAGCAGCAGCAGGGTCCCCAAGCCTGCCTGGACGCTTGGGAACTGGGGTACTTCTGACCGCAGAGGAGGGGCTAAACTGGTTCACCAGCTGCTCGTAGTTTCCCGGCTCTCACCGCTTGTTTGTGGAAGGGGTCTGGGTGTGTATTTTGCACACAGGATTCTGGCCAGAAGCACTGTAGTCCCTTGATAGGACTGAATGCACGTTATTTGAAAGGGTTTGTGTCTCTGAACACTGCGGTTTCCACGCTCTATTCTCATGTCCCGCGGTGGGCGCTGAGGTGTGCTCTGGCATAGAAGTAAGAAGTGGCAGCCTTTGGCCAGGTTTCAGGACAAAAGTAAAGTTGATGTCCAGAGCTTTCCCAGCTGAAGTTTTTCTTCCACGAAGACTTCTTACTTCTGGCCCCTGTTACAATTCTTGGCTGCTTGCAGACACATGCCAGGGACAAAATGAATAAACAGCAACTAATAGAGTGTAAAAACAAAACGAAACCCTATTTACTAACTAGTCTTGGTTAGTTTCTGTGTGTGTGTGTTCACACACAGTTATGCTGGTGGGGTTTGACTTTCTGTCCCTTCCATGTGACGTGGTTACATTTGTCATTTATCAATTAGTTCTTAGATTATACCTTTGCAAGTGTTTGCTCTTATTCCCCAAATACCCCAACTTCCGAACAAGTTTGAGGTCCTCTGTCTTAATATCCTACCGTAGTATTTACAAAGGCACATTAGACCTTAAAACAATCCACCTATTTTTTTTTTCCTTAAGCCAACATTACAGCCACCAAATTGGCATGAACTAATACATCAATCCACTTATTCTCTGAATCCTTAGATCTTTCCCTGTGAAAAGCACCAGTAGCATAAATACAGCTGAAACCAGTCCTCTCTATGGCGTTCATTTCAGCCTTTGAATTTCACCGCCAGAAGCACTGGCTACGGTACCACATTCCACTTGCCCAGATTTCCTTTGTAGAGACAGTTGCTTGGTTTCACCAAAGCTTTTTTGTTCTAGAATAAGCCCCCTTTCCTGGGGACCACAGCGGGGCTCTCTTGACTTGGAGAAAAGATGGTGTCCCAGGAAGACTCATTCAGTTTTAGGGTTCCCCCACCCTCTGAAGTATATCATGCAGCATAGGCAGGAGTTTTCAAGGTTTATCCTGGCAGAGCATATTTATATATGATGTACAGGGGAGATCCGTGGTTTTTTTGGATTAATAAAAGATCACAGGGTCTGGGGGCTGCATAGGAGGATGGCGATGCTTTTGTGCCTCAGTCTTTGGGTGCTTCAGCCCTTTTCATCTCTGTACTAAGATGGTTTACCCCTCAGGCCTTCAAGTTCGCTTTTACTGCGGTTCCATCTTTATACTTTCTGAGTCAGTAGCTGTGCAGAGAGGGAAGAATTCATTAAGCAGAGAAAGATGAGATGTTGGAGCCCAGCACAGAAATGGGCATGGCAGCCACAGTAACAGGGGCTGATCAGAAGCCTCTGCCCTCGTGGGTTCTGTTCCAGGGGTGGGGGACATAGGACAAAGGGGTTCACGTCAGATCCCTCCCCCCACACTGCCAGGAACCGGGCAGTGGGCCGTTTGATTTCTGAGTTTGCTTCCAGCCAGGTTGGTGTCTGTGCCACATGATAAGCGAAGCTGTGGGAGCCATGGCCTCTGTTTTTGCTCTCTCCTTCCCAGAGAACTTTCCACACCACAGAGGCAGGCACCTCTGGGGATTACAACACGTTCACCTCCTGCTGTTCCTGGGATGCTCAAGGCTTCTGGGAAAGCCTGATACAGGTGGAAAACAAAAAGCCAAACCAAAAAGGCCTGTTTTCCTCCCCTTGGACGCTCGAGTCACTATTATTCTCTGTTACTGCTTTTATCTTCTCGAACAGGCGGAACTTTATAATTTTTTCCTTTTGTAGCATAATTCCTTTATCCCAAANCAACTTCAGCTTCTTCAGTGCTACTGGTTGGGGCATAGACTTGGATTACTGTGATATTGAATGGTTTGCTTTGGAAATAGAGATCATTCTGTCATTTTTGAGATTGCATCCAAGTACTGCATTTTGGACTCTTGTTGCTTGCATACCTCCTCATGAAACTGCAGGCCAGTGGGAGTGGGTGCTTCCTCCCAAAATGAGTGTGCTCTTACCAGCAGAAGAGGGATGGGGTCAGACTGGCCCAATGAGAACGTGGCCCTCAAAGGCTACTGGCAGCTCATAGCCTGAGGTTGACTCAGGAGCCAGTTTGGTGACATTTAAGTATCTCTGCACCAGAGTTTCTCAGCTGTAGCACAGTTGACAGTTGGGGCCAGATAATTCCTTGTGGTAGGCTTCCGTGGTAGCTCAGTGGTAAAGAATCAGCCTGCCAGTGCAGCAGACGTGGGTTTGATCCCTGGTTTGGGAAGATCCCCTGGAGAAGGAAATGGCAACCCACTGCAGTATTCTCTCTTGGAAATCCCATGGACAGAGGAACCCAGGCAGTCCGTGGGGCTGCAAAAGAGTCGGACATGACTGAGCGACTAAACAACCGCAGTTCCTTGCTGTGGAAATGTGCACGCAGGACGTCGAGCTGCACCCTGGCCTCTACCTATGTCACCTCTCCCCTCCCCCCACTTGTGATGACACAAGATGCCCCCAAACATGGCCAACATCCCCTGGGACATAGAACCTCTGCTTTGCATGGTGCCATTAAATCCTACTGTGGTTTTTATCAGGTGTTTTATTGTTTTTCTTGGGAAAAAATGGAATATAAGATACATGCTCTCCTCTCGCAGTAAAGAGACTTCTCTTCTCACTCTTTTTAAGCTTCCACATAGTTATTTTCCAGTGTGAAGGAAGCATTATTTATGTAACTGTTCTCCTGATGGACATTTAGATTGTTTTTATTTCCCAACCATTGCAAACCAAACTGCCAGGATTGTCCTTGTATGGTGTAGACCTCTTCATACACATTGNTTTTAAGCTTCCACATAGTTATTTTCCAGTGTGAAGGAAGCATTATTTATGTAACTGTTCTCCTGATGGACATTTAGATTGTTTTTATTTCCCAACCATTGCAAACCAAACTGCCAGGATTGTCCTTGTATGGTGTAGACCTCTTCGTACACATTGTAAGTGATTCCCTGGGATAAATAACTAGAAGTGGGTTTGCTGAGTTGAAAAGTATATACTTAAAAAAAATAAATAAATAAAGGCCCAGCCAAATTGCTCTCCTAAAAGGCTGCACCAACTGTCAATCACACCAACAAAATAAAGGAATATTTTGTCTCCATGTCCTTGCCAACCTTGGGTATCATCAGCATTTAAAATTTTACCAATCTGATAGAGGGAAAAAAAATGTTTACGTGATGTTGAAACTTGTATTTTCCTAACTATTTGTGAGTTTGCAGTTGTCTGTGCTTTAATTTGCCTTTTTTTTCTTTTTCTTTTTTTGTGAATTACCTGTTCGTATGGCATCCCACTCCACGACTCTTGCTTGGAAAATCCCATGGATGGAGAAGCCTGGTGGGTTGCAGTCCGTGGGGTCTCTAAGAGTCAGACACGACTGAGCGACTTCACTTTCACTTTCCACTTTCATGCACTGGAGAAGGAAATGGCAACCCACTCCAGTGCTCTTGCCTGGAGATTCCCGGGGACGGGGGAGCCTGGTGGGCTGCTGTCTATGGGGTCGCACAGAGTCGGACATGACTGAAGCGACTTAGCAGCAGCAGCATCCTTCCCCCATTTTTCTGTGAAATTGCTCATCACTTTTTTGGTCTTTTCATGCAAGTCCTTTGGATAGAAATTCTTTTTCCTGGTCTCTTGCTTTTTACTTTATTATGAGAATTATTGTTTGTTCTTTTTTTCCTGATCTCCAAATCTTGGGAATCAGGAGGCTCTTGGTTTACCTGATGAAGTGCTTATGTTTACTTCATTTCATTGTTGCAACAGTCCTGAGGTCCTGTAGACTTTCTTTCCATTTTGAGGGTGGAGAAAAACATGTTCAGAATGGTTAGGAAATAACTTGTCCAAGGTCAAATGAAAGATTCACTGTTGGCCTCCCCACCCCAAGTCCAAGGTTTTTACCTGGACGTCCAGCTATCTGCAGAGGACTGAATGAAGACCAATGAGTGGAAGTGAGAGAGAAACAGTTTTGGGCTGATCCTGCTTCTCTCCAACCGTGTATTCTTCTTTGTGTCTGTTAGTCTATCCAGCTAGCCTGCATCAGGCTAGGTGCTAAGGATGTTGTTGCAAGGGCCAGAGATACAGTCTTGATCATTGACTACTTACTTACTATGAATAAGACTGAACGTGGAGAGCCCTTCAAGGCAGGGTGGTCATATGAAATGCTGATCTTTATCCCCCAGCCACGTTTGACCCTTGTCCTATGTAGGAGGGACCACATGACCTCTGAGGCCGCTTTCCATGCTTTTAAGTTTGTGAGAACTTAGCTGTCAGGTCTTGCTGGTCTATATGGAAAAAGGCCCTTTAGCTGCTCTCTGTCATTGCTGATTTTGCTGCCCCAACATGAGAAGTGGGCACACAGGTACCCATCCGTCCGTCTTGAGGATGTGAATGCAAACAGCAGCCAATATGCTGACTTACCTGGAGAAGGGAATGGTGCTTCCCTGGAGAAGGGAATGGCCACTCCAATATTCTTGCCTGAGGATCACATGGATGGAAGAGCCTGGCAGGCTGCAGTCCATGGGATACGACTGAGCGACTAACAGACGCATGCTGACTGACCGCCAGCCTTCATGTCTTAGATGGAGTTCCTTCTTCTGGGCACTTTGCAACTGGCAGGGTTAAGAGTATAGATTGAGGACTTGCCCCTCACCTGGGAGGGGACGGGGCAAGGATCAGAGCATCGAGGGTACCCCAGCCTCTCATCCCATGTCATGGTGATTCAGTAGAAGCCGCTCAGGTTCATAGTTGATAGTTGGGTGACTGTTTAGAACAGGGTCTCTCTTATTCTGTCCAAATCACTTTCTCCCCCTTTTAAGTAGGGCTGCTTCTTTGTTCACGGGGTCTTTGTGGATTGGAAGATGGGTATGCTGTGGGTCTTGACACCCACACGTTTGCACTCAAGTGCACCCACACAAGTGCACAGGGGCCCCTAGTCCTAGAAATAGCTTCCTCTGCAGCAGGGAGTCTGGAACCCAGGCTACCCCAACTTCCATTCCAGTTGTTGGAGTCTTCCGGCACAAGTGTCTTCCCCTCCCTCCTTGACTGTGAGGTTTTCATGTGACCAGAAAACCCAGACCGTTGTCTAGAGCCTCGAACTGCGTGATGCTAAGCTGTGGTTTCCTCATTGGAAGATGCCTCTCCGGCCCGATGCTCATGCAAGGTGAAGGGAGACAGATGTAGAAACAGTTGATCAATCATTAGGCAGCTGTTCAGATGTCGACTGTCATGATTTATGTTGATGTGATGAATGCTGTCCCAAGGCCTGTGGTGCAGGAATGATAGCTATTTCACTCCTGTGTTTGAAACAACAACCCTGGGCATGGTGAGTCGATGCTTCTCCTAGCGTGGGTGACTTCTCTTATGATCTTTAGAACTCGAGCTGTCCTGGCATGGGGAGGGCTTCTGCATCACCACTGCAGTATTCTGGGTTTCCCTTGTGGCTCAGCTGGTAAAGAATCCACTTGCAATGTGAGAGACCTGGGTTCAATCCCAGGATTGGGAAGATCTCCTGGAGAAGGGAGAGGCTACCCAGTCCAGTATTCTGGCCTGGAGAATTCCATGGACTATATATAGTCCATGGGGTCGCAAAGTGTCAGACTTGACTAAGCAACTTTCACTTTCACTTGCATCACCTTAGTACGCATTCATCTGAACCAATGAACTTGAACCATTAAGGCTGTTGTGTTTTGGGTTTTTTCCTCCTCCCTGGTCTGGGCTTGGCGAAGCCTTTGTCTCCTAATAAAGTCATCTGGGAGGGCTGCGGGGAGAAGAGGGGCTGTCGCTGTAAGTTTTGGATCTTTTCTTCTACCCCTTCCAGATACTGAAAAGCAGTTTGAGTCCAACCTTTAAAGGTTATTTCTTTGTGCCGCCGGCAGGCGCATCCAGAGAGACTGTGAATCCCAGCTCCGTGCCAGACTTCCCCACAGAGTGAGATTCTGCCAGACTGCTCTGTCTGGAGCCGGAGGAGGCAGCTCAAGTTGGCGGCCACGTGGAGGCTGCTTTTTTTTCTCAGGGGCCGCAGGGAGGAGAGTGTGAGAAAGGAGCAAGCGTGCTGATTTGGGGTCTCAGGGAGTCCCGAAGGACGTTGCGATGACCGTCCCATGGGGCGGTGGAAGGGGAGAGGAGGAATCTCACCTCTAGGGCTGCAAGTCTGCTGTGGTCCTGAAGACTTGGAGGGAAAAGAGGCTCAAGCACTTCAGCTCCTGGAAAGGAAAGGAAGGCAAGGTGCATTTTGCAGTGGCGGCTTCGTGCTGGACTGTGAAGCAAATAACAGAGTCATGTTACCAAGTCTGTCCCGACCCTGTCCATTTGTACCTGAAAAAAGGATGTGGGAAAGGGATCCACAGACCACTTTTAACAGTAAACACGTAATACTTACTGAGCCTTTCATTACATAATTTCAATTCCTTGCCACCAGCCTGTGAGGGAAAGTATTTTCCTGTTTGTTTACAGATAAGTAAACTGAGGTCAGAGAGGTTTGGTAGCCTACTTGAGGTGACACAGCTGGTGGGTAGCAGGCATGACCTTCAAACCTAGGTCCAGATGACCTTTCAATCCTGTATTCTTCAAGAGAAAAATGCTGCCTCTTTCTTAACAGAGTTTCTCTAAGAAAGGAGAACGTGAAAATCGCTTGGTTGTGTCCGACTCTTTGCAACCCCGTGGACTATACAGTCCATGGAATTCTCCAGGCCAGCATACTTGGAGTGGGTGCCATTCCCTTCTCCAGGGGATCTTCCCAACCCAGGGATCCAACCCAGGTCTCCCACATTGCAGGTGGATTCTTTACCAGCTGAGCCACCAGGGAAGCCCTAAGAAAGGAGGGAGATGTGAAATGCAGATGAGGAGGAAGGTGGTTGAGGAGGATGACTGATGAGGTTGAAGGTGAGGATGGTCGTGGTGATGCTGTGCAGGGGGAGGATGAGAACGGTTGATGACGAGGAGGAAGATGGTTGATGAGGATGGTTGATGAGGGTGCTGGTGATGATTGCTGAGAATAACTGATGAGGATAGCGATGGCTGATGAGGGGTGCAGGTCTGTTTGCCAAGCACTTCCCCGGTACCAGGCACTGTGCCAAGTCCTCTTCATGTTTTATCTCCTTTAAACTCACACAACTCCTCGATGGGAAAGTTCTGATTTCCTCTGCAGGAATAAGAAGAGGCACACGTTTACTTCAAATACCCCATCATATCAGGAAAGACTCAGGAATCTTTTCACTGTTAAGAGAAGATTTTCTGCACATCACAGCTGGTTCTCAGGCATTCACAGTCAAGCACCTGGCAGAGCCTGGGGGTGGAAAGCCCAATTTAGTCCCCATACCTCCCTGGGGACCCTGGCGTGTCCTGTCTCCCTGACTAGATCTTGGCTGAGACTTGCTAAAAGCACAGAGTAGCTGCTTTGGATTCCCAGCCCTCCAGCCCTGGCTTTGAGGAGTAGCAGTTCCGTCACTTTGGACCTCTTGCTCTTTCCATGAAAAACAAAGAAGCTGTGGCCAGCTTGGCTTCTGCTAGTCTTTTTTTTTTTTTCCACCACTTTGGTCTCTGAATCAGAAGGCAAAGCCCACCTGTCTTATTTACCAGCTGTGTGTATTTACCACCTGTGTCCCTTGACTGTAAAATGTAGCTACTGACCACCTCTCATGGAGGATTGGTGGAAGAATTAAGTGAGATATGTAAGAAACGTGCCCGGCATGGTACCTGGCACATAGTAGGTGCTTTACAGACCCGTGTCTCCCATGTGCAGCCTTCTTGCTGTCACACTGCAGCACTTTCTGTTGCTTGTTCATGTGCTTGCTTGTTTACTTTCTGTCTCTTGCACTTTCTCCACGAGCACTGTGGTATTTTTCTGCTGTATCCTGCGGCCTAGACCAGTGCCTCTCGATAAACATTTATTAAATGAATGAACAGGTAGGCGTACATATGCATGCATTGGGAAAACCAGGATTTGCATGAAGAGTCAAGGCATGTGGGCATAAAAGCGAGTGAGGCCGGCAGGGGTCTCATACCAGGCTGTTCATATCTTTCACCATAGAGCATAAGCTCCGCGGAGTGAAGTTACAAGTTCATCTTCTGAACTGAGTCACTCACAGGGGAGCAGGACCACAGGTAGCCTTACCTGTGCCTGTGACTAAAAAGACTCAGTCTTAGAAGGATGATGTGTAATATACAAATCCCAGAAGCCAACTTCTGCTCCCACTTGGTAGACAGTGACTTTGTCTTGTCAATGTCCATCAGAGGTAGAAGGAAGAGGGTGGGGTCTGGGTGAGGTGGGGTAGACAGTGGGGTCCCTCTATGGTGTGGCCACTGCCCAAGGCCTAAGTCCTGCCCAGGAAGCCATCTTAGCACTTTTTTTAGTTAAAAAAAGTTTAACTGGAAGATAATTGCTTTACAGTATTGTGTTAGCGTCTGCCATATATCAGCATACATCAGCCATAGGTATACATTGTCCCCTCCCTCGTGAACCTCCTTCCCACCTCCCACCCCATCCCTCCCATCTGGTTGTCACAGAGCACTGGGTTTGAGCTGCCTGCGTCACACAGCAAATCCCTGCTGGTTGTCTATAATAACAAATGAGACAACTGACAAAGGATTAACCTCCAGAATACACAAGCAGTTCATACAGCTCAACAAGAGAGAATCGCTTTCTGTTGCCCACCTCGTGCAGGAGTTTCGTCTTGTGTCTGTTTGCTTTTTTCCTCCTACCAGTGCATACTTTACAAAGAAAATTGAAAAGATAATTGTGGATGGTTTTCTGTCTTGAACGTGCTAATAACATGAGGATGATAATATTCTGGCTTAGAGCCCCCCACCCCCACCCCAGGCAGCTAGAATCTTAGCAAGGAACTTTTTTTGAGAGCCAGAGACTTCTGGTGCCTGCAAATTTTTACTTAATAACATCTAAATATCTTTATTGGCAACGAGAGGCAGGAATCCTTTAAGAGCCTGGGGGCTTAATTTAGTGTGAAATATGCAAGGAAGAAAGGAGCTTATAGCAAGCAGGAACTAGGAAATTAACTGGATTGCTGAAACAGACCTTGTATTTGGGGGTAGGGTCCTGTCTTTGGACATACTAGTAATGTGTTCTCCCTACTTGCCTCCTTCCCCCTCCTTTCATGCCCCTCTTCCCTCCCGTTATGCGTCAGGCACCATGTTAAGGATTGAATCACAGTGATGAGAATGTATAAAGGAGGCTGTTCTCATTGTGGAGTCACCAGCTAGCGAGGGGAAAACAGTTATTAATCAAACGCATAAATAAGAGGAAAATAACAACCATGACATGCCCAGCCACAGAAAGCGGATGAGTAATCCCTGACATATTCACACACTTAGAGCATCAGACAGCAAGAAGTATGAAGATCTATAACTGTATCCAACAATATGAATGAATCTTACGAATGATGTTGAATGAAAAGCTAGATTTAAAAACAAAATAAAGAGGAAGGATATATGACTGCGTTATGACTGATCTGCAGAAGCACAACATTGTAATTATCCTCCAATTAAAAAAAATTAAAAATATTTGTATTGAAATACTCCTCATCCTCCTCTGAATCCACGCTGTTGGATGGGCCTGTTGTGGTCAGCAGGAGAAACGAGTTTGACCACTACACCATCATCAGGTTCCCTCTGACCGCCCGGTCGGCCATGAAGAAGGCAGAAGCTCCTAGCACACTTGTGCTCATTGTGGAGGTCAGGGCCAGCGAACACCAGGTCCAACAGACTGTGAAGAAGCGCTGTGACGTTGATGTGGCCAAGATCAACTCCCTGATCTGGTCTGATAGAAGAAGCATGCATTCAGTTGGTTTGTGACTGTGGTACTGTGGATGTTGCCAACAAAATCAGGATCATCTAAACTTAAGTGTAGCCAGCTTATTCTA
Source organism: Neotragus pygmaeus (assembly GCA_006410875.1). Classification (NCBI taxonomy): domain Eukaryota; kingdom Metazoa; phylum Chordata; class Mammalia; order Artiodactyla; family Bovidae; genus Neotragus; species Neotragus pygmaeus. The sequence continues at coordinate 45,352 of SJYV01003368.1, forward strand.
AATATACTTGTTTTTTTATTTTTTTGGGTTTTTTTTGGTCATAAAAATTTCCCCCTAAAACCAGGCCCTCTGGGGGCCTAGTGATGATGGGTGGCTGATGAGAATTGCTTAGATTAATGGGGCTCAAGGTGACAGTGGAGGAGCCCAGAGTGAGGGGAAAGCTGGGTCATTCAGCACATGTTGAGAAACCAAGATCAAAGCTCAGACTGATCTCATTTCTTACTCTGAGAGCGTGTGTCCCAGTGTGCACACAAACCACACGAGTGTCAGGGATCTGCTTCTCCCTCGGTCACCCTTCATTGCTAAGTTCCTTTTATATTGTGAGCATCTCACCTCTTAAAGCTACCTGCATTTTTTGGCTCTTTCTTCTACCCTTGGACACCACTGACATGAATAACCATCTCTGCCATGAGAGTTGGTGTTTCCTGCAGGGTCGATATGGGCCCTCCTGTCCTGGATCCAGCTGGTGCATGGGGCCCCTACCCAAGCCACATCCTGTCAAGACCTTCAGGCCCAGGCTTGGACACTGGCCGGAGATTTTTTGTAAGATGGTTTGATCATCTTTTAATTTTTATTTTTTAATGTTTTAATATATTGATCAGCTGAGGCTTCATTATGCTGTTGTAACAAATAAGCCCCAACTCTTGGCCATGGGCAACATTAAGTATATTACGTGACTGTTTCCCAGTCATGCTACACATCCATCCCAGGTCAGCTGTGTTCAGGCACCACGTTGTCTGCATGTCAGGATCCAAAGCAAAGAAGCAGCCAGGACATCCTGCTCTCGTGGCAGAGGGAAGAGAGAGGATGGCAGACCGTGCTTGCGTCTGAAAGCTTGTGCTCAGAAGTGGCACACATTACTTCCACAAAATGCAGATCAAGCCTGATGGTAATGGACCAGGAGGAATAATCCTCTTACAGAGAGGATGACAGAGAGGAGGCAGAGGGGAGAATTGGACTACACTGATAGACCTCACGGGCTTCCCTGGTGGCTCAGAGGTTAAAGCCTCTGCCTCCAATGTGGGAGACCCGGGTTTGATCCCTGGTTGGGAAGATCCCCTGGAGAAGGAAATGGTAACCCACTCCAGTATTCTTGCCTGGAAAATCCCAGGGATAGAGGAGCCTAGCGGGCTACAGTCCACGGGGTCGCAAAGAGTCGGACATGACTAAGCGACTTCACTTAAGATAGACCTCACAAGTAATGCTTATTCATGAAAGAGTCAGCCAAGATAGATAAGTATTATATAGGTATTAAAAATGATGATGTAGGTCTTCTATGTTCGCTTGTGGCCAGGAAGGGAGACCCCNGGTGACAATATACAGCCTTGACATACTCCTTTTCTTATTTGGAACCAGTCTGTTGTTCCATGTCCAGTTCTAACTGTTGCTTCCTGACCTGCATACAGATTTCTCAAGAGGCAGGTTAGGTGGTCTGGTATTCCCATCTCTTGAAGAATTTTCCACAGTTTCTTGTGATCCACACAGTCAAAGGCTTTGGCATAGTCAATAAAGCAGAAATAGATGTTTTTCTGGAACCCTCTTTCTTTTTCCATGATCCAGCAGATGTTGGCAATTTGATATCTGGTTCCTCTGCCTTTTCTAAAACCAGCTTAGATTTGTGCTATACCACCATGAAGAATTTCATGTATAAATTTTGGTAAGTTGAGGCATTATGCATAATATCTGTAGGTAATATCTTTCTGTACTTTTAAATTAGGATTTGAAGTTTTGATCCAGGTTTCTGGTTATTTACCTGTGTGTCAGACTGAGTGCTGTAGAATTGATGCTTTAGAGTTGTGGTGTTGGAGAAGACTCTTGAGAGTCCCTTGGCTGAAAGGAAATAAGTCCTGACAATTCATTGAAAAGACTGATGCTGAAGCTGAAACTCCCAACACTTTGGCCACCTGATGTGAAGAGCCGAAGGTCTGTGAAGGTCTTTTCACAAGAAAAGACCCTGATGCTGGGAAATATTGGAGTCAGGAGAAGGGGACAGATGGTTGGATGGCATCACTGACTCAATGGACAGTAATTTGAGCTAGGTCCGGGAGATGGTGAAGGACAGGGATGCCTGGCTTGCTGCAGTTCATGGGGTTGCAAAGAGTGAGACACGACTGAGTGGGTGAACAACAGCAACAATGTGGCAAGTTGCTTCAGTCGTATTTGACTCTTTGTGACCCTGTGCACTGCAGCCTGCCAGACTCTTTTGTCTATGGGATTCTCCAGGCGAGAATCCTGGAGTGGGTCGCCATTCTGCCCTCCAGGGAATCTTCCCGACCCAGGGATTGAACCTGAGGCTTACGTCCCCTGGATTGGCAGGAGACTACCTTACTATGATTTATTTAAGAAACGCAACTTCCAAAATGATCTGTTTTCCAGTGAATGGCTTTTCAGATGTCCTAGGTGGCTCAGATAGTAAAGAATCTGTCTGCAGTGCAGGAGACCTGTGTTAGATCCCTGGGTTGAGAAGATCCCCTGGAGGAGGGAATAGCCACCCACTCCAGTATTCTTGCCTGGAGAATTCCGTGGACAGAGGAAACTGGCAATCCATTGGGTCACGAAGAATCAGACATGACTGAAGTGATTTAGCACACACAAATGGCTTTACAGAGTTTCCAAACTTTGTTGTAAAGGTAATTGTGAAAAAAAATTCACAATAATTTGGCGATAAGTTTTGTATATTTCAGATTAACTTTGAATTTTTCAATTAGAAAATATGTAAATACATTCAGTGCTGTGTTATACTATTTCAATCATAAGATTTGATGCTCTATAAATATTTTTGGTGGGATAGTGGTCAAAGTTTAATGGCATCCTAGGCTCTTGCCCTTAAAGCTGATGGATTTGTCTTTGCAGTGAGGACATTGCTTACTTTTCCTGGCAATCTGCTGAACCTACTAAACTGCTATTTTATCTAGCCTTTTAAAAAAAGTTGGAAGCAAAGAAGGATAGAAGGAAGGAGAAGTTAAAGCTTATGAGATTTCCCTGAAGAGTAGATCATGAGATTATCGTGATTGTTCTTGATTCCTTATACCTGTTTCCAAGTCCTTATTTTTCTTTATTAATAATGTTTGTTGGGAGATATGTACATATTTAGTTTGAATATTTAGAAGGTTTGATTTAATCCATTGATATGTTTTGAGCACATGGGGTTGCAAAGAGTCGGTCATGACTGAGTGATTGAACAACACCATGCTAAGCTGCTTCAGTCACGTTTGACTCTTTTCAACCACCTGGACCGCAGCCTGCCAGCCTCTTCTGTCTGTGGGGTTTTCCAGGCAGGAATACTGGAGAACTTTTTGGAACATGCTACATGCCTCCCATTTCCTTCAGGGAAAATGAAGAGCTCCATTTTTGTGTTTTATTTCCGAATTTTCCTCCTTCACTGGTAGTGATTTAGTTCTCCAAACATTTAGGTACCCAAGATCTGCTAGAGTTTCACTCCCAGGCATTCTGGGCAGAAAATGGCCTTAAAAATGTCTTTACAAGGAGTACGTTTGTTTAATTATGATACAGGAAAAATTTAAATTAAAAATCTGACAAGATTTTCAAAAGGCACTCACAAATGCTCATAATCCATGTTAAAATCAGAAATACCAGTGGGAGAAAGCTGTCAGATTTTAGATTAATGTAATGTTTGATAATGAAATATACTTGGTCATCTTAAAGGAGATAACGATAATTTACTTCTTTGGGGAATATAAACCTCATTCTACTCTCAAAAAACCATTATGTAAGAGTTTTAGCGACAGAATTTGCTTCAGATGATTCTGAAAATTTTGACTTTTTTTTTTTTTAAAGAAATAGTTCTCTGATCTCAAGCAAGGATGATTTTGACCTGCTTTTCTCTACAGAGCAGTATATTCCCACCATGCAACCTACTTTCATCCCTTCATTATTTATTATAAAGATTAATGAGTACTTATTGTTAACCAGGCACTTTACTGAAAGATGCAGAAACAAGTATTTAATCTCCCCACTGCCCCACCCCTTCCTCCCACCACCTCTGGCTCAGGGAGCTAATTGTCTAAAGAGTACAAATGAAAATCAAGAACAATTGACTACTACATGCCAGATGGTGTCTAGGAGGCATCCCTACCACACAGTGCCTGAGAGGTGGAAGGCGGGATGCAAGGTCAGGGAAGGTCTCAGGGGAGGGAACACCTGAGCAGTCTTCCCCTGCATTCACCCCATTATTTCCTCTGTCTGTATGTCATCCTCTTCAAATCATAGTCAAGTCCGATGTGTATCCTCTTTGAAACTTTTTGATTATGCTCTTTTCTCTAAACTGTAGCACTTCTCCTTTCTTTGACATAGTTAGCATTTAATAAAAAACCTTTTCTGTATAACCCATTGTTTTAATTTCACTTAATAAATGTCATTGGGGAAGAACATGGTAACCTACTCCAGGGTTCTTACCTGGGGAAATCCCATGGACACAAGGAGCTGGGTGGGCTACAGTCCATGGAGTCGCAAAAGTATCGGACGCAACTTAGTGAATAAACAACAACAGTAATAAATGTCATTGGTTTCTTACTTATATCATATGCCCCTTGAGCGTAAAGACCATTTCTCAAACCCAGAAAGTCAGATACAGATTCAGTTCTATGCATATATCAGCTACTCAATAAACGCTTGTGATTAAGTTTGAACAAATTATATTTCTCTTGATGATTCAAATCAAGTGCCTTCTCTCCATTGATTGTCAGATTGTTGTCTAATTATATTACTCAGTCTTGCTTGTTTTTAACATTCATAACAGCAAATTAAAAAAAAATGGAACCAGCTTTTATGTATAGGTTAGTTGTATTTAGTTCACTTTTGTGTGATGCTGCATAAAAATACATACNATTGATTGTCAGATTGTTGTCTAATTATATTACTCAGTCTTGCTTGTTTTTAACATTCATAACAGCAAATTAAAAAAAAATGGAACCAGCTTTTATGTATAGGTTAGTTGTATTTAGTTCACTTTTGTGTGATGCTGCATAAAAATACATACCTCAAAGCACACTAATTAACTAATAAATACAAACGTAAGTTAATTTTATAACTTACCTATTTTATTTATCATGATTTTACTCAGGTTATAGGGATGCAAAGATATACTACCTGTATTTAAGGGACATCCCTAATGAGAGCAATAGACGTATGAACAAATAATTTTAAAACAATATAATAATAAATATGATGAAAAAGAATTGCGTGGGAGTATCCAACTCACCCACTAGAGCAAAGGTTGGTTTCCTGAAGGAGATAAATCCAAAATATGAATGGTGAATGCACAGTAACCAAAATGAGATAAGAGGAACAAGTAAATAGTATGTAGATAAGAAAAAAATGCTTGAAATTCTCAGAAGTAAATTTAGTATTGTTTCACAGGAAACTACAACTACTTTAATGACTTGGAGAATGGGATGTAGCATGATCTCATTTGTTATTAATCATTGCTGTTTAGTCGCTAAGTCATGTCTGACTCTCTGTAACCCCATGGACTGTAATGCTAGGCTCCTCTCTCCGTGGGATTCTCTAGGCAAGAAGACTGGAGTGTGTTGCCATTTCTTCCCAAGAATCATACCTGCCTCTCCTGCATTGGCAGGATTCTTGGATACTACTGAGCCACTAGGGAAGCCCCCATTTATTACTAGAGACTTAACTTTTGGGGATAATTTATTACTTATTTTAAAATTCAATACAACACCAACAGAGACAGAAGGTGTAGACTTTTTTTTCTTTCCCTATTTATTAAGCAACTTAGTTGTTAGGGGAAGAAGAGATACAGGACCATAGTTAGGTAGAGTCAAATGAGGATTTTTATTTTATTTTGTTTTCAGATGACAGTTCATAAACTGAAAGAAAGAGTCTCTCGGAGGGACGGATGTCAGATGTCAAAGATACAGAAAGAAAGAGGGTATAGACTGATCCGGATTTAGAAAGANCATAGTTAGGTAGAGTCAAATGAGGATTTTTATTTTATTTTGTTTTCAGATGACAGTTCATAAACTGAAAGAAAGAGTCTCTCGGAGGGACGGATGTCAGATGTCAAAGATACAGAAAGAAAGAGGGTATAGACTGATCCGGATTTAGAAAGATGCAACACTGGGTGTAAGGGGAGAGGAGTTAGAGTCTAAGAGAGATTGGGGAGCTAAAGATGCAGGTGTAGCTTCAGGGGAAAGAGATATGTTTGGGGCACAAGAGGTGAGGGTGTGATTGTTCATGCTTGAGCACATCAACTCTTTTTATTGTCTCAATCATTTTTAATGTCATAATCATTTTAATGCAACTATTTTAATTTAAATTAAAATTGAATCAACTTAATTTAAACAGAGTACATATACTAACTAGGATGTTGTTTGAGACCAATTGTTTCCCCTATTGCTCTGCTTGTGCTAGCATCATGCAAAGATTAAATTATCAATAAATCCTGTGTTTTTATTGTGAATGTCGACTAGATATCAAACAGTTGCTCAAAATGCTTGCATCATGACACATGTTGCTCCTTTTTCTGACTAGACAATGTGTTGTGCTTTTGGATAGTCAGCTTCAAATTTCCAGTTACTACCTCTCCTCACCCCCCACTTCAGACCCACTAAAGGTCAACTGTTGCTAAATCACAACAATAGAAAGAGATTTGCTTTCTCAGAGGCAAGGCTAGAGTAGTCTAGCCTTTACAGACTATATTCAGTTGACGTTTATTTTTAGATTTTTCTGCTTTTGTTAGTAATAATATCACACTATACCTAAAAAAAATCATGCAATTCACATCCACTCTTTTGATGTCCCTGCAAAACCTAATCGTAGATTACCAATGAAGGATTGAGATGCAGAGGCATAGATGATGCAGGAGACATTGGGCAGAGAACTGAGGTTTTCTGGCTCCCAGTCCAAGACTCTTTCAATTGTATCTTATAGAGAGAAGAAAAGGAAAGAGAAATACAGTTTTAGTTACCAAGAAAAGCACTCCACATTGAAAGCACTCCAAATGAAAATCATTTCTATGCAGTGCCACATTCTTAAAGACTTCAGTAGACCAAACTTGTGACAGGAACAGATTAGGGAAAGTATAAATCTATCTTGTAGAAGCTTAGATATTTTTTTAAACCTGGAAGTTAGGGATTTTCATGAAGACTGTAGTGAGGAGGAAAGAACCAAACAACTTTTGATTTATCCAACTAAAATTTTTACTTGAAATGTATTAGGAAACTTTGTAATCTGGAATCTGCATAGCTGTGAAAGCAAATGCAATCACAGTTTGTGTTACGGGGCAAGAGGCAAAAAGTGACTTTTGGAAAGAAAAACTAATGCTGATTTAGTATTTAGTGAGATCCTCTAACTATTAGGCTTTCTGCCCGGGCTTTATGTACCTCACTGATTATGAAATTAAGGAAATCATCATTGGTTATATATTTATTAAGTGTTTCATTGATCCTTAACTACCAAGTGCCATATTAAAAATAGGAAGTAGAAAGAAAAATAATANACCCCAGAGCCTTATATTGAGACACAGCATCTGTCAAGGTTAATTTCCTGAAAGGTAAAGCTGTTTTCTGAGGATGCTTTCCAATGCCAGGTGCTCCACACAGCCGCCCGAGGTGGCACTGTCGTGGGCGAGGGCCACATTGTCTGCCTGGGTCGAGCGTGAGGCTGGCGACAGGAGGCAGCAGGCTCGGGAGCTCTCCGACAGGCATTCTATTCAGAGAGAAGGGAGGGCACGAAGGCAGGAACACAGCACCATTTTTAGCATGAGGAGGCGCAGCAGCTTGGTGTCAGTGTGTGTGGTGTGACACCTCCATGTGTAAGGTGTGTGCTGCCTGGTGGGCTGGTGAGCCAGCACTTGCCTGCCGCCGGATGCCTCCAGGAAGACTACTGAGTTGCTCAGACAGGTGTTCACGGCCTCCACTGCTCAGACACCGGCTGTGCTCAGGATGCAAGGCAGTTGAGCGTCCTCTCTGAGCCCCACTTGTGCCTGCAAGAGAGATACTGGGTCCCTGGCCCCAGCCTGCAGAGACGTGGCCACTCCTCCAGGGCACCCTCTGCCTGGGTGGTGGCTGCCCTTGGCTGCTGGGGACCGAGCTTCCCTTGTCTGTGAACTTGAGGGTCCAGGTTAGACCAGGCTGACATCTGTGAATGTGTGAAAGGCAAGTACCAGAACTGAGATCCTGAAAGACTGTGTTCCAGCCGAGAGTAGGACACAGGCAGACCGCGTGGCCACAAAGCCCTGTTATATCTTAGTAACATGTCACCAGAATCCTGTATTGTGTCACCAGAACCAAAATGAATGTCTTCCTTCCCTTTCTATTCTTTCTCTTTCTCTCTTCTTCTTTTCCTCCTCACTCTTCACTTATGCCTTAACACATTCATCCATTCTTTAACGTCCGAGTACTGGTGGGACGATACTGGAGGTGACCCAGGGCCTGCACCCTGATATTCCAGGGCTCATGGGAGAAAGATTCACATGTTCAGGCCACCACGATGCTGAGGATCAAGGGTGAAGAGAGCGGGGCTCCTGGGGTGGTGGGTGTGCCTCTTCTTGGAGGGCAGGTATCACCTAAGTCTTGGGTCGCAAGCCTAAAAGAGATTAGCACAGTAAGTGAGGGGAAGAGTCAGGTGAGAAGTTAGGGCACCTCCTCTGTCCACTCTTAACCCCTGGAAAGCAGTCATCTGCCTTTCTTTCTCTGTGGGTATCTCTACAGGTTCACCTTTTTGTGACATTTCATGTAAATGGAATCATACAGATCTTACAATGCATGGCTTTTGTGTCTGGCTTCTTTCGCTTAACGTAGTACCTTTAAGGTTCATCCATCTTGTAGCAGATATCAGTGTTCTGCCCCTTTTTATGGCTGAATAGTATTCCGTTGTATAGATAGACCACATTTTGTGTCCCCCTTCATCCATGGACAGACATCCGCGTCATTTCTACTTTTTAGCTGTTTGAACTAATGCTGCTGTGAATATCATGTACGAGTTTTGTACATTTGCTTTCAGTTCTCGTGGGTATATACGTGGGTATACACCCGAGAGTGGAACCACTGGGCCTACATCAGTTTTGTTGATTGTAGGCATCCTAGTAGTACAAAGTAGTGTCTCATTGTGGTTTTAATTTTCACTTCCCTATTAGTCAATTTCCCCTAGTTTTCACTTCCCAGATTGCTTCCCTGGTGGCTCAGTGGTAAAGATTCTGCCTGCCAATGCAGGAGACTCAGATTTGATCCCTAGGTTGAGAAGATCCCTTGGAGAAGGAAATGGCACCCCATTCCTTGCCTGGGAAATCCCATGGACAGAGAAACCAGGCAGGGTACAGTTCACAGGGTCACAAAAGAGTTGGATGGGACTGAGCGAATAAGCAACAACAAATGGCTAATGATGTTGAGCATCTCTTCATGTGCTTACTGGCTTTATGTATAGCTTCTTTGAAAGTGAAAGTTGAAAGTTCAGTCGCTCAGTTGTGTCTGACTCTTTGTGACTCCGTGGACTGCAGCATACCAGGCTTCCCTATCACCAGTTCCTGGAGTTCACTCAAACTCATGTCTATTGAGTCGGTGATGCCATCTAGCCAGCTTATCCTCTGTTGTCTCCTTTTCCTCCTGCCTTCAATCTTTCCCAGCATCAGAGTCTTTTCCAGTGAGTCAGTTCTTCACATCAGGTAGCCAAAGTATTGAAGTTTTGGCTTCAGCATCAGCCCTTCCAATGAACATCCAGGACTGATTTCCTTTAGGATGGACTGGTTGGATCTCCTTGCAGTCCAAGAGACTCTCAAGAGTCTTCTCCAGCACCACAGTTCAAAACCATCAATACTTTGGTGCTCAGCTTTCCTTACAGTCCAACTCTCACATCCATATATGACTACTGGAAAAACCATAGCTTTGACTAGATGGACCTTTGTTGGCAAAGTAATGTCTCTGCTTTTTAATGTGCTATCTGGGTTGGTCATAGCTTTTCTTCCAAGGAGCAAGTGTCTTTTAATTTCAGGGCTGCAGTCACCATCTGCAGTGATTTTTGGAGCCACCAAAAATAAAGTCTGTCACTCTTTCCATTGTTTCCTCATCTATTTGCCATGAAGGGATGGGACCAGATGACATGATCTTAGTTTTCTGAATGTTGAGTTTTAAGCCAACTTTTTCCACTCTCCTCTTTCAGTTTCATGAAAACGCTCTTTAGTCCTTCTTCGCTTTCTGCCATAAGGGTGGTGTCATCTGCATATCTGAGGTTATTGATATTTCTCCCAGCAATCTTTATTCCAGCTTGTGCTTCCTCCAGCTCAGCGTTTCTCATGATGTACTCTGCATATAAGTTAAATAAGCAGGGTGACAGTATACAGCCTTGACGTACTCCTGTTCTGATTTGGAACCAGTCTGTTGTTCCATGTCCAGTTCTAACTGTTGCTTCCTGACCTGCATACAAATCTATCAGGAGATAGGTCAGCTGATCTGGTATTTCCATCTCTTTCAGAATTTTTCAGTTTATTGTGATCCACACAGTCAAAGGCTTTGGCATAGTCAATAAACAGAAGCCTATGTTTTCTGGAACTTTCTTACATGGTCCAACGGATATTGGCAATTTGATCTCTGGTTCCTCTGCCTTTTCTAATCCAACTTGAACATCTAGAAGTTCCTAGTTCACATAATGTTGAAACCTGGCTTGGAAAATTTTGATCATTACTTTGCCAGCAGGTGAGATGAGTGCAGTTGTGCAATAGTTTGAACATTCTTTAAAGCGCCTACCCGCAATGCAGGAGACCTGGATTAGATCCCTGGGTTGGTAAGATCCCCTGGATAAGGAAATGGCAACCCACTCCAGTATTCTTGCCTGGAGAATCCCATGGATGGAGGAGCTTGGTGGGCTACAGTCCACGGGTCGCAAAGAGTCGGACATGACTGAGCAACTTCACTTTCACTTTCTTTGGGATTGGAACGAAAACTACCTTTTCCAGTCCTGTGGCCACTGCTGAGTTTTCCAAATTTGCTAGCACATTAAGTGCAAACTCGCTGGCGTCTTTTTTGAGGAATGTCTTTTCAAATCCTTTCCCCGTTTTTAAATTGGATTGTTTTATTTTGTTTTGTTTTTAAGTTCTGAGAGTTCTTTGCATATCCTGGATACAAATCCCGTATCAGATTTACAGGTATTTTCTCCCATCCTGTGGTTGTCTTTTCATTTGGTTGATGGTGTCCGTTGACGCATAAAAGTTTTCAGTTTTTATGACTTCCAATTTATCTGTTTTGTTTCTTTTGTTCCTCATGCTTTTGGCATGATATCTGAGAATCCTTTGCTTAACCCAAGGGCAGTAAAATGTATTCCTATTTTCCTTCTAGGAGTTTAACAGTTTTAGCTCTTATATTCAGGTCTTGATCCATTTTGGCTTATTTTTTGTACATGGTATAAAGAAGGGTTCAGACTTTAGTCTTTTGCCCATGAACCCATTTGTCCTGACATGGTTTGTTGAAAAGACTATTCTTTCCCCCACTGAAAGGTCTTGGCACTCTTGTCAAAAATCAGTATAACATAGATGAATAGGTTTATTTTCGGACTCTTGATTCTATTCTGTAGATCTGTATGCCATGCTTAGGACAGTACCACACTGTCTTGATGCCTGTGGCTTTTAATCAGTTTTGAAACTAGGAATATACCCCTCTACCATTCCTTGTCCTTTCCTCTATTCTTTCTACCTTTCCTTTATTTTTTTGTACATTCTTTTTTACAAAAATAATTTATTTTGGGCTGCTCTGGGTTTTTGTTGCTGCTCGGGGTTTTCTCTAGTTATGGTGAGTGTGGGCTGCTCTCTAGTTGGGTTTCTCATTGCAGTCTCATTGCTTCTCTTGTTGCCGAGCACAGGCTCTAGGCTCATGGGCTTCAGTGGTTGCAGCACGTGGGCTCAGTAGTTGTAGCTCCTGGGCCCTAGAGCACAGGCCCAATAGTTGTGGCGCACGGGCTTAGTTGCTCTGCAGCATGCACGATCTTCCTGGATCAAGGATCAGACCCGTGTCTCCTGCATTGGCAGGCGGGTTCGTTACCATTGACCCACCAGGGAAGCCCTCTTCTTGTGAATTCTTTAGAGCAGGCGCTCATAAGTGTTTTCAGTAAAGGGCTGAGCATCACAAAGAGGATCATACTGCATATCACCAGCCTGGGAAAAGATCAGAATTCAAAATCAGAAGAGTAGTCTCTACTGAGTGTGTATCCCTTCTGTGCCATCATAAAGTTACAGTCTTGAGTGGAACCATCGTTAGTCAGGGACTGTCTCTGCTGCACTGAGATGTCAGAGCACTGTGGTCTGTGAAGCCAAGGGAAGCTGCATTGCCAGGTACCTCTGTGGGGAAGGAAAGAACTTTCCTCTCCCTTTTAGGTTCTTCTGGCTGGCCTAAGAATTAAATTGATATGAGGCAGGACTAACAGAAGAAAAACACAGGATTTGAATAACGTGTATACATGGAGACNTTGGATTGTTTTATTTTGTTTTGTTTTTAAGTTCTGAGAGTTCTTTGCATATCCTGGATACAAATCCCGTATCAGATTTACAGGTATTTTCTCCCATCCTGTGGTTGTCTTTTCATTTGGTTGATGGTGTCCGTTGACGCATAAAAGTTTTCAGTTTTTATGACTTCCAACTTATCTGTTTTGTTTCTTTTGTTCCTCATGCTTTTGGCATGATATCTGAGAATCCTTTGCTTAACCCAAGGGCAGTAAAATGTATTCCTATTTTCCTTCTAGGAGTTTAACAGTTTTAGCTCTTATATTCAGGTCTTGATCCATTTTGGCTTATTTTTTGTACATGGTATAAAGAAGGGTTCAGACTTTAGTCTTTTGCCCATGAACCCATTTGTCCTGACATGGTTTGTTGAAAAGACTATTCTTTCCCCCACTGAAAGGTCTTGGCACTCTTGTCAAAAATCAGTATAACATAGATGAATAGGTTTATTTTCGGACTCTTGATTCTATTCTGTAGATCTGTATGCCATGCTTAGGACAGTACCACACTGTCTTGATGCCTGTGGCTTTTAATCAGTTTTGAAACTAGGAATATACCCCTCTACCATTCCTTGTCCTTTCCTCTATTCTTTCTACCTTTCCTTTATTTTTTTGTACATTCTTTTTTACAAAAATAATTTATTTTGGGCTGCTCTGGGTTTTTGTTGCTGCTCGGGGTTTTCTCTAGTTATGGTGAGTGTGGGCTGCTCTCTAGTTGGGTTTCTCATTGCAGTCTCATTGCTTCTCTTGTTGCCGAGCACAGGCTCTAGGCTCATGGGCTTCAGTGGTTGCAGCACGTGGGCTCAGTAGTTGTAGCTCCTGGGCCCTAGAGCACAGGCCCAATAGTTGTGGCGCACGGGCTTAGTTGCTCTGCAGCATGCACGATCTTCCTGGATCAAGGATCAGACCCGTGTCTCCTGCATTGGCAGGCGGGTTCGTTACCATTGACCCACCAGGGAAGCCCTCTTCTTGTGAATTCTTTAGAGCAGGCGCTCATAAGTGTTTTCAGTAAAGGGCTGAGCATCACAAAGAGGATCATACTGCATATCACCAGCCTGGGAAAAGATCAGAATTCAAAATCAGAAGAGTAGTCTCTACTGAGTGTGTATCCCTTCTGTGCCATCATAAAGTTACAGTCTTGAGTGGAACCATCGTTAGTCAGGGACTGTCTCTGCTGCACTGAGATGTCAGAGCACTGTGGTCTGTGAAGCCAAGGGAAGCTGCATTGCCAGGTACCTCTGTGGGGAAGGAAAGAACTTTTCTCTCCCTTTTAGGTTCTTCTGGCTGGCCTAAGAATTAAATTGATATGAGGCAGGACTAACAGAAGAAAAACACAGGATTTGAATAACGTGTATACATGGAGACACCCAGAAAGACTGAGTGACTCACCAGAGTGGCTGAACTACTTCTGCTCCATGCTTGCTCAGTCATGTCCAACTCTGTGCCACCCCGTGGACTGAAGCCTGCCAGGCTGCTCTGTCCATGGGATTCTCCAGGCAAGAAGGCTGGAGCAGGTTGCCATTTCCTCTTCCAGGGGATCTTCCTGCGTTAGCAGGCAGATTTTTTTTTTACTACTGAGCCAGCTAGGGAAATGGCTGAAACCCTCACCCAAATACCATCTTCAGCTAAAGACAAAAGAGGATGTTGAGGGTGGGAGTTCGGGACTTTACAGGGGAGGAAGGCAATTCACATGGAGATGGAGAAGCAAATGTTTGGTAGACAGATGTTTGCTTGACCAGATGGAGAAGGTGGGATGCCGTGGACGCTGATCTCCTGGCCCTGCCAAGCTCTCCCCACTCACCTTGCCATCTTCGCAGGGAGCTCTGGTGATAATTCTCTTCCTGGATCAGGCTCTTTATCCAAATTCTTTAGGCAGTTAAGTGAAAGTGTTAATTGCTCAGGCATGTCTGACTCTTTATGACCCCACTAGGCTCCTCAGTCTGTGGATTTCTCCAGGCAAGAATACTGGAGTGGGTTGCCATTTCCTTTTCCAAGAGGTTAAAAAGAAAGACTTCCCTAAATCTTCTGTTTCCTAGAAATAATCAGCCTAAAATAATCCTCCAAAGAGACATATTTCTGGGTGACAAATTTCGCTTTCCAATAGTCTCACCGCTGAAATGTCTCCAAAGAAGTTTCATAGTCCAGAAGCTGATTTTGTAGGTCGTTCCATCCCTCTGAACCAGTCTCTTACTCCTAAGGATAATAGGTCAGTCCAGCTTAACTCATCTCAGAAGGCAGTGCTGCAGGTGGGTCCCCAAAGTTGGGCCTTTGGTACAAGCAACCAGGTGTTTAATAAGAGGCACTTCTGTGGAAGCCAAAGAAAATGATTAATGATTTTCACAGTAATCCCAGTTTCTGAGTTTTGAAGGCAGCCGGTCAGGAAAGTTTTTATTAAATAGATGTCCTGCTGGAATCATTCTCAGTTGCAGTGAGGACAGCTAGTGACAGACTGATGGATCTTCCAGCTTTGCTGTTCAGACGTCTCTGGTGATCTTTTCTGAGTGGTCCAACTCAACAGGCCAAAGAGTGTCTGTATGTGAGCTGGCGTAGTGATTTCTCTGAAGTGTATATCAAGTTGTCTAGCTTTAGTCTACAGAGCTTTGGGAAAAAAGGGCAGTTTTAGTTCTTAATGATCCCACGTCGAAAGGAAGGGGGAGGTTGGAAACCTTGGTTTGGAGAGTTGCGGCCAGATATGAGGAGCTCTAAGAATTCAGGATCCAGTCCAGTATGTAGGTAGAAAACAAGTCTCAAAGACAAAGGATAGTGTTAGGATCTAATAACCACTGAAACAATTTTCCTCTCTAAAATCACCCTTATTTCTACCAAAGATAGCTAATGATGACTGATTTGTTTGTAGAATCAGCTTAAACTTGGCCCAGTTGTTTATGTAAGTTCAGCAAGAGTAGTGATTGGTCATCTGTGTGCTCAGTCACTTCAGTTGTCTCCGGCTCTTAAAACCGTGTGGACTGTGGCCCACCAGGCTCCTCTGTCCATGGGATTCTCCAGGCAAGAAGACTGGACTGAGTTGCCATGCCCTCTTCCTGAGGATCTTCCCAACCCTGGGACTGAACGCTTTCTCCTGCATCTCCTGCATTGCAGGCAGATTCTTTACCCACTGAGCCACCTGGGAAGCCCCCATTGATCATATAGACTCTTTTAAATATGCTTTGCTGGAACTTTGCGAAAGGAATTGCCAGACTGAATTTTAAATATCTCTCAAGGCCTAGAAGCCAAGCCAAATACTTGCATCACACTCATCTGTAATACCTATTTGTTGTCCACTCACTCAGTTGTGTCCGACTCTGCGACCCCATGGCCTGCAGCATGCCGTGCTTCCCTGTCCTTCACCGTGTTCTGGAATTTGCTCAAACTCATTGCTGTTGAGTCAGTGATACCTATAGATTTGGGTGAATTCTCTTTTTGAGGTCCCCTAAATATCCTGAGGTTCCTGCACCTGCCAGAAAATGACCTACCTCACTCACCAGATGAAGCTGCTGGGATCTCTGTAAGCAATTTCCCCCAACAGAGCTTTATTGGCTCCATAAAGTCAACCTTAAGTTCCGTAAAGCCGTCTGGTCCTATCTGAATCTGTATGCATGTCTCTCTCAAATATGGCATATAATATGGTAGTATGTCCACTTTCCAGTTGTGTCCTGTTATGAGAAGAACAGATTCTTACTGAACTTAGGTAAATATAACTATACTACCATGAGAAAAAGCCACTCACTAGGAGCTTCCAAATTCTGGAGCAGTTGGTTAGAGAGAAAAAGGTATATGTTTCAATTCTGCTTATAAAGGTACAATTTACCAACTTACTTTAGTCATAGTTAGCAAAAGAGGAAAGATCTCCTTATATCTGGAAACAAAGCTTTAAGAGGCCAGAAATATTTCAGACAAAAGTCATAAAAATTATAATGATATTTATCAGTTTATCAGTACTGTGTAACTGTGCAGAATTGATTTTGACCTTTTGTTAATGGTTTTATGAAGCCACTTGTTCTTATATTTAGGGTTCTGTAATTTCTTACCCAGTTCAGTGGTATGATTTCAAAGTTATTAGAAACTTGGATTTTAGAGTGCTTGTTAGATTCCTTTCCATGAATTTTTCTGAGGATTAAATGCATTTGCAGGAAGCTTTTATAAAGCCATCCAAGTAGAACAATAGCTGTCTGTGGATGAGAAAGACTTAAAAACAGCTGTTCCATCGTCAGAGTTCATTTTTTAAGGAAGTAGAGTTAGTTTTATGTTGTACAGTGTTTTAAGGTAACAGTTGAAATTATGATGACAACATATCAGGGTATATCAGATTTTTTATTGCTTTCATAAGATTTCTGAAATATTTATAATATATACCTATACAGATGCAGCATAAAGGAGCTTAGTATTACTTCTTAGCAATGGTACCCATGTAATTTAACATGTCAAGTTAATCTAATTAGTTTAATATCTCCTTTGTATAAGAAGAGAGAACAAATCCTTTGAAATGTTTCAGGGGCCCTCTGAAAACTTCAAAATTAGTTTCGTGTTTTAAAAAAGACTTCACTTAGAATTTGGTGTAGGGTCAGTTTGTCAAAAATATTCAAAAAGCTTTAAACTCTTGATTAAATATTAGGATCACAGGTTACTGTGAAACAATACGTACTCATTTAACCATGGTAACAAAGACTTTGCAAGCAAATACAGAAGCTTAAATAGTTTTAAAAAGCCTTAGCTCTTTTTTTAAAAGTTTTTTTTTTTTTTTTTGCTTTGCTCTTTTAATATTGAAAAGGCTTCTTCTTTTTTTTTTTTCTTCTAAGTAGTTAGAGAGTTGGTACAGACAAAACAGAATATTTTTTTTCCTAGACAGATTACATTAAAGGTAAAGAAAAACCTATGTTTACAGTTTCTCATTAAGAACAGACCAATAATGTAATAAAACCTTGTCTTTCTGACAAAGAAAAAACAAATTCTAATTTTGCACCGCNACAGACAAAACAGAATATTTTTTTTCCTAGACAGATTACATTAAAGGTAAAGAAAAACCTATGTTTACAGTTTCTCATTAAGAACAGACCAATAATGTAATAAAACCTTGTCTTTCTGACAAAGAAAAAACAAATTCTAATTTTGCACCGCTGTACCTTTGATAATGAAATTTGTTCACTCAATTAAATTTATTCCTATCTTAGCCAACTTGATCACATATAAAATCCATTTACCAAAATTCCTTTTGCGCAAACCTTCTACAACTTTGTGTCCATTTTTATTTGTTCCTTGTTCTCTTTTCCATTTAGAAATAGTCAGCTGAAGGGCAAAAATCACTTTCATTCCCTCTATAAAAATGCATCTCCATTTGTTGTTCAGTAACTCAGTCATGTCTGACTCTTTGCAACCTCATGGACTGCAGCTCCAGGCTCCCCTGTCCTTCACCATCTCCCAGAGTTTGCCTAAACTCATGTCCATTGAGTTGATGATGCCTTCCAACCATTTTGTCCTCTGTCGTCCCCTTCTCCTCCTGCCTTCAGTATTTCCCAGCATCAGGATCCTTTCCAATTAGTCAGCTCTTTGCAGCAGGTAGCCAAAGTATTGGAGCTTCAGCTGCAGCATCAGTCTTTTCAGTGAATATTCAGAGTTGATTTCCTTTAGGATTGACTGCATCTCCATATCTCATACCTTTTCTTAGCCCAAAATACACCTTACTTTCCTTGCCAACAGAATTGTTCTCATTAATTCTAGTAGCCTTAATTACATATATTAATTGGAAGCCTTGATTTCTTGTAAAAATAAANATTTCCTTTAGGATTGACTGCATCTCCATATCTCATACCTTTTCTTAGCCCAAAATACACCTTACTTTCCTTGCCAACAGAATTGTTCTCATTAATTCTAGTAGCCTTAATTACATATATTAATTGGAAGCCTTGATTTCTTGTAAAAATAAAGAAGTAAATTCTTAGGAACTGTGACTAGCATTTTTGGCTTGGTATATCTATTAATACCTTTTATAATTTCTAGAGACATGTGCCCTTTTAAATACTGTAATCTTTGAATGTGGCAAAAGACATGGTTACTAATAGACCCTACTTTTTCTTTAGATTCTCTACTAAAGAAACTAAAGTTTCTTTAGGAAGCCAGAAGTAGATAGATTTATGTTCATTAATGCTTTTTGTGTGTGTGTTCTTTGGAAATGATCTAGATGTTTAGTTGTTTACCTGACTCATCATTTAACTCAGCTTAGTAAAACTTTGATGATTCTGGTAACCAAAAAGATTTTGGAAGCTGTTTCTAAGTTTGCATATACCGTAACATGTAAGTATTGTTAAAAGGTTCACCTAAAAGGTTTTTATCCAGCTTGGTGGTGGTGGTGATGGTGGTTTAGTCACTAAGTCATGTCCAACTCTTGTGACTCCACGGACTGTAGCCTGCCAGGCTCCTCTCTCCATGGGATTCTCCAGGCAAGAATACTGGAGTGGGTTGCCATGCACTTCTCCACTGATCTTCCTGACCCAGGGATTTGAACCCCTGTCGTTTACATCTCATGCATAGGCAGGTGGGTTCTTTACCACTANACTGTAGCCTGCCAGGCTCCTCTCTCCATGGGATTCTCCAGGCAAGAATACTGGAGTGGGTTGCCATGCACTTCTCCACTGATCTTCCTGACCCAGGGATTTGAACCCCTGTCGTTTACATCTCATGCATAGGCAGGTGGGTTCTTTACCACTATTACCACCTGGAAAAGCCCTTTTATCCTGCTTACATCTATTTAATTTTACATGTTATTAACAAATATGTTTAGATTGCCTGTAGAAACTTTCATGAGATATTAGATAAAATCAGTCATCTCAAGTTACGTATATATTTTTTTGTGAAAAGTCTTATAACAGAGGGAACATGAACTTATTTGATCAACAACCCAGATGGAGTGAAAAACTGCATGTCTACATTGTATCCAGGGCTGATACACTGCATAAGTTAACATGATATAAAATGATCTTTGGTACAATAGATCATTTTATATCATGTTTACTTGAAAAAAATTGGGCCGTTAGTTTCTATTATATTGTTAAGAGTTTTTATATAAGCACTTGTTTCTTTAAGCCAATTAAATAGAACTCTTGTACAAATTAATTTTGGCAATACCATTGGTGGGGGGAATCACATATCTCTGCACATAGAGACACAGACATGAGCAAACAGATGAGGATATAAACACACACGAGCATACAGAACACATATATGAGCACACAAATATATGAGCATATATGAGCCTATAGATACAGACATGAGCACACAAACAGATCAGCACATAGACACACGCATGAGCACACAGACACATCAGCACAGACACACACACCAGCACACAGACACATACACGAGCACAGAGACACATCAGCCTGTAGACACAGACATGAGCACACAGACACATCAGCACAGACACACACACCAGCACACAGACACACACACGAGCACAGAGACACATCAGCCTGTAGACACAGACATGAGCACACAGACACATCAGCACAGACACACACACCAGCACACAGACACACACACGAGCACAGAGACACATCAGCCTGTAGACACAGACATGAGCACACAGACACATCAGCACAGACACACACACCAGCACACAGACACACACACGAGCACAGAGACACATCAGCCTGTAGACACAGACATGAGCACACAGACACATCAGCACAGACACACACACCAGCACACAGACACACACACGAGCACAGAGACACATCAGCCTGTAGACACAGACATGAGCACACAGACACATCAGCACAGACACACACACCAGCACACAGACACACACACGAGCACAGAGACACATCAGCCTGTAGACACAGACATGAGCACACAGACACATCAGCACAGACACACACACCAGCACACAGACACACACACGAGCACAGAGACACATCAGCCTGTAGACACAGACATGAGCACACAGACACATCAGCACAGACACACACACCAGCACACAGACACACACACGAGCACAGAGACACATCAGCCTGTAGACACAGACATGAGCACACAGACACATCAGCACAGACACACACACCAGCACACAGACACACACACGAGCACAGAGACACATCAGCCTGTAGACACAGACATGAGCACACAGACACATCAGCACAGACACACACACGAGCACACAGACACACACACGAGCACACAGACACATCAGCCCATAGACACACATGAGCACACAGACACATCACACAGACACACGAGCACACAGACACATCAGCACACAGACACACACATGAACACACAGACACATCAGCACATAGACACACACACAAACACATCAACACAGAGACACACATGAGCACACAGACACATCAGCATGTAGACACACACATGAGCACACAGACACATCAGCCCATAGACACACACACGCGTACACAGACACATCAGCCCATAGACACACGTATGAGCACACAGACACATCAGCACGTAGACACACACACAAGCACACAGACACATCAGCACGTAGACACACACACGAGCAAATAGACAGATCTTAGAGCTTTCATTGTTGATTTTTTTTTTCCATTAGTCATGAGATGGGTACAATAGTACAAAACTCACTGGTTTGTAAAAAGAACAGTTGGATCCAAATACTGTTATGGCAGCTTGAAAAAGTTAAGTTTGTCTATTCAGATGGCAAAAGCCTTTTTTACTTTTTGGAAAGTGAAAGTCACTCAGTCGTGTCCAGCTCTTTGTAACCCCTTGGACTGTAGTCCATGGAATTCTCCAGGCCAGAATACTGAAGTGGGTAGCCTTTCCCTTCTCCAGGGGATCTTCCCAACTCAAGAATAGAACCGACTTTTCCTGCATTGCAGGCAGATTCTTTACCAACTGAGCTATGAGGGAAGCATTTACTTTGTACAGAGGACTTAAGATTTGTATTTGACAAGTAATCTTAAAGAGGCTATTTGGGCAAAAAAGCTTTTCTTGTAGTTTGTATTTTTTAAAAAGTCTTGTTTCCTTCTTTTTTACCTGCCTTTGGTTTCAGGTTCTAACTGTTTGAATTTAACCAGCTCAGTTTCAGGAGATGGTGCCTAATGTTTACATTTCTGAGTGTGTAGCGATTTACAAGACAAAAACAGTTGCTTCTGTTAGCCCTCTGACACTGGCCTCCTGCTTACACCTCACCTCTGTGGGTTCAGGGCAACTCTCCCGGCTCTCTTTAGCACATTCAATTAACACTGCCCCAAGAGTAGAATCTGCTCACCAATGCATGAGACATAGGAGTCGTGGGTTCAATCCCTGGATCAGAAAGATCCCCTGGAAGAGGAAATGGCAACCTACTCTAGTATTCTTTCCTGGAGAATTCCACGGACAGAGGAGCCTGGCGGTCTACAGTCCTTGGGATCACCCAGAGTCGGACACGACTGAACTCTCTCTCATACATACATGCACACACACACACACGGGTGGATTTCTGTGCCCCTGTTTTACAGTACAGGCAGGGAAAATGAGACACAGTGCCCAGCCCCACTAAACCATCAAGCAGCAGAGACATAACCCTTCTAACAGAAAGCCCCGTTTTGCTACCAACTTTCACCTCTAGTTTCATTAACTCTATTTTAAAAATTGTGTTTAGTTTCTGGTGTATGGGAAAGTGATTCTTTAATGAATGGATAAAGAAGATGTGGAGTGTGTGTGTGTATGTATACATACAGGGGAATATTAGTCATTAAAAAGAATGAAATAATGTCATTTGCAGCAACATGGGTAGAGCTAGAGATTATCATACTAAATGACAAAAGTCAGAGTAAGACAAATATCAGGTGAAATCACTTACTGTAGAATCTAAACTATGACACAGCTGNGAATATTAGTCATTAAAAAGAATGAAATAATGTCATTTGCAGCAACATGGGTAGAGCTAGAGATTATCATACTAAATGACAAAAGTCAGAGTAAGACAAATATCAGGTGAAATCACTTACTGTAGAATCTAAACTATGACACAGCTGAACTACTTATACAACAGAAAAGACCCACAGACTTAGAAAACAGTCTTAAGCCTTCCATGAACTCTTCTGCCTCTGAACAAGTGCATTTCACTAGGGTCCTATCAACTAGTCTGTTTTACAGTTTTGGATAAAGAAAGCGTTCCTGGCCAGACCCCAGATCCATTCCTATGAAACGTTCAGGCAGAGTTGACACAGCCTCTTCATGTAACACCCACTCAGACATTCTAGCCTTGACAATCAATCCTTGCATTTTTACATTTTTTCAATATAATTATAGCCCGAGTTGATGCCCCTACAGTGGATTTTGGTGTCACAGCCCAAGAGGCTCCCACATCAAGGGGTCTTGGAAACCTCTCCATCTCCCTGGCCACTTTACCCATTTCTGTGCAAAAGGCCTTGGCTCCCAAGTGAGGGGTCCAGCCAAGAGTCCCAGGCCTTTCTGTCAGTCTTTAACTTGCTTAATCGGCCTAAATGTTGACCCCAAAAGATTGCTGGTCAGATTGCTCAGTGTCATTTTTGCCTTATGGCCTTTTAAATCTCTCCAAATTGATATGAACAGAACAGACTTGTTTGGGGCCTTTTAATGTTGGGGGCAGGGATAGGAGGTCCCTTTGACCCACCCTACCTTAGGTAGTGCTGTACTAAAACCTTTGTTTAACCCCATCAATATCAGTTTTATACATCCCATTTCTTTTTAAAAAAATTATTTATTTTATTAGGAGGATAGTTACTTTACAACATTGTGATGGTTTTTGCCATACATCGTTATGAATTGACCCTCAGTATCCATGTATCCCCTCCATCCTGAAGCCATCTCCCACCTCCCTACACGCAAGGCAGCAAAGGCGACACTCTGTGTAAAGAACAGACTTTTGGACTCGGTGGGAGAAGAAGAGGGTGGGTGATTTGAGAGAAAAGCATTGAAACGTGTTCATTGCGATATGTAAAACAGATAAACAGTGTGAGTTTGATGTATTTCTTAATAACCATCTAAAGATTTCTATCCCACTGGGACCAGTCTTCTTCATTCCTCTCTTCTTGATTTCCTCTGTGTTTTGCCTTTTTCAAATATTTGCTTTATTCACCTATTTCTTACTGACCCTATAAAAATTTCCACCTTTGGGAAGTCCATTCACTCTCTCTTTGGCCTCTTCCCCTTCTCCTGTTGATTAACGTTTCTTTGCTTTTTCTTTTTAACTTTTAATTAAAATTTTTAATTGAGGTATAGTATTTAAATTTAATTGATTTACAGTATTGTAAGTTTCAAGTGTGCAAAATAGTGATACACAGTTTTGAAAGATTATACTCCATTTATAGTTATTATAAAATATTAGCTATATTTCCTTGCTGTTCAATGTATCCTTATAGCTTATTTATTTTACACGATATCTTACACNCTGGAATGTGGGGAGGGCTTCCCCGCTGGGGTGAAGAACCGGCCTGCAATGCAGGAGACCAGGGTTTGATCCCTGGGTTGGGAAGATCCCCTGGAGGAGGGCATGGAAACCCACTCCAGTATTCTTTCCCGGAGAATCCCATGGACAGAGGAGCCTGGCAGGCTGCAGGTCCATAGGGTTGCACAGAGTCAGACATGACTGAGGTGACTAAGCAGCAGCAGCAGCAGCAGCAGAGAGAGAGAGAGAGAAAATCGAGGCTGGGAGAGGTAAATATACATACTCAGGACGGCTTGGCTCCAAGAGCTAGAGCTGGAATTCAGGCTCAGGTCTCCCCAAGGCCAGAGTCCCGAACCTGGACCCCCTCTCAGCACTGACATCTGACTGTGTCAGGCTCACAGACTAATTCAGACATCCCGCCATCATAAATTAGGGCAAAAAGCTCACCCTCCTGAGGATAGTACAGGCGTGGCTTTGTTTGACTTCCACTTTTATATCCAGGTTTAATATAAATATCAGATGCTTAAATCATTTTTCTTGACATGTAGTTTGGTTTTTTAAGACAATATTTATTAGTTTATTTGGCTGTGTCAGGTCTTGTGACGCACAGGGTCTTCCCTTGTGGTGTGGGGGCTTCTCTCCAGTTGCAGCACACCGGCTCAGTAGCTTTGCTGTGTGGGCTTAGTTGCCCCACCAGGGACTGAACCCACGTCTCCTGCATTGGAAGGTGGATTCTTAACCGCTGGACCGCCAGGGAAGTCCCTTGAAGGATAGTTGATCTATAATGTCGTCCAGTCTCTGCTGTACAGCAAAATGATTCCATTATACACGTGTATACATTCTTTTTTCTATTCTTTTCCCTTATGGTTTATCACAAGATATTGAATATAGTTCCCTGTGCTCTACAGGAGGACCTCGTTGTTTATCCATAGACGTGTAAATGTTAAGTTTCTGTTCAGTTAACTTTTACTTCTGTGTATTTCTGTGTAACCTTGCCCAGAGACACAGGGCATCTCCAGCACCCTCAATTGTGCCCTTCTGTGCTCCGACTGGGAACCCTCACCTACCCCCAAGGTCATGAAGCTATCCTGCTAGGCTTTCTCTTGGTAGCTTTCTGATTTTACTTCTACATTTAGATGTATGATCCCAAAAGGAAAGAACAAAAGTTGCAGTGGAATATTGCTCAGCCATAAAAAGGAACAAAATTGGGTCATTTGTAGAGATGTGGAAAGACCTGGAGACCTTCTTATACAGTGAAGAGAGATGAATTGGAAGCTTGGGACTGACATATATATACACAACCGATACTATATATAAAATAGATAATTAATGAGAACTTACTGTATAGCACACAGAATTCCACTCAGTGCTCTGTGGCGACCTAAATGGGAAGGAAACTCAAAAAAGAAGGAATACGTGTGTACATATAGCTGATTCATTTTTGCTGTACAGCAAAAAATAACACGTTATAAAGCAACTATACTGCAATGAAAATTCAACAACAACAACAAGAAAACAGGTGCGTCAGTGCCTAACAGTCCCAACTGGAAGCAATGTCCACCCCAGCACAGAGGGTGTATAAGCTGTGGCATGTCCACAGCGTGGACAGCGAGCAGGACACGGGAGTGCTACCCACACCACACAGAAACATCGCCCAGACACAGCAGGGAGTGAAAAGAACCAGACAGCCAGGAGCACACTCTGCGGGAGCCTGCTGAGATGGAGTTCAGAAGCAGCTGAACGAAGCTGGGGCAGCGCTCAGTAGAGCCGGTGGGTGGGTGGTGCTGCTAGGCAGGGGGCACAGGGGGTCTGATGGGCACGCCCCTTCCCAGCAGACCGTCTTCATCTTCCAGATGAGACTGTCTACACGTGAGTCCGCTCTGGGTTCAGTTCATCCAGACTGAGGTTTTTGCCTCCTTCCCCACCTTAACCTCTTCTTCCCCCCAGGATTATTACACGCATCCCTGGGGTCATTCTTCCCCATGAAAAAGAAACCTCAAGATTCAAATTCCCTCTTAAAATAGAGAAGAGAGGATTTGCCCCATTCCCGATGACAGATATTACACTTCTATTTTCTTTTTCTTTTGCTGAGTCAAGGAGATTGGACTTGAAGTGTCTTTTTATTGCTCGTTTTAAAAGGGAACTTGTTTTTGCTGGGAGAGGTCAACTCTTTTTATTCTTCCAAGGAATTATTATCATTATGGCTCAAGCAGACAGAACTGGGGCCTATCAAACTTAATTTGGAGGGAGCAAGCCCTTCAAAACAAAAGAAAACAAGAACAGAAACCTAATAATTTTGGACATAAGCCCTTTGAATTCTTCAGTGAAAGAAGTGCACAGTTTGGTTAAGTATAATTCAAGGACAACTTAATTTGCAGAGATCATTTCCTGATTTCAGACGCTAAAAGCATGGCTGTTGAGGCTGGACTGTTCAGGTAATTCTGCGTGATTGTGATGGCATTAGATTCCGGAAGGTAGAGGCATGAATGAGAGAGAGCAATTGACACCGCTGGTACCAAGGAGACTGTTGTAAGGACATGTGGTCTCCCCAGCAGAGGGGCGGTTAGGCCTCAGAGCCGTTAAGCAGGGACCTTCCTTGCCAGTTGCCAGCATTGCTGGCTTGGGGCTCCTGGGGCCCTGGAGAGCCTGGGTTCTGCAGCTGTGTGCTGTAATAGAAAGGGCCGGACCTGGACTTCTCCTGGCTGTCCAGTGGTTAAGACTCTGAGCTTCCACTGAGGTGTGGGTTCGATCCCTGGTCGGGGAATTTAGATCCCACATGCGTCTTGGTACAGTCAAAAAGTGCAGCCAGGCCTTAGCCATGAGGCAGACCTGAGTTCATCTTTCCATTTCCCTACCTCCTCTGGGCAGGTGACACACCCACTCTGAGCCCACATCTTTATCTGGAGAAGGGGCAAGTTCACATCGTCTGCATTGCGGACTCACGTGAGGATGCCTGGTGAGGTACGTGGCATCCCTTACACATAGTAGGTGCTTCATAAATGGCAAGTGTTAGCATCGAAGGCGTTTCTATGTTATTGGCATTCTGAAAAATATCATTTCACTCTCTTGAGTCTGACCGTGTACTTGACTCTTGCTTCATGGCTGTGACTGCTAACCAGAGAGGTCTGGGTTTGATTGACATCCAGACAACTGTGGAAGCTGAGAACAGGGATGCTTGACCGGAAGTGTGTTGTTGGTCTCCATGCTCCGTGACCAGCTCCGCTTGCCTTGTTATCAGATGGCCTCCAGCTAGAACAGAGGCTGGTGCCAGAAATGCCCACTGGCCGCTCTTCACCTCTGAGGTGGCCTCAGTCTAATGATGCTGGCTGGGGCGGGGCGGCCACTAAACTCGAGGAAGCCCTGGGCCGCTCTCTGCCCCCAGTCCCCCTGGGGCATCAGTTTTCCCCACCCAGTGTTCCCGGGAGGCTTCTCTCCCACTTGCTGGGTGACTCAGACAGCTGAGCTTTCGAGACAGAGGCTCCAGGGATGGTTCCCCTTGGGTATGAAATCCTCCTAAGTCAAGCCCAAGGTCAGACCTCCTGCCTGATTTCCATGAACCCCTCGGTCTCTGCAAGGGAATGTGGGTGAAAGAGCCCAGTGAAGTTCTTGGGGTTTGTGAATGACCTAAGGACACAGAGGCCCCCTGAGGGGATCTGTGAAGGGACCTAGAGGCTCTCTAGTTCAGCTCCTGTATTTCATGCAGGAGGAAGCGAGACCTGGAAGAAGAGGGGCTACTCCCAGGAGTGCGCACAGTGGCCAAAGGGCCACCCCTTCCAGTCTCAGGGACAGAGCTGCTTTTATGAACTCTGGAGAAATAATGTGTTTTGGGAGTCATGTTTAGGGAGCTTTTTAGGGGAGAGGCATGAGAATTCATATTGTTATTTGAAGTTTTTAATGACCCACAGCATAATTTGTTCTGAACTCTCAGTCTAAGGCTCAGCAGTAATCTGTATACTTGTTCTTTACTGAGCAGAGCTCCTAGGGTGGAGCCCGTAGAGCTAAGCCAGGTGTGACTTCAGCGGCAGTGCTTCTTCCCGTTGGCAGAATTTCATGCTTCTGATGATGGTGGTCATAACAACAATGATAGCAGCAGGTAACCCTCATGGCATTTGTATAAACACTTTCAGGCATGTTCCCCCCCGCCCAATTATCCCCGTTTCTCAAGTGAGTAAACAGATTCAGAAGCAGTTCGCCTAACATCACGTAACTGACTGGTGATCGAGGTCTGACCTGGGATTACCCCTGCAGTCCATGAGCCAGCTGTGACCGTCTCATGTCCCCGGAGAGCCCAGTTCCCACCAGCCAAACCATTGGAGGGGATAAATATTAAAGCTGATTACAGCCTTGTCTAACTCAATGAATCCAAGTCATGCCTGCGGGGCAGCCCAAGACGGGCGGGTCATGGTGGAGAGGCTGACAGAATGTGGTCCACTGGAGAAGGGAATGGCAAGCCACTTCAGTATTCTTGCCTTGAGAACCCCATGAACAGTATGAAAAGGCAAAATGACAGGATACTGAAAGAGGAACTCCCCAGGTCATTAGGTGATGTGAGTCTGAGTGAACTCTNATAAATAACACTGGGGTGTGTTCGCAGTTTCTCAGCCACACTGGGTTTGCCCCTGCTCGCGGTGTGTATGCTTTCCCTGACTACACTGCTTAGGTTCTAGGTTGCTCTGCTGGGAACTGTCTGAGGCCGGCCCTGGGTTGTATGCACTTCCCAGGTCTAAGCTGCTCAGGTTCAGGTAATCGGGTAGTCCTCAGAGGTGCAGACTCAGTTGGGCCTGCGTTTCGTGCCCTTCCCAGGTCCGAGTAGCTCAGGTGACCAGGTGTTTGGCGAACGTGGTCACTGCAACTTATTGCCTCCCTCATCCCAGTCACTCTGTTTTCTGGGTGTACAACCAGCGCACCTTCTCAGGTGGATGTTGACTGTTCNCGTTTCGTGCCCTTCCCAGGTCCGAGTAGCTCAGGTGACCAGGTGTTTGGCGAACGTGGTCACTGCAACTTATTGCCTCCCTCATCCCAGTCGCTCTGTTTTCTGGGTGTACAACCAGCGCACCTTCTCAGGTGGATGTTGACTGTTCAGAATCCCAAGAAGTCTTGGTTAGCAATGAAGCCTGCTTGCAGTTTGGTAGATAATGCCTCTCTGGGGCCGGGATTGTCCCCTTCTGGCTCTGGCTGCCCTTGCCTGCTTGTCACCGGAGGGGTATAGGCTGGTCTGGAGCCAGCTAGCTCTGCTCAGTCCTTTGTTCTGCGAACAGGCCTGGCAATGTCTTAGGTTAGGGCTTTTTGCATAGCTTTAGTCAGTCCTTTGTTCTGTGAGTGGACCTGGTGGTGTCTTAGGTTAGGGCTTTTTGCATGGTAGCTATCCCACAGTCTGGTTTGCTAGCCCAAATTAGTTCCCTCAGACTGCCCTCGGGGCATTCAGGCCCCGTCCTTACTCTAAGCAATGCAGCCTGCACCTCCCTGCCCAGCCCCTGCTTACTAGTGGCGGATGCAGGCATCTGTGCTGCTTCTCCACTGGGGGAGTTACCATTGGGCAGGTAATCTGTGGGGTTTAATTATTTATTTATTTTGCCTCCTGATTATGTTGCCCTTTGTGATTCCAAGGCTCACCACAGACTCGGCAGTGAGAGTTTTTCCTGCTGTTTGGAAATTTCTCTCTATTTAAAGACTCCCTTCCTGGGATGGAGCTCCATCCCTACCTATTTTCTCTCTCTTTTTGTCTTTTATATTTTTTCCTACCTCCTTTTGAAGACAATGGACAGCTTTTCTGGGTGCCTCTTGTCCTCTGCCAGCATTCAGAAGTTGTTTTGTGGAATTTACTCAGTGTTCAAATGATCTTTTGATGAATTTGTGGGGGAGAAAGTGGTCTCCCTGCCCTATTCCTCCACCATCTTAGGACTGCCCCCTATTTTTTTTTTAATNACTACAATAAAAAACAAAAAGAAAAATCTTTGTGATTAACTCCATGATTCAAGGAAGAACAACTGTTTTAATCCAGTTTGTTAAAACAGACAAGACCATTGTGAAAATTTTTTAAAAAGCATCATTGCTTCAATGATTCAACTGCATTAAGAAAACAAATTAGGTGCAACTTGTTCACCCTTAAAAGTAAAACAATTAAAAATCTATTCATTTATAAAGATTTGAGCGCTAATTGGAAAAACACTGTATAGCTGCTGCTGTGGATGATACAGAAAGGTGAAATATATAATTTTTTGTGATCTGGAATAACGGATCTGTGAGGTGAGAGAGGATGGGGCAAATACCTCAGTTGTCATATACTAAATGATGCATTTTCTTCAGTTCTGCTATCAGATTCTGGCACAAGAATCTTGTTTTTTTTTGAGTTCCTTGAGGGCAGGGCCCTCTTTCAGTACCTTTTTTTCTCCAGCACTTGACTGGAGGCCTCATGGTACAGAGCTGGGGCTGAGGCATGAACGCCCAGACACTCTGGCTACGTGTGAGAAAAGGACCAACACTGACAAAGTCCCCTTCATCTTTTTTTTTTACACTGAAGGCAAAGTCCTATTGTCTGTTTATAGCAAAGTTTTTCCAAGTTGCTTATACTGCCAGGGAGAAGGTCTTTTCTGTGCTAAGTTTACAGGTGAGCCTTACCTTCCTGTATGAGACCCCACCTGCCAAGAGAGGCAGAATGGTACAAAGGAAAGAAAATTTTAAGGAAACTTGGGTTTTCTAGCTCTAGTGGAAACTTAGCATCTCAAGTTTGGTTCTTTCATCTGTACAAATGGGGACGAGAGCAACTGGCAGCTCTTAGGACTGTGTGAGAGCTACGTGAACGACGCCTATGTGAGGCCCTCTGTGAACACAAGCAGGAGGTCAGTTGCTAAGATTCACCTCAGGATGAGAGGAAGAGTCACCCACTCCTCAGGTTCTGCTCTCATTCACACATTTTACAAAAGTGATGCAGCGTGAAAACACACAGGGCGGTCAAGACTCACAACAGGACATTCAGACAGGTGAACACTTACATGTCCTGCTCCACCTGCTGGGTTCTCTGCTGATGGATTAAATCCGCCAGGGCAGGGGGGACATCCAAGTCCTCAGGGCGGTCTTGTGGGCGTTCCCGCCTTTCTTTGCAGAGTGCTGGAGACCCAAGCAGGGACAAAGACAGGTTTACACTTTGTCTAGTTACCAAGGGTTAACTGGCTCCCTCTGAATTTGAAGAAAGGAAGACGGGAGGGAGACCTCTGCCCCTTCACTTGTGTTGCTGGGCAGAGTTGGCACTACTTACCCTGAGGGAGGGGTTTCTGAGCATTGGGCTTAATGAAGATTTTGGGAAGAAATGGCGTGTTAGAGTTGTCAATCTTCTCTCGGAACTTAAGCTGAGGTCGGATGATGTTTTTTGCATGAAGCAGCCGGAAAGTTTCAGATTTTGTTTTTTTGCTATATTCTCCTGCCTATGATCAACAAATACAAATACTTTATAACACAGCAACTTGGAAACTTAGAAAACTAAATTCCGTTTTACACCAACAGCCACCCATTAAAGAATGTACGTGTGACACTGGGGGTGGGGTAGGGGCTGCAAAGTCGACTAGAGGGTGGAATTAGGTTGTGTTTGTTTATGAGAACAAGTTAGGCAGTGGCCAGGTCTGTGTTCAATAAATCAGAACTGAAATGCAAATGAGAAAGGGCAAAGGCCCTAAGGTTGGTATCAGATACTCCAGTGCCTCTGAAAAGCAGCCCTCACCTTCCGGTTCCAGCTGGACACTATGGTTTTGGGGACCTGTAACCCTGCAGGGAGGACAGGTTGTTGATTCTTATTCACGCCTGATGCTTCATCCAGTAAAATGCCCTAAGAGTCCAAGAAGTATTAGTTTAGTATCTTCCTTTAAGGGTTAACAGAATTAAATACCTAAAATTTTACAAAACATAGCCAGAGAATTACGTGTAAGAGTACACATTTTTAAGAGTGAATAACTGTAGGAGATGTGATTTGAAAGTCAACCCAAGTAATTAAAGCATTTTTTGCTCAAAGGTAGGGCAGTGATCAGGCACTCCCAACACTTGACTGACTCTCTTCACAGTTCTGAATTGGGCTGAAAATTCAAAAGTGACTTAACAGGATGATGTGGCCTATCACCCTAGACTGCATTAAACATAGAGGAATGGTAATCAGAGTGAGAATGAAGGCTGTCCTCATCTATCCATATTTTGTACAGTAGCACTAGATATGGGGGTCTCAGTTTTGGCACTTCCAACAGTGGTGCACCTAGCTGACAAATGGTAGGACTTGAGATCAGAAAATCTGAGGAAACCACTGAAAGACCCGTGGGCATTTAGACCATGGAAGAGATGACTTCATGGGACAGGAGAGCATGATTTAAATATCCACAGGACTGTCACATGGCTGAGCATTAGCTGTGTTTTGGACAATCTGAGTATTTCTGTAAGGAATATTCTGCCGCAGAACTAGGCAGAAGAAGACGGTTGGCTAGCTATCGCAATGAGCCACATCTCCCTCTAATCACGGGAGTCAGTATTTAGAAGACTGAATGTATGTGTGCTCAGTCGTGTCCAACTCTTTAGAACTCCATGACTGTAGCCCACCAGGCTCCTCTGTCCATGAGGTTTCCCAGGCAAGAATCCTGGAGTGGGCTGCCATTTCCTCCTCCAGGGGATCTTCCCGACCCAGGGAGTGAACACAAGTCTCCTGTCTGTGTCTCCTGCATTGGCAGGCAGATCCTTTACCACTAGCGCCACCTGGGAAACCTAGTAAAAATGGATTAAATGTTGGCTGTGCCCTGTATCCAGAGGCCTCCTCTCCTGCAACAAAATGGAACTGGCAAATCTGGAGAGTAGATTTCTGATACAGAAAACAGGCATCTTTAAAAACAGGCATCCCCAGGGGAAGTAATATTCTGAAGTGATGTAGCTGAAGACACCTGTGTTACTTTTGAGGAAAAGAAGCCAACTATCAGAGGAAGGGAATATTGTTACGGGCAAGAAATGCTAAACTTCCTTTCTTTTCATTTCCTGAAGTGCCTGGGTTTTCTTTCATTATTTAATAATACAAAGGCTCTTCATTTGTTAATTACCTTAAGAGTGAGGTGAAATACTCACCACTCTTTCCAGAATAACATCATTGGTGTCGACCAGCAAATCAAACTTGTCCTCCAGCTCGGTCACTTTACTCCGGTCCTTAATGTTGCTTCGGCACCCATGGTACTGCATCACCCTACTCATGCTGGGAAGGACAGGAAAACCCAGATCAGTCTGTATACTTTTGTTTGCTTGTTTACTAATCTGGCAGAGCTCCCAAGGCTTAGCTCAGATTATTCTCAACACTTTCTATAACAGAATATTTATTTATTTGGCTGTGCTGAGTCTTAGTTGCAGCATGTGTACTCTTAGTTATGGCATGTGGGATCTGGTTCCCTGACCAGGGATCGAACCTGGGCCCCCTGCAGTGGGAGGGGAGAGTCTTAGCCACTGGACCTCCAAGGAAGTCCTCCCTAACACTTTTTGATCAAACTAACAAAACCTGTACCCTTATAGCAAAAAACATTGCTAGTTGTATGGCATTGGGCAATTCACTAAATCTCACAAAGACTTATTTTCGTCATTCGTTATTTGAAGGGGTGGAAGAAATTACCCCAAGGCTTTGTCTAAATTCTAAAAAAATATATAACACTATGTAAATGATGTACTCTGCATTCACCGTTTTAACATGAAATCTAAAACAGATTCTCTAATTCTGTCATGCAACAGTTCAACAATACCAGCGTCTGTGTAATGTCTGTCCTAATACACTTATTAGAAAGCCATTACTAAAAAATAAAATAGATTAAAAAAAAAAAAGAAAGCTAAAGCTTGTGACTCCACAGGTTGTGTGAGAGAATCTTGGATCTAGGTTTTCAAGTCCAATATCAATTTTAAAAGATTCACAGTTTATGGCTGCAATAGTCAACATATATATTAAAGTTAAACTCAAAGTTTACTAAGTAACATTCCCTAATCAAAATCCATTGTCATTTTAACATTTTATAGCTCCAAAGCACAAAAAATTATGGTAAGAAAAAAATACAAATCTCAGGAAAGACCATCTACTTCTTCATAGTCATTTTTTTCAACATGAGAAAAGAATATATAGTACTTACCACTGAAGCAACCTGTCTCCCTGTGTTTCACAAAATGCCTGGAAGCCAGGAAAACTTCGGTAAAAATCATACTCATCACCAAACTGTGGTAGGCCCCCAGACGCCTTGGTGACTGCCACCACTGCCCCAAGAGCGAACTGTCAAAACCAGAAAAGCATGTTTTAGACATGGGTCACCATTCATTCAGCAGCTCATTTTTTCCCCCAAGATCTACTACATATAAGGAACTGTCCTAGATGATGAAGATACCCAATCTCCATGCATCATTTAGTGCTGATTTTACCCCAGCCCTTATGATACAAGAATGAACATGAAAACGAGTTTTGGCACTTACATTCTTGGGAGAATGGGTATAGAAATAACAAATACATATATAATAAGTCTAAGATTCAAAACAGCCTGGTACTGTGACCTTAGGCAAGTTATTTTATTTATTTGAACCTTAGTTTCTGAATTTGATAAACAAGTGTAAGGGAGTTCCCTGGTGGTCCAATGGTTGATATTCCGTGCTTCCACTGATAGGGGCATGGATCAAACCTTGGTTGGGGAACTAAGATCCCACAAGCCGCACGGTTCAGCTAAATAATAATTAATAATAGATACAAACAATATAAGAATATTCTAGATCTTTCACAGGACTGATTTAGAATGGTTACTATCCACAACTGGACTTGTGGTTATGGCTCAGTTACTGCCAAGGATGTCTCTGTTTCAATTTCTGTGTGATAAAGAGAAAAAACCTGAAGTGGCTCTCATGAGTAAATAGTGGTTGGTCACATGAAAGCCAGATGACATCACTGTAAGCTGTGTTATAAATGTTTTCCAAGANTTAAAGTTAAACTCAAAGTTTACTAAGTAACATTCCCTAATCAAAATCCATTGTCATTTTAACATTTTATAGCTCCAAAGCACAAAAAATTATGGTAAGAAAAAAATACAAATCTCAGGAAAGACCATCTACTTCTTCATAGTCATTTTTTTCAACATGAGAAAAGAATATATAGTACTTACCACTGAAGCAACCTGTCTCCCTGTGTTTCACAAAATGCCTGGAAGCCAGGAAAACTTCGGTAAAAATCATACTCATCACCAAACTGTGGTAGGCCCCCAGACGCCTTGGTGACTGCCACCACTGCCCCAAGAGCGAACTGTCAAAACCAGAAAAGCATGTTTTAGACATGGGTCACCATTCATTCAGCAGCTCATTTTTTCCCCCAAGATCTACTACATATAAGGAACTGTCCTAGATGATGAAGATACCCAATCTCCATGCATCATTTAGTGCTGATTTTACCCCAGCCCTTATGATACAAGAATGAACATGAAAACGAGTTTTGGCACTTACATTCTTGGGAGAATGGGTATAGAAATAACAAATACATATATAATAAGTCTAAGATTCAAAACAGCCTGGTACTGTGACCTTAGGCAAGTTATTTTATTTATTTGAACCTTAGTTTCTGAATTTGATAAACAAGTGTAAGGGAGTTCCCTGGTGGTCCAATGGTTGATATTCCGTGCTTCCACTGATAGGGGCATGGATCAAACCTTGGTTGGGGAACTAAGATCCCACAAGCCGCACGGTTCAGCTAAATAATAATTAATAATAGATACAAACAATATAAGAATATTCTAGATCTTTCACAGGACTGATTTAGAATGGTTACTATCCACAACTGGACTTGTGGTTACGGCTCAGTTACTGCCAAGGATGTCTCTGTTTCAATTTCTGTGTGATAAAGAGAAAAAACCTGAAGTGGCTCTCATGAGTAAATAGTGGTTGGTCACATGAAAGCCAGATGACATCACTGTAAGCTGTGTTATAAATGTTTTCCAAGAAAAAAAGAGAGAAAGTGGGAACTTAAATCATGGTGGCATTCTTGGTAGCACACAGCCACCCAAT
Source organism: Neotragus pygmaeus (assembly GCA_006410875.1). Taxonomy (NCBI): domain Eukaryota; kingdom Metazoa; phylum Chordata; class Mammalia; order Artiodactyla; family Bovidae; genus Neotragus; species Neotragus pygmaeus. The sequence continues at coordinate 81,215 of SJYV01003368.1, forward strand.
CAGGACCATGGCTAGTGGCCCAGGAACTAATTAGAACCAAATAAATGAATTTGTGGTAGTGATAAATTAGACAAAATGCAGGTGGAGTTTTAGGGAATCTGTAGTGCTAACTTACAAGTTATTTTAGTTTCATGGTCTTGTAAGAGCTATGTGTGAGATGTTTAATTCCAGATTTGTTTGTTCATATTTAAGCACTATCAGACAAATAATCCAAATGAACTCTAAGGAAGGAGGCACTGATCAATGCTCTATGGCATCTGCAGGAGGGACACTCGGTGGCAGCTCTACATTAAACCCAGGGTTTAGGATTATGTAGGGCTGCACCTCAGGAGAGGGAAGAAGGGCCATCCCCGCCGCGGGAGGGGAGGACAGCAAGTATGGGCAGCTTGAAGCAGCCGAGCCTCTCCGGAGAGTTGTTTGAATGGCTCAGACCTGGGCGGGGTCGGGGCAGCGAGGGCTGGGGGCTTCAGGGTGACCAGGAATCTCTTCCTATGACGTGGCGACAGCTCTCCATGCTCGGGACTGCAAGGGTTCAAACGGGAGATCCAGGACCCTGGGGAGTGGGGAGTCCCCCAGTGTCAGCGAGCGAAGCCCCATCCCCGGAGGGTGGAGAGTCAGACTATGCCGGGAGAGGGCACAAGCCCCTTTACCCTCTCCCGGGGCTCGGCTGCATCGTGCACGCGGCCGGGGGGGGGGCGGACGCTCAGAGGGTCCGGGCTTGCTTCCGGTCAGCTGTGGGCGGCTCCCGATGCCCCCGAGGCCTCACGAACTCACCTTCACGAAGCTGTCTGCGTCCGGGAAGCCCGGCAGCACCATCTCCCCGTCAGAGTTGGCCGCGCTCGTGGCCGACTGGGCCTTGGACTCTCGGGGACTGGGAGGCGCCATTTTCCCGGCTGGCGCGGCTCTTCTCGCGAGAGTGCTTCGGCCAGCGCGACATGCTCGCACTGCGCATGTGCGGAGGCAGTTCTTGCGGGGGCGGGCTGGGAAGTTTGAGTTGGGGCGAAATCAGCCTGAGAACCCGGCTCCAGCCGAGTCTCCCCCACGCCTCCACCCAGGGAGGTTGACATTTTTCTTTAACCTCGTATTATTTCATGCCAACAACCCCGTGCTTTACGATGAGACGCAGAGGACCCAGTCATTCTCAGATTTAAAGCCAGCTCTTTCTAGGCTCTGGTTTCGTGTCCCCCTGACCCATTTCATTTGACTCCTGCAATCCTCCCTGTCTGGTGTCTTCCCTCGTTGCTGGTTCTTCCGTCACAGACTGCAAGTATGCTGGCATCTCTCCCAAATGAAAGGTAAGACAGAAAACTCCACTCCACCCAACACCTTCCAGCCACCGCAACATTTCTTTTGCACTTCAGAGGTAAGCTACTGGAAAAGGCGTGTTACCTCCAGCGCTCTGCAGCTCCTCCAGTTAGAAGTTTCTCCTGATCCACACCGCTGGAAACACTCCTAAGGCACTTCAGTGTGAACTCAAACGTTTGTGAAATGAATATCTGCAAGAGATCTTGTTAGGAGGGAGGCCGTATTAGGCAGCTCAGGAGTAGATCTGGGATGCCTCTAGGGTGTATCCTCTCTCCTGAGATCAGGGATGACACACCCTTAATACAGTTTGTTTGGCTTAGTAGGTGTTCAATAAATGTCAGCTGTTACCTTTTTTGGGGAGGGCCAGGCCTTGCAGGATCTTAGTTCCTGGCCATGGATCGAACCTGGACCCTGGCAGTGAAAGCACTGAGTCCTAACCACTGGACTGCTAGAGAATTCCCACCTTAGCTGTTATCTTAGTCAGAAATCTTATTAACAGGATACTTTTTTCAGTCTCCCCACCCCCTCCCCAGCCATTTGTGTACCTTAGGTACACAGGTACCATGGCAGAACAAAAGCTAGCCTATTTCTTTTTAAAAAACTAATATATTTCGGGTTGTTTTATTTATTTTTGGCTTTCCTGGGTCTTCACTGCTCCACACAAACTTCCTCTAGTTGCTGCGAGTTGGGGCTCCTCTCTAGTTGCAGTTCATGGGTTTCTCTCATTGTGGTGGCTTCTCTTGTTGGTGAACATGGGCTCTAGAGTGCATGGACTTAGTTGCCCTGTGGCATGTGGGATCTTAGTTCTCTGACCAGGGATTGAACCAGCATCCTCTTCATTGGAAGGCGTCTGGTTCAAACTAGACTTTGCTGAGGTGCTTTACATGGATTTGCACCTCCTCAAAACAACCTGATGGGGTAGACTCACATTTTCAGTGGAGGAAGCAAACACAGAAAATAAGTAGCTTTTCTGAAGTCACACTGGTAGGATGAGACAGAGTTGAGATTTGAAACTAGTTAATTTGTTACCTAATGGGCACAATAAAGGACAGAAGCAGTAGAGACCTAGTAGATGCTGAAGAGATCAAGAAGAGATGGAAAGAATACACTGAAAAACTGTACAAAAAAGATCTTAATGACCTGGATTACTATGATCATGTGGTCAGTCACCTAGAGCCAACATTCTGGAGAGTGAAGTCAAGTGGGCCTCAGAAAGCCCTGCTGTTAATAAAGCTAGTAGATGCAATGGAATTCCAGTAGAGCTATTCGGATCCCTAAAGAACAATGCTGTCAAAGTTTTGCATTCATTATGCCAGCAAATCTGGAAGACCCAGCAGTTGCCATAGGACTGGAAAAGGTCAAACCTCATCTCAATTCCCAAGAAGGGTAGTACTAAAGAATATGCTAATCATCAGCCAGTTGCACTCATCTCCTGTGCTAGTAAGGTCATGCTTAAAATCTTGCATGATAGGCTTTAGCATTATGTGAACCAAGAACTTCTGGATGTCCAAGCTGGGTTTAGAAAAGGAAGAGGAACCAGAAATCAAATTGCCAACATTCGCTGGATCATAGAGAAAGCTAGGGAATTCCAGAAAAACATCTACCTCTGTTTCATTGGGGGCACTTTCCTTATGATGTCTATGTTAGATTTCTCTGTCCCTTTTTATACTTGAGTAAAACTCTGCTACACCAAAGTTCTTGAGTGATCAAGGCTGGTCCCTGGTCCCGAAGCTAAATCTTCTTCAGAGATCACGAATCCGATACTGTTCACCATAAGCTATCATCTTGGGGGCTTGCCTAGGATCTTCAGGACAAGGTAAGACCCCTCAGAGCTCTAGTCTCTCTGCTTTGTCAGTACACATGTTTTCTGATTTACTAACTCTACGGTGTGCTTGTGTGAATGAATGACGTGCCCTGTGCAAAGCAAGTGATGAGCCCTGCTCTGCGGTTTCATGGTGCCTCATAATGACTGAAGGCAGCCCCCAAAAGGGGAGCCTTGTCGGGGTTTTATACCGACCTGTCAATGCCAAGAGACACCTGACCTCCTTGCAAGGGAGGCCGCCAGAAATGGGCGAAGCATGTGGACCAAACTTGCCTTTCTGGGTCAGCTTTTCCTGTTCTCTTTGGCTGTTTCATAACTGAGTGGGGAATTAGAACTACTAACCTAATCTGTGGGATCACAGACTTTCAAGGGACTTGTGATCCATACTGTTACTATGTGCTTTTACTTAGACCCCCTGTGTGGAAGTGCCTAGCCTTGCTAGGAGCTGAAAGTTGCAAGAGCACGTTTGGGAGCGAGGTGGAACTCTAGCTCCAGGAACATCTCAGGCTAGAGGTTGCTCTCTTGGCTGCCTGCCTCAGGGGCCAGAGTCCTAAAGTGAGTCTTTGTCATGGCTGTGCCTCCCATCTATGTGGATAGAAGCCCTGCTGGTGACAACGAGGTTTTTGAGGACTCAGATTGGGAATTGCAGGATCTGGTCAGATTGGAAGTGCAACGGGCTTCTTCTTTTGGTAGTACAGGGCTTCCCTTGTGGCTTAGCTGGTAAAGAATCTGCCTGCAATGCAGGAGACCTGGATTTGATCCCTGGGTTGGGAAGATCCCCCCGGAGAAGGGAAAGGCTACCCACTCCAGTATTCTGGCCTGGGGAATTCCGTGGACTGTATAGTCCATGGAGTCACAAAGTGAGTCGGACACGACTGAGCGACTTTCACTTCTGTTTCATCAACTATGCTAAAGCCTTTGACTGTGTGGATCACAAAACACTGTGGAAAACTCTTAAAGAGATGGAAATACCAGACCATCTTACCTGTCTCCTTGGAAAGCTGTGTGCGGGTCAAGAAGCAAGTTTAGAACCCTGTGTGGAACAACTGATTGGTTGAAGATTGAGAAAGGAGTATAACAGGGCTCACCCTGTTTGTTTAACCTATATACTGAGCACATCATGAGAAACGTTGGGTTGAGTTACAAGCTGGAATCAAGATAGGTGGGAGAAACATCAACAACCTCAGATATGCAGATGATACCACTTTAATGGCAGAAAGTGAAGAGGAACTAAAGAGCCTCTTGATGAGGGTGAAGGAGGAGCGTGAAAGAACTGACTTAAACCTAAACATTAAAAAAACTAAGATCATGTCATGTGGCCCTTNCAGATATGCAGATGATACCACTTTAATGGCAGAAAGTGAAGAGGAACTAAAGAGCCTCTTGATGAGGGTGAAGGAGGAGCGTGAAAGAACTGACTTAAACCTAAACATTAAAAAAACTAAGATCATGTCATGTGGCCCTTTTACTTCATGGCAAACAGAGGGAGAGAAGGTGGAAGTACTGACAGATTTCCTCTTCTTGGGCTCTAAAATCACTGCAGGTGGTGACTATAGCCATGAACTCAGAAGACGATTGCTCTGGCAGGAAAGCTTTGACAAACCTAGACAGTGTGTTGAAAAGCAGAGACATTACTCTGACGACAAAGGTTTCTATAATCAAGGCTATGGTCTTCCCAGTGGTCACATACAATTGTGAAAGCTGGACTATAAAGAACGCAGAACACCAAAGAATTGATGCCTTTGAATTGTTGGTGCTGGAGGATTCCTGAAAGTCTCTTGGACAGCAAGGAGATCAAACCAGTCAATCTTAAGGGAAATCAACCCTGAGTGCTTGGAAAGACTGATGCTGAAGCTGAAGCTCCAGTATTTTGGTCATCTGATACAAAGAGCTGAGTAATTGGAAAAGACCGTGATGCTGGGAAAGATTGAGGGCAGAAGGAGAAGAGGGCATCAGAGGATGAGATGGCTGGACGGCCGTATGGATGCAATGGACATGAACTTGGGTAAACTTTGGGAGATGGTAAGGGACAGGGAGACCTGGTGTGCTGTAGTCCATGCGGTCGTTAAGATTCGGACACAACTTGGTGACTGAACAATTTGATACCACAGCCTTGACTATCACTGCTTTAGCTGTCTCCAAGATATTTAAGGCCCTCCCCTCACACTGGTTACTTGAAACCATCCTAAATTAATAGGGGGATTAGGCTGTCTTTAAAAACTTTTACAGACTTTCCTGCAGCCTAGTGGTTAGGACTCTGAACTTTAACTGTCAAGGGCTTGGGTTCAATCCCTGGTCAGGGAACTCTGATCCCATGAGCTATGTGGTAAGGTATAATATTAATAGTAATAATATAAAAGCCTCTATTAGCACCTCATCTTCCTCTGCTAAGTCATTTCAGCAGTCAGGTTTTGCTTAGATATAACTTAAAACCCATTGGATTCACCAAACATCTTAATGCCAAGAACTTTCCATGTCCTAAGAAATATGTCTTTATCATAGATGGCCACCACTTTCCTGAGTCCATCCATTCTCATGCCATTTGTCTGACAGTGATGGTGACATCACTGTAGTCATTGATAGTTATTTCACATAAAACTTGGTCATATTTTGGGGAGCAAAACATTTATTTTTGGCTGTGTCAGGTCTTAGTTGCAGCACATGGGCTCCTCGTTGCTGCACACAGGCTTCTCCATAGTGACGGGGTGCGGGCTTTGGCATGTGGCATCTTTGTTCCCCAACTAGGGATCGAACCCTCGTCCCCTGCATTGGACGGCTGATTCCTAACCACTGGACCGTCAGGGAAGTCCCACTACTGAGATTTAAGTCCCTTTTTGTGTTTAACAGAGTTCTCCAATAAGTGTTTATGGAGCACCACAGTGCACCTGCTCTTCTGACGGATTTGGGGGATACAAGGTCCCATAAAATATGGTTCCTGGCCTTATAATTCTCATCCAAGTGCAAGTTTTAGTTGCTCAGGCGTATCTGACTGCAACCCCGTGGACTGTAGCTCACCAGGATCCTCTGTCCATGGGATTCTCCAGGCAAGAATACTGGAGTGGGTTGCCATTCCCTTTCTCCAGGGGATCTTTCCGACCAAGGGATTGAACCTGGGTCTCCTGCATGGCAGGCAGATTCTTTACCGTCTGAGCTNAGCCAGCACCTCAGGGAGTCACGTGGTACCGCAGGTTTCCCTGCAAAAAGGCAACGTCTCAGGGAATTCTCCCAGGAGCACCCTCGTGTGGGGAAGAGATCCAGAAGGCAATGCAGATATGGCCACGCAGTCAGAACTGAGACACAGGGAATGCAGACACTGTCCCCGGAAGCTCACGATTTTCCAGAGAGAAAAGATGCTTCAGTTGAATGAAGCCGTAAACGCAAGCTTGTTTCTCTTTTGACGCCCTGCCAACTGCTGTGTAAATAGTCCTGGTACTTAATGTATTAAGCAAGAAGGAGAAAGAAATTGGGCTCATTATACTCCACACATTTGCGTTTCCCTTTAATACAGTGAAGAGCCTCTTAAGATATTTTCCAGAGAGCAGTTGCCAAATTCATCTGGCCAGAAAAATTGTCTCGGGAGAGAAACAGTGCTGAGCCTCGGATCTAGACTATATATGCCTACGTATGGAAATGTGGATTCTTGGGGGGACTGCTCTATAACATCTAATTAAAATCCAGTTTAAAAAAATCAAGATCATTTTATAAACAAATAATTCAGAGCCTCAGCTAGAGGTGTAGTTACTGCTTTGTTCCCATCCCTCGCATTTCCTGTATGAAGAGTTTGATTTCAAGAGGATCATCCTGGTGGTCTCAAGTCACAGAGCTTGTAGGTGCCACTTCCTCCAGGAAGCCTTCCCTGAACTCAGAGTATCAGCTATCTTTCTCCTGGCTTCCTTTTTCATGCTCCTTCTGAGCTACCGGATGCACAGTCCTCTCTCTGCCCCCATTAGCCCATGGAATTAGAGAGCAGGACCAGGCCTGCTGAATCTGTCTTCTCAGCATCTCACTCAGTGCCTGGCACATAGTAGATGCTGCATTAAATGTTGTTTTCTTTTTAAACATTTATTTTTGGCTGTGCTGAGTCTTCATTGCTTCGTGCAGACTTTCCCTCTTTGTGGCAAGTGGAAGCTACTCTCTAGCTGCAGTGCATGGGCATCTCATTGCAGTGGCTTCTCATTGCTGTGGCTTCCTCAGTAGTTGCTGCTCGTGGGCTCAGTAGTTGTGGAGCATGGACTTAGTTGCCCTCTTGCCCCACAGCAGGTGGAATCTTTCCAGACCAGGGATCAAACCCATGTCACTTGGATTGGCAGGCAGATTCTTAAGCACTGGACCACCAGGGAAGTCCAAACGTGTTTGATGAACAAATGAACTCAAGCTCCATCGATACCCAACACTCGTGTTCTGTGGCTTCAGTTCCCTTTCTCTGTTCCCTGCATCACTGAACACGTAACAGCTCTTTTATTTATCTTCTGGGAGCATATATCAAAGAGCTGTAAGTGTTGCAGAAGATCCCGCATGCCACAACACTCAAAGCTCTTTGGTAATTGCCTTTAGAAAGATGCTCAGGCCCTACCTGCCCTCTGGATGTAGACCCAACAGTGAGAATATTTGCAGGAGGGTCTGCAGAGATACTGCTTCAGCCCTGCCTTGTGACTCCCCAGGGCCCTGGCCCTCCAGTTCACCAGCCAGCTTTCCCTCACTACACTCTGGTTGAGGCCTCTGCTGCAACAGTGTGGAACACATTGGTTTGGAAATGGCCATGAATTATAGAACACTGGACTCGCTCCTGGGCATTAAGCGTTGCCCCACATATTTCCAGGGCTGTTAAATAACGTGTGTGTCACTGTTTAATCTCCCTTGTAGCTCTGAAGGCCCTTCTGTACATGCTTAATCCACCTTATGTCTGCTTTCCCCACCTCAATTTGTGGACAACTGCTTAAAATCACAACCCAGAAGAGCACCTCTCAGTTTCATTTATGTCTCCAATAAGTAAGAATAATTGCTTCCTTCCCCTTAAGTGTTCCCATTGACATTAGGGAGCTGTGTGTTGCAATCTCGGTTCATCTTAGCAACTAGGGAAAAACATCTGTAGTTTCTCAAGTTGCCACCATCTTAGTTCTGTCCCCATTGCCAGGCTTCTGGGGTCAGAATTCTTCACATATTCGGAGGGAGCCATCTGCTTCCCCTTGACTTTCTCTGCAGCATGTGCATTTTAATTTTATTTCTTTCAATATTTATTTATTTGGCTGCACTGGGTCCTAGTTGCAGCATGCAGGCTCTAGTTCCCTGACCAGGAATTGAACCCTGCCTTGAGAGCACAGTTTCTTGGCCACTGAACCACCAGGGAAATCCACTTAGGCATTTTTAGAAGCTTGGCAATTTGGCAGTTTGGCTTCTAAATTGCCAGAGGCCAAGAGCCTAAGGATGTGGACTTTGATGTGTCATTAGCCGCAATTAGACCCTGTCTCTTGATTCCCTGGTGTCTCAGATGGCAAAGCATGTGCCCACGATGTGGGAGATCCAGGTTTGATCCATGCGTAGGGAAGGTCCCCTGGAGAAGGAATGGCAACACACTGCAGTATTCTTGCCTGGAAAATCCCATGGACGACGGAGCTAGGCAGGCTACAGTCCATGGGATCGAAAAGAGGTGAACATGACTGAGCGACTTCACTTTCCTTTCTTTGCCTTTCTGGCATACACTGGCCACCTGACCTCAGGCAAGCCTGTGACTCAGTTGTCTCAGTGGTCACATGGGATGAGGGCTTTTGTGATGATCCAATGAGGCACTGCTACTTAGCTGTTAACCCAGTACATCAGACGCTAGCTTGAGATGATAGGTCTACAGAGAAGGCTCCCTAATTTGGATGCTATTCTTCTGTAACCTCTGATGAGTCAAACAGGCATGCTGGGTTCTTTCCTCCCTTCTGTCGTCTTCCTCTCCTTCTTCATTTCTCTTATTGCTATGGTGGTGGTTTTTTGTTGTTTTTTAAGCTGAGATATAGCATACCTTCAATCTTAAGTGTACTGCTTGATGGATTTTAACAAAATGAACACACCTATGCTGACAGCACAGAGCCCAAAACGTAGACTGTTAGCAGAACTCCCAGCCTCCCCTTGTTGCTCTCCGCACAGGAGAGGCCACTCTCCTGATTTCTAGTACCATCGATTCATTTTGCCCGGTTTAGAATTTGACATCAGTGGGATGACAGAGTCTGTCCTCCTTTGTGTTTGCTTCTTTCTCTCAGCATCACATCTGTATGATTCATTCATGTTCTTGCAAGGAACAATCTTTTTCTCATTGCTGTGTAGTATTCCATTGCATGGAAAGTTGCATTGTATAAATTCCATTGGGAAGATTCCATTGTATGAATATATCAAAATGTTTTTTTGTTGTTGTTGTTTGACTGTTGCTGGATATTTGGATGGCTCAATTACATGTAGTGCTTACTTAGCGACCTTGTACACAGATGTCTGCTAGTGGAGATCAGCCCTGATTTCTGTGGGTCTATACTTAGGAATGGAATTTCCAGGTCAGAGGATGCACATGCTCCACTTAAGTAGATACTACTAGAGAGCTTCCCAGAGTGGTTATCCAATGGTGTATTATTATACAGTGATGAATTCTTAAAGGAAGGGGAAAAAATGTAAGAAAATTAGAGATTCTAAGAGAACATTTTATGCAAAGATGGGCACAATTAAGGATAGAAATGGTATGGACCTAACAGAAGCAGAAGATATTAAGAATAGGTGGCAAGAATACACAGAAGAGCTATACAAAAAAGATCTTCAGAGCCCAGATAACCACGATGGTATGATCACTCACCTAGAGCCAGACATCTTGGAATGTGAAGTCAAGTAGGCCTTAGGAAGAATCACTTTGAACAAAACTAGTGGAGGTGATGGAATTCCAGCTAAGCTATTTCAAATCATAAAAGATGGTGCTATGAAAGTGCTGCATTCAGTATGCTACCATATTTGGAAAACTCAACAGTGGCCACAGGACTGGAAAAGGTGGTCAGTTTTCATTCCAATCCCAAAGAAAGGCAATGCCAAAAAATGTTCAAAATACTACACAGTTGCACTCATCTCACATGCTAGCAGGGGCTTCCCTGGTGGCTCAGAAGGTAAAGTGTCTGCCCGGAATGCGGGAGACCTGGGTTTGATTCCTGGATCGGGAAGATCCCCTGGAGAAGGAAATGGCAACCCACCCCAGTACTCTTGCCTGAAAAATTCCATGGACAGAGGAGCCTTGTAGGCTANTTCCCTGGTGGCTCAGAAGGTAAAGTGTCTGCCCGGAATGCGGGAGACCTGGGTTTGATTCCTGGATCGGGAAGATCCCCTGGAGAAGGAAATGGCAACCCACCCCAGTACTCTTGCCTGAAAAATTCCATGGACAGAGGAGCCTTGTAGGCTATAGTCCATGGGATCGCAAAGAATCTAACACGACTGAGCAACTTCACTTCATATGCTAGCAAAGTAATGCTCAAAATTCTCTAAACCAGGCTTCAACAGTACATGAACCAAAAACTTCCAGATGTTCAAGCTGGATTTAGAAAAGGCAGAGGAGCCAGAGATCAAATTGCCAGCATCTGATAGATTATAATCCAGAAAGCAAGAAAATCCCAGTAAAACATCTACTTCTGCTTTATTGACTATGCTAAAGCCTTTGACTGTGTGGATCACAACAAATTGTGGAAAGGTTTGGAGATTAAAGAGATGGAAATACCAGACCACCTTACCTGCCTCCTGAGAAGCCTGTATGCAGGTCAAGAAGTAACAGTTAGAACCAGACATGGAACAAAGGACTGGTTCCAAATTGGGAAAGGAGTACGACAAGGCTGTATATTGTCACCCTGCTTATATAACTTATACACAGAGTACATCATGAGAAACGTTGGGCTGGAAGAAGCACAAGTTGGAATCAAGATTGCTGGGAGAAATATCAATCACCTCAGATATGCAGATGACACCACCCTTATGGCAGAAAGTGAAGAGGAACTGAAGAGCCTCTTGATGAAAGTGAAAGAAGAGAGTGAAAAAGCTGGCTTAAAACTCAACAAGCAAAAAACAAAGTTCATGGCATCTGGTCCCATCACTCCATGGCAAATAGATGGGGAAGCAATGGAAAGAGTGAGAAACTTTATTTTCTTGGGCTCCAAAATCACTATAGATGGTGACTGCAGACATGAAATTAAAAGGTGCTTACTNAGCAAAAAACAAAGTTCATGGCATCTGGTCCCATCACTCCATGGCAAATAGATGGGGAAGCAATGGAAAGAGTGAGAAACTTTATTTTCTTGGGCTCCAAAATCACTATAGATGGTGACTGCAGACATGAAATTAAAAGGTGCTTACTCATTGGAAGAAAAGCTATGACAATCCTAGAAAGCATATTAAAAAGCAGAGACATTACTTTGCCAGCAAAGGTCCATCTAGTCAAAGCTATGGTTCTTCCAGTAGTTGAGTATGAATGTGAGAGTTGAACCATAAAGAAAGCTAAGCACCAAAGAATTTATATTTTTGAACTGTAGTAGAAGACTCTTGAGAGTCCCTTGGACTGCAAGGAGATCCAACCAGTCAATCCTAAAGGAACTCAGTCCTGAATATTCATTGGAAGGGCTAATACTGAAGGTGAAACTCCAATACTTTGGCTACCTGATATGAAGAGCTGACTCATTAGAAAAGACCCTGATGCTGGGAAAGATTGAAGGCAGAAGGAGAAGGGGATGACAGGATGAGATGGTTGGATGGCATCGCCAACTTGATGGACATGAGTTTGAGCAAGCTCTGGGAGTTGGTGATGGATAGGAAAGCCTGGCGTGCTGCAGTCCATGGGGTCGAGAAGAGCCAGACATGACTGAGCGACTGAACTGTCTAACTGAACTGACAGTAACGAGCACTCATATTCCTGCTACCTGGAATTCACAGCTCTTCCTTTTTTGTTGTATTTGCTGTTAAGCTTTTAAATTTTATTACAGAATATTTTACTCATGCCCCAGAATACATGGAAAAATATAGTGAGCGTGCATGTATCATTATCCAGATTTAATAAATGTTAATGTTTAGAAATTAAACATTTCACATATTGCTGAGTCCTCTGTATTGTTGTTCCCAAAGGGACCCAACCTGTGGATCTGTACATCCTTCCTGTTTGTGGTTTTACACTTTCATTATCATACATATGCTTAGGAGAGGGTTTGCCTTTTGTGACATTGCATAAATGATAGCAATCTTTTTATCTTTTCACGTTGTGTTTTTCACCAATATTACCTTGTTGAGACTGATACATTTGGATGCATGTCCTTTTAATTCACTAACTGCTCTACTTACTGGTACTCTGTTGCACAAATATTCAGTGTTGTATATATTTATTGATTCTCCCTTTGATGGGCATTTATTAGGTTGTTTACAAGTTTCCTTATTCATACAGTGTTACTGTGAATGTCCTTCCACGTCTCCTGGCACACACGTTGTAGACTCATCGTGGGTGTCCTCTGAGTGAGGTGCCAGCTCACAGGTATTGTTTGTCTTCAGCCTCCCTGCTGCTGCTGCTAAGTCACTTCAGTTGTGTGTGACTGTGTGTGACCCCGTAGACGGCAGCCCACCAGGCTCCCCCATCCCTGGGATTCTCAGGGCAAGAACACTGGAGTGGGTTGCCGTTTCCTTCTCCAATACATGAAAGTAAACAGTGAGAGTGAAGTCGCTCAGTCATGTCCAACTCTTAGCGACCCCATGGACTGCAGCCCACCAGGCTCCTCCGTCCATGGAATTTTCCAGGCAAGAGTACTGGAGTGGGGTGCCATTGCCTTCTGCCTAGCTGTTGCCAAATCACTCTCCCCAGCGGTGGGACCAAGTGTTCCCTCCCAACCAGGAGGATGAGAACTCCCCGTTGTTCTCAACAATAGTTGGCACCGTTAGACTTACAATTTGTGTTTTGCCAACAGAATGAGAGCAAGATGGTACCTCATCGTGGTTTTCACATATTTGCCTGATTACTGATAAGGCTGATGATGTGTTCATGACAAGGCTGATGAGTCATTCCTGGTTTTTTGACCCTTCGTATCTCTTCTTCCCTCTCTTTCTGGTCTGTGTCCTTTGGTCATTTTTCTACCAGGATTCTTGTATCTTTCTTGTTGGTTTCTGTAATCATCTGTTTTCTGGATGCCACCCTTTGTGCATTCTTTAAAAAAAACATAACTCTTTTCTTCATCTCCAGTAAACCCCTCTCGCTCCCCTCCCACCACCTGTTCTTTCTTCCTGTGCTTCACACGTGCTCGGTGCCCGTTTCCTCCACAGCCTCCAGAATGCTTTAGTGCACACGCCTTTCCATGTCTACTTCCCTCACTGGCCCCGTTTTCCAGAAGAGCACTGACTTCTCATCAGACTCTACGTGCCAAGACACTGGCATGAAGTTCACCATCACTGGGGGCTGGTCGGTGGTGACTGGCACAAAGGATCTTGAGGCCCCAGGATGCATTTTGCAGTGTGCACTCAGGGTTCACCCCTCCATGCTCCTCTGCTTGAGATGGAGTTCAGAGAGCCTTGTGTGTCCAAGAAGTGTTGAACACAACTTGCTCTGCTTCTTTGGAGAGCCAGTCTTCTCTACCCCTAAGCTTAACTGCCTCCTTGTAACTTGCACATCATTACTTTCTCAATTCTTCTGGCTTCCCAGGGAAAGCAAGGTACTTTTTATAATGAGTTTAAAAGCCTTTTTTGAGTCAAGCGCCTGATCCTCATAAGCCCATGAGAAGAGAATTGTTTTATATCATAAAGGAGGCTTTGATGCTGGCTTTTAGCTCTCCCTCCTGACCTGGGCAGCAGTATTCCTAGCAGCAGGAGATAAACAAGCCCTCTTTTACATCAGCACTGCCATCTTACTAAGAATAGCAGCTGTTCGTTGAGCGCTAACTCCGCCCCAGCCTGGTGCCAAGGGCTTGCCTGCACGCTGTCACCTAATCCTCTCGGCTGAGGTGGCTGAGGACCCATTATCCCTGCCCCACCTCAGGCCACTGTCTCCCTCTTAGGTCTTGAGCCCTCAAGCTCTTCTATGCCTTTGGGCCTTTGCATATACAGTTCCTTCTAGAACACTCCATCCCTCACCTTTCCTCTGACTTATCTTTCTCATCTGTCAGGTCTCAGCTTAAATTCTGCCTCCTCAGGAAACCCTTTCCAAGCCCCCCAGAATAAGTGCTCTCTCTCCATTAGGGGCTTTTATAGCTCAATTTTTTTTTTCTTTTTCCTTTGTAGCATTCATACATCTCATAACTGTGGGGCTTGCCCCGTGACTCAGTGATAAAGAATCCACCTGCAGTTTGGGAGACTTAGGAGATGCAGGTTCTATCCCTGGGTTTGAAAGATCCTCTGGAGGAGGAAATGGCAACCCACTCCAGTATTCTTGCCTGGAGAATCCCATGGACAGAGGAGCCTGGTGGGCTGCAGTCCATGGAGTCGCAAAGAGTCAGACAGAACTGAGCACACGTGCACGCAGCGTTCATACATTTTATAACTATAGTGATTTGTTTAAACATGGTCTGTGTGTGGAGGAGTGTGTCGTGTTGGGGGTGGGGAAGCCATTCAAGGACTTCAAGCAGAGGAATTACAGTGGTCTCATTTTTATTGTGGGCTCATCACTGCCGTGTGGAGGACTGCTCGATGGGGTGAGCAGAGAGACACATGCCAGGTTGGGCAGAACGTCTCGTGGTGCTGGTGAGGTCTGGTTTGTCCAGAGGATGGGGAGGGTCATGAGCAGACCTGGAGATGTGGGGTCCAACCTGCAGAGACAGAGCCTTGTAGGAGAGATGAGCACATGTAGGTGACTGTATCCTGTAGTGTTGGGGTCCCGTCCCATGGCCTGGACAGAGCCCCAGCACGGAAGTTGTCAACTGATGGCACCCTGGGCACAGTCTGCCTGAGACACAGCTTGTATTTGATGATGGTGGTGCTGAGGGTCACAGTGACAGCCGTAATAGTAAACCCACGTCTGCAGTTCAGAGCACGCAGGCTGCCCAGCTGTAAGAGGCCGGTCTGTATCCTGGGTTTTCTGGTGGCAGCGGTTGGCAGGAGCTGAGGCTGGTCCTTCGATGGGGCAGGGGCTGCCCAGGCTGCCAGGCTGCGCTGCTTCTCTCACTGCCTGTCCCCGAAGGCTTTTGAACTTATCATCTCTGGGAGTTCAGGGCAGACTTCTTGGAGGGGATAGCTTTCAAGTAAGCTTTGAAGAATTAAGTAGAGAGAAGAGGGAAGGGCGTGTAGTCAGGGGAAAGCTTCCGCACGGGTCCAGAAGCCTGAAAAATTAACAGGTTCAGGCGTGTGCTGGATCTGTCTTGTTGCAGTGCTCCAGCCCCTCAGCTGCACAGTGCGGAGGTCCAGTGACGGCTCCGGCCTTGGATGAAGTCCCAGGGAGCAAGAAGCACGGTTATGTTAGAACCCTGGGCCGCGTGCTTTCTCAGCAGCTTGGATCTGCTCCTTCCTGTTATCTCCAGAATGTCTGACTTTGAAGATCTGAGAAACCAGCACTCAGTGGAGTAGAGCAGACTGAAAACACTCCAGATCCCGAGAAGTCTATGAGTTCTTGTCAGAAAGGCCCTTGAAGCAAAGACAGATGGATGGAAAGTTTCAATGATTTCCAGATAAACTTTCCTTCACCCTTTCATTTCACAATCTCTGTTACGTATCTATGGTACATCAGGTCTTAACACTTCTGAGGGGAATGAGATGGGTTTCTTGCCCTCAGGGAGTTCACAGGTTAGAAGGGCGATTGGGAGATCACCCCCACCCCCCAGGAAGTACTATGGGGGAGGTTCAGTCAGGGTTTCTGTGGGTACAGAGGGGAGGGTATACCATCTAGGATGCTTTTCACTGCATGTGACAAAAACCCAAATCAAGCTATTTTTAATTTAAAAAGAAGATTTGTTGGCTTGTGTAGCATAGAGAGCTGACTTCAGGAATGGCTGGATTCAGGAACTGAGTGACATCATCAGAGGCCAATATTTTGGCCAATCATGTTCTCTTTTGCTCACTCAGTCTCTTGCTTCTTATCTGTCTACCTGTCTGTTTCTCTCTCCACCTGCTTTTTTTCTGAGTTGGCTGCATTTGCACTCAGCCTCCCCTCTTGTGGAAAAGATGGTCACACAGCTCCAGGCTTTCTCTGTATCCCTTTAGCAGCTCAGGCAGAAAGAGCCAGTCTCCTTCAGTGTTCTGGTCTTGGCACTGACACTCACTGGCCCAGTCTGAGTCCTGTGCCTATTCCAGGGTCAACGGTAATGACTGTGATTGGCCAGGTCGTGTGCTCAGCCTGGAGTCAAAGGGTGGAATTAATCCCATCCCAACCCTGTGATCTGAGAGTGGGAAAAGGTTGATTTTTCCCCAGGGAAAGATTATAGCACTGGCACCAGGAAAGAAGGGCTTGGGGAGTGTCAGCAGGGGGACCAGCCTGGAGCAGAAGGAAAAGAGATCAGATAAGCTTCAGAACAGAGGTGAGCCCTGAAGGATGGGCAGGGTCCAGCTGTTGAGTGAGATGGGGAATTCCAGGCAAAGGAGATGGCACTTTGGAAGCCAGAGTTCCTGGAGCAGCTCCACCCCTCCGGCTTCTTGGGAAGCCATGTGGAGGATGAACAGCAGGAGAGACTGGCCCAGAGAAATGCCCAGAGGTGTACAGACTTCTCGAGAGGAGCATCACGCATTCACTCACTCATTCATTCAACAAATCTTTCTTGAGCACCTACTATGTGCCAGCCACTGAAGCTAAATAGATAAGGGTACTGCTTGCACAGAGCTTACAGTTTGGGAAGAGAAGGACGTGAGGAGGGAGGGCAGATGACGTCTGCTGAAACAAACATAGATCGTTTCTGATCTCTGAATAACATGCTAAGTCAAACGATTTAATGCTAGACAGGTGATGTCTGCTTAAACAAACGTATAGATAGCTTCTGATCCCTGAATAACACACTAGGTCAAACAGATTTAATTCTAGAACTGTCCTCAAAAACTGTCCTGGGAAAGGTTACCCAGGTCAGAGGAGGTATTAAGTTATGAACTGAGCAGTATGGAATTTCTTCAGCCTGCAAAGTACAAAAACAAATAATTTTTCTTTTCTCTTCTTTTTTGCACAGTGCTGCCAACCAAAGTAAAATTACCCAGCTCCCTTTGAAAGACAAGGGTGAAAATAGAGAGGTAGTAGGTTTTCAGCTAGCAATGGGCTATCATTTGGACTTGACCTTCTGCTGCTTGATGTTTGAAGCAGCTCCTTGTATGGGTAATAGATCTGTAATTCGTTTTGGACAGGTGCATACATCTTTGGGGGAAGCTAGAAAAATGAGCCAGCCAGGCCACCCTGGCATCCTGCTTAATCGTCATTTCTAGCTTTTATCCTCTCCCCTTGCCCTCTGCTCATTCCTCCTCTTACAGTGGGGAATCCCTGCAGAAAGTGCAGACTGGAGTTTCACACTGGTGTTCTTCAAATCAGAGCATCAAATAAGGGACGGATTTCCTATCTGGGGACTTCCCCTCAGTGCTCAGACAGATCTGGAGAGCTGTAAATCATGTCCCTCGGCATTGCTTTGGGGGCTGTCGCAGACACCTCGAGTGCATTATTTTGTAAATAATGGGGCCTTACTGTTTTCCCTCTTCCTTAGATTAGGCATCACTGCTGTGCTCCAGGTGGCCGATGGTGTGCCAGTGATACTGGTAATGGGACAGGACAAAAGATGGCTGCGTCATTTCAGATTCTCAAACAGGGTGGGAAGTTCTCACCTCCCACGCACGTGTGCTCAGTCCCGTCTGACTCTTTGCAGCCCTGTGGACTGTAGTCCTCCAGAGTCCTCTGTTCATGGGATTTTCCAAGGAAGAACACTGGAGTGAGTTGCCGTTTCTTCCTCCAGGGGGTCTCTCTGACCTAGGGGCTGGACCCAAGTCTCTTGTCTCCTGCATTGGCAGGTGTTTTGTTTACCACTGTGCCTCATCACCTCCCAGGGGTCTATGTTTAGTCCACATTGCCTGACGCTGGTCAGCACCATGGAGAGTTCACCACTGTTGTCAGTTACCTGATGGTTTCCCACTCTGGATGTGTATCTGAATCATTGGGTTTAAACACATTCAGATACTCAGACCATACCTCAGACCTACTGAATTAGAATCTGTAAGGGTGACGCCCGAGAATCTATGTATATATTTTTTAAATGCTTGGAAAGTGTTGACCCAGCTGGTCTGCAGATCAGAGATGGGAACCACTGGCCAAAGGCCAAGGAAGAGGAAACAAGTTGCTCAAGGTCACATGATGAGGTGTTCAGGGAGCCTGGACTGGAACGTCTGATGAGTCCACTTCTCCTTATGG
Organism: Neotragus pygmaeus; assembly: GCA_006410875.1. Taxonomy (NCBI): domain Eukaryota; kingdom Metazoa; phylum Chordata; class Mammalia; order Artiodactyla; family Bovidae; genus Neotragus; species Neotragus pygmaeus. The sequence continues at coordinate 99,670 of SJYV01003368.1, forward strand.
TCTCAGCAGGCTCCCTTACTCTCACCCTTGTGCTTCTGGGCCATGCTCTCCAGCCAAAATCCAGTTTAAGATTAATGATATCAAATAGGACCTCAAAGGATGGTTTCAGATTCTGTGTCCTATCTATTCTTTCTAAAGATGTCACCACTTAAGGTGTGTTTCTTGCACCATCAGCGTCACCTCACCTGGTTGCCTGTTAGAAATGTGGCAACTCAGCTCCATCCCCACTACCCCCCAGGTTCCAGTTGAATCAGAATCTACGTGTTTAACAGGCTTGCCAGGTGAATTTGAGAAGCAGTGTCCGGGGGTTTTGTTATTCACTGTCTGACCTGGATCCTTCCAGCAGGGCACTTCCTCACTCCTTCCTGTTCCCCTCTAGGGGGAAAATTGCTGCTCGAGTTCTCAGGTGGTCAGACTGAGTCGTACCTGTCAGTGGGCAGACTGACCACGTGTTAAATCAGTACATCAGGATGTTTCCGTGTCCAGTCTCGACCTCCTAGGTTGAAACAGGAAGCTCCCTGGAAACAGGCTGGCCCAGTCCTCATTGCTTTTTCTTCTTCCCATATGATTACCCTTTGTATTCATTAAGCAGTTGTGTTTTGTTTTGTTTTTTAGCAGTTGTGTTTTAAGTCAATAGGGAAAGAAAAATGTGGTCCCTGCTCTGGTGTTACTTGTAGGTCAGCAGAGACAGACATTAACAAACAAACCTATAAAGGTACTTTCAAGTACTTTTATGAGCTCTTATGTAGGAACAGCACAGAGAGCTATAATGAAGAGGGTCTCATCTAGTCAAGGGGTCCAGGCAGGGACATTTAAACTGAAATACAGGAGTTGTATACCAGTTAGCCAAACACAACCCAGAAAGCCTGCTCTAGGCAGAGGCAGCAGCAAGTGCAGGCCTGCAGGCAGGTCTTCACCGGGTCCTGGGTCAGAGGCTCTTCTCTTGGCTCATGCAGCATTTCCTGTCTTTGGGATGGAAAGATCCTAGTTCCTGGTTAAAACTTAGGGTCCACTGCTGGGCATACACACCGAGGAAACCAGAATTGAAAGAGACACATGTACCCCAATGTTCATTGCAGCACTGTTTATAATAGCCAGGACATGGAAACAACCTAGATGTCCATCAGCAGATGAATGGATAAGCAAGCTGTGGTATATATACACAATGGAGTATTACTCTGCCATTAAAAAGAATACATTTGAATCAGTTCTAATGAGATGGATGAAACTGGAGCCTATTATACAGAGTGAAGTAAGCCAGAAAGAAAAACACCAATACAGCATACTGACACATATATATGGAATTTAGAAAGATAGTAATGATGACCCTGTATGTGAGACAACAAAAGGACACAGACATAGACAATGGACTTTTGGCCTCAGAGGGAGTAGGAGAGGGNTATTTCTCCCAGCAATCTTGATTCCAGCTTGTGTTTCTTCCAGTCCAGCATTTCCCATGATGTACTCTGCATAGAAGTTAAATAAGCAGGGTGACAATAGACAGCCTTGACGTACTCCTTTTCCTATTTGGAACCAGTCTGTTGTTCCATGTCCAGTTCTAACTGTTGCTTCCTGACCTGTATACAGACTTCGCAAGAGGCAGGTGAGGTGGTCTGGTATTCCCATCTCTTTCAGAATTTTCCACAGTTTATTGTGATCCACACAGTCTTTCTTCAATTGGATTGGCACCTTTGGAGATAATTTCTCTTTTAAGTCAGCTTTAGGCAGATAGATAGTCACTGCATTAGTGATTGCTTTTCATGATGCATGTCAGTTATTTCTTTGATTTGAACTTCTGTAGTCTCATACTTTTAGAGATCGCTTAAGACAAATCTCTAAAACTATGATATTATAAAAGTGTGGCAGGCAATTTTTGTGAAACCAGTAACTTCTCATTTTGAAGGTGCATCTTAATGCAATCTTTTGAAAGACATTTTCACTGGTAGTTAAATTATAATTTTAAGTTAAATTGCAATCTGTCATTCCACAGTACAAATAATATAATTGAATTAAAGATATGAAATATAGCCACTATCACACACAGGCAGTGACCTGAAAGTCATGTTACCCTTAAACTTGGTAATTGCAAAATTGCTTTTGAAATCAATAAGAAAACACATCTTAATTTTAAACCTATTCAATAGTCCCAATACTATGAAAGTGTAGAAAGACATGTTAGAAATGAGTGCATATGGAAAAATTTTAACTCTCTCATCTTATAAGTCCATAGGAAACTATTTCATAAACAGTATTGGCACTGGTTTTGATTTCTAGTTCCATGTCTTTCTATCTGTGCACTAGATACTTGGCTTTTCTTGAGTTTTAATTGTTTCATTTTTAAAAATAAAGAGTAATAATATAACCTGAGAATTAACTGGTATAATATATTTAAATCACTTTTGTATTTAAATGCTTTTATATTTAAAGCAAGTGGCACTTAATAGGTTACAAAGCAACAAATGTTATTATATTTTTCAAAGTAGATTTCAAAGAAGTTTTTTTAAATTTTGATTTGATGATTAAAAATGAGGAAGTATTTCCCATTGAAACTCAAACTTTTTGTTGAAAAAATTGCTAGTTTTTCAATCACAAAGATACATTCAGTGTTCTCTGTATTGTTACTCCCCAGTCACATATTGCCTTCATACAATACAAGTTTTTCTCCTAAAATCAGAACATTTAGTTTTGACAATGACCAAAGCAGGCCATTGCTGCTTGCAGGAGGATAAATGTGTGGTCATGTTGAAGATGAAAGTTTCTTTTATTCCCCCTTTTATCTAAAGAATATTGATGAAGAAGGAGGAAGGGGAAATGGAAGATGGAAAGGAAGAAAGAAGAGAAAGAGATTCCTCCAAAATAGTTTTACAATTCAAATGCTAAATTAAGATATCATTTTTTTCCTGTCCTACATTTTGTAAGTTTTATGGATAGTTCTCTACATAGAATTTGAAAGTGAAATTGAAAGTCACTCAGTCATGTCCAACTCTTTGCAACCCCATGGACTACAAAGTTCATGAAATTCTCCAGGCCAGAATACTGGAATAGGTAACCATTCCCTTCTCTAGGGGATTTTCCCAACACAGGGACCGAACCCAGGTCTCCACATTGCAGGCAGGTTCTCTACCAACAGAGCCACAAGGGAAACCCCTATATATAGTATATCAGAGAGCAAATGAGTCCCTTGCCTTCTTTTTTTTTTAATCACTATAGTACTTCCCACTGAACATGCAGATTGATGTGTGCCAACCAGACCTAAGATACCAGAGAGAAGAATGTAGAGTATTGTCTGATGCAATTTGGAACTGTTACTGTGAAGCCATCATTGAAGATTTGAGCTCATTGTAATATATATATATATATATATAATGTAATTTATATATATATACACACACACACACACATACATATATTTGAACAGGTCAGGGAAACTAGGAGAACCAAAGTGACTTGAACTGAATTTCTTGATGAAGACTAATTGCAACAATGGATTCAATATATGAGAAGTTTATCTGTACTAGGAAGTGTATGACTGTTTAGTCTGGCAGACTCATTAGGCCTACTACTGAGCTAGGGTAAATATATTTTTTGCTTTTACATCAATACAGCCTTTTAACATAGAATACCCTGTTTCACTGGAAAATCATGCTCATCTATTTCCACAGCTGATATCAGGAATTGACAACAGAGATAAATTACTCTGGTAATGAGGTTACTGTAAAAAAGACCACATATGTAGTCGTTCAGAGAACTTAGTCTAGAACTGACTGCTTGATTTCAAATTCCAGCTCCATCTTTTATTAACTGTGTATCCTTGAGGAAGTTATTCAAATTTCTGTGCCTCAGTTTCCTCACTTAAAGTGCGCATAATAGTACCAATTCTATAAAATTGCTGGTAGCTAAAAGAATAATAAAATTTTGGATTAGTGCTTACACACAGAGATTCATGAAAGTTATCTACTATTATGCTTGGCCCAGCTAGTTTGCTTCCTTTCACAAATACATATATGCAGCTGAACAGTTGTATTAATCTTATTAATCTAATCACTTCTATCCACTATCTGTGTGTGTGTGTGTGTGTGTGTGTGTGTGTGTGTGTCTAATGTCACTCAGTTGTTACTGACTCTTTGTGACCCCATGGACTGTAGTCTGCCAGGATCCTCTGTCCATGGAATTCTCCAGGCAAAAATACTGGAATGAGTCGTCATTCCCTTCTCCAGGGGATCTTCCTGACGCAGGGATTGAACCCAGGTCTTCTACACTGCAGGCAGACTCTTTAGCATCTGAGCCTTTTACTGTCTACTCGGTAGCAAAAAAAACTTTAGGCTTACCGTTGGCACCTCTTTTTTTCTCACTTAATGTGTCCAAAGCATTGCTAAGTCCTATCAACAGTAATTTTCTTAAAAATTAGCGAACTTTTACATATGGTCACTTTTTTTTTATTGCCATCAAAATCTTCTCTGTCTCAGCCTCTCATGTAGATAACTAGACTAGCTTGTTAAATGATCTCCTAAATCTGTGCTTGATATTGTCATATTTATTCTTTACATTACAGCCCAAGTTACATTTTAAAAATGCAAATCATGTATCAGTTGGCCAGTTTCTGCTATACTCCACAATGCCTTCCTATTATCCCAGGGATAAAGATTTAAATCTTTGACATTGCCTACAAAACTCTGCATAAGTGGTTTCAACTTCTTCAGATTAATCTCAAACTTTTCTTCCTCTTTTCCCTGTACTTCAGCAATCCTGGGCTTTTAGTCCCTCAAGTCATCTATATTCTTTCCTGCCCCAGAATATTTGCACATATTTCTCCTCTGGAATAAATTCTTCTGCTTACCATCCATCTCACATTCATTTTTTGGTGATCTGTTGTAGAGATTCAGGGTAAGTCATCCTCACAATCTCCTCTGCCTCTATCGAGACCCTGTTCCTGTCCTTCTTAACACTTGGATCGGGTTGTAAATTGACATTGGTTCATGCAGTTATTTAATTCATGTCATATTCTGTTTTCATTGTTATTTTATCTCCAAACTTTATTGCACATTTTGAACCATAGCGACAGGCTCAGTGAATGTGGAACTGTAATCTGTTTTCTTAGATCATACATTATACTTGGGATCAGGGGACCTGTGTTCTCATCTGATATCTCTTATAATTTGGTGCATGATCCTTCCAGGAGACTTGGGTCCCAAGTGTTCATTTATTGCTTAACTTTGTGCAAGTTACATTACTTGCCTTGAGGATATTTATCTCCTAAAGAAGATTCTTTCCCAGTTGTCATGGATATAAAATGAGATGCTGTGTATGAAAGTTCTGGATAAGTGCATTGTGCTTTTATAGAGTGTAAGTTATTAACAATTAAGGGCTGGCTATGACCTAGATTGTTCCAACCAGAGATAGCTCAATTCTCATTAAAGCTTGATGACATTGTCTTCCCTAAGAGTTTTAAAAAATCTTTTTAACATTTCTCTAAAATAGGTTTTTGAAAGTAGGCCAAAGCCTCCAATAGTTATAGCCTAGAGTAAAAACACTGTTGTACTACAAAATATAAAATTTAAAAGTTCAGAAGATATTACAGACATAAAATAATAAAATATCTTTCATAATATATACCAACTGAACATTTTCCTCAGTGATTAGTGTTAGAATTTCAGTTTATACCTAATACTAGATTAAGTAGAAAGATCAATGTATGACTAATAATATCCTTATAAACCTGTAGGTATGCAATCTGATAGGCTTACCATATGTGTGGGATCACAGTCCATTAGCAATTGGCTAATGAGTGAACTGTTCTGATGTCACCATTTATATTTTAAATTTTAAATACTCTTTAATTTAGCTGATGTCTAAGCCTTTGCCAGAATTTTATCCTGTTCTTGGAACTTTACTCTCAAGTCTGATTATTTTTAGTAACATGCTGATGTTCCAAAGCATTTAAAGATATTATTAAATCAACAAAACAACCACTAGGTAATAAAAAAGTGTCAGTGTGAGCATAATGCATTATTTTATTGATCAATAATAGATATCAGTTTATTTGATAACATTAACTACAATGTTCATTGCTCGGGATTTCTTAATCAATAGACAATTATAATTTATGTATTAAAAATCTGTGAAAATGGTATTTTTTACAGATGATTTTCCTGGAGTATTATCCACTTAGTGTTTGCCAAATTTTGAATCACATAGATTAAAAGAAGAGAAATTGAAAATCTGAAGAGAAATAATCTGAGTAGCATTATCAAAATGATAAATCCCAGATTGATGACATTAAGGATGATCACCCAGAGGGATGAGGGAGATATTAAAAGGAACCTGAGGCATTTTCCTGTAATATCTTCAGAATGAAAAATCTTTAGAGTCTTACAAATTGAGTTTATTTGGCACCTGAGAAAGCTCTCTTTTATATTAAGAAGGCAAAACAAGACACTTTAAACCTGAAGACCAAGTAAAATAGTTTCCTTTGGCATTACTAATTCAGTGGAGGATACATATAGAAAGTTACTTGGAAAAAACACAATGTTTAGTACAAAACTGAACACATAAAGCAGCTTTGGAGAAAAGCAATCAGTACTTTGATGAGATATTTGTTAGAAGAAGTTATCATAGGACAAAACCACATATTATTCTAACTTCTCTTTGTTATGTCATGTATATTATATGGATATTAAAGTTGTTCTTGATGAAGATTTGGATTATGGTGACAAGTATGAAGCAATCCTCTTATATTTGGGATTCAAAGAGATGATTTTATCTAAGCAAATTTTAAGGAAAAAATGGATGCTTTCTACTTGACACTTTCAAAGTATTATTTCAGATGCAATGGTAAGCTGTGCCCAGGTTGTGGGTTCTATTAGATAAAGGTTAAAAAGGAAAACAATTGACTGGTTCAAAACTGGGAGAAGAATATGACAAGGCAGTATGTTGTCACCCTGCTTATTTAACTTACAGGCAGAGTACATCATGCAAAATGCTGGGCTGGATGAATCACAAGCTGGAATCAAGATTGCCAGGAGAAATATCAACAACCTCAGATATACAGATGATATCACTCTAATGATAAGGGTGAAAGAGGAGAATGAGAAAGGTGGCTTAAAACTCAACATTCAAAAAACTAACCTCATGGCATCTAGTCCCATCACTTCATGGCAAATAAAAGGGGGGAAAATGGACATAGTGGCAGATTTTATTTTCTTGGATCCCAAAGTCACTTTAAAAAATCAGTTTCTTAGGTGGCACAGTGGTAAAGAATCTGCTTACCAATCAGGAGATGGGTTTGATCCCTTGGTGAGGAAGATCCCCTGGGGGAGGAAATGACAATCTACGCCAGTATTCTTGCCTGGAAAACCCCATGGACAGAGGAGTCTGGCAGGCTACAGTTCATGGAGTTGTGAAAAGTTGAACAAGACTTAGCAATTGAGCATACACAGTGGTACATAAGAATTCCAGTTTCTCTATGTTTGCCAACACTTGTTATTTTCTGCTTTTTTGTTTCATTTCTGTTGTTGTTGCTTTTTTTTGTTGTTAATCTTTTATGTTAACAAAGCAATATTTGTCATTGGTAGTTTAAGAAATCCATGTTTTTTTAATTCAAAAATTGGCTTCTGCCTCAGCTCTCTAATTTTTAAAAATGGAATGCCTTCTTAACAGATGATGACTGATATTTTGATGTGATTCTGCTTTATATTTCACTGATAATTAGTGATGCTGAGCATCTTTTCACCTACCTGGTGGCCGTTTGTGTGTCTTTTTATACGAATCATATATTAATTAATATATAATACTATGGAAAAATATTTTATTAATTGAATATTTAGTGTGTACTCATAGGTGTGAAGACATGATTATGCTACCAATATCAGTGAATTCTTCAAAATGAAGTGGTATGATGATTAACATTTATTCTAGTTCTTTATTTTTTACTATTTTTGGTCAGATTTTTAAATGCTGGCTAATGTATCATTATATAGAAAAGTTTTAAGTTTGCACACTGGTTTGTTATTTGAGAAAGCATACAAAAACATCATGAAATCATATGAGTGTTATATATTTGAAAAACAGTTAAGAAGAATAAAATTATTGCATTGAAATTGAGAAGGTATGTAATTGGACCCTGAGGCAAAAACTAATTAAACTTATCTTTTATTTTAACAAAGCAATATTTGTCATTGCTAGTTTAAGAAATCCATGTTTTTTTAATTCAGAAATTGGCCTCTGCCTTAGCTCTCTAAATTTTAAAAATGGAGTGCTTTTAGGCTTGTTATAAGTCATAAATGAGATAGCATATAACATAATTTGCATTTTCTTTGCAAACAGTAAATTTAAAACTCTTAATTGTAAATACAAGATGCTAACTAAATTAGTCTAATGAGTTATGTTAGTCAAAAGTATATATTTATGGTCAGTATCATTTCCATATTTTACTATTTAATTATGCTACTGAAATATATTGAAGAAACACTAACAAATATATTAAAACATAGTCTATTCAATTGTTTAACCTTTATTATTTTTTAAAATTATAAAAATAAAACTATAGCACATGATAATGGTAACTAAAAATGAACAATTTTATAAATAAAATAAGAGCCAGACAACCTGGAATGTGAAGTCAAATGGGCCTTAGGAAGCATCACTATGAACAAAGCTAGTGGAGGTGATGGAATTCCAGTTGAGCTATTTCAAATCCTGAAAGATGATGCTGTGAATGTGCTGCCCTCAATATGCCAGCAAATTTGGAAAACTCATCAGTTGCCACAGGATGGGAAAGGTCAGTTTTCATTCCAATCCCTAAGAAAGGCAAAGCCAAGGAATGTTCAAACTACCACATAATTGCACTCATCTCACACACTAGCAAAGTAATGCTCACAATTTTCCAAGCCAGGCTTCAATAGTACATGAACCTAGAACTTCCAGTTATTTGAGCTGGGTTTAGAAAAGACAGAAGAACCAGAGATCAAATTGCCAACATGTGTTGGATCATTGAGAAAGCAAGAAAATTCCAGAAAAACATCTACTTCTGCTTTATTGACTATTTAAAGCCTTTAACTGTGTGGATCACAACAAACCGGAAAATTCTTGAAGGGATGGGAATACCAGTTCACCTTACCTACCTCCTGAGAAATCTGTATACAGGTCAAGAAGCAACAGTAAAACCAGACATGGAACAACAGACTGATTCCAAACAGGAAAAGGAGTGCATCAAGGCTGCATATCGTCACCCTGCTTGTTTAACTTATATGCAGAGGACATCATGAGAAATGCTGGGCTGGAAGAAGCACAAGCTGGAATCAAGATTATCAGTAGAAATATCAACAACCTCAGACATGCAGATGACATCACCCTTATTCAGAAAGTGAAGAACTGAAGAGCATTTGATGAAAGTGAAACAGGAGAGTGAAAAAGCTGGCTTAAAACTCAGCATTCAAAAAACTAAGATCATGACATCCAGTTCCATCACTTCATGGCAAATAGATGGAGAAAGAATGGAAACAATGAGAGACTTTATTTTGGGGGGCTCCAAAATCACTGCAGATGGTGACTGCATACATGAAATTAAAAGACGCTTGCTCCTTGGAAGAAAAGTTATGACCAAAAGCAGAGACATTACTTTCCCAACAAAGCCCTGTCAGGAGCCGTGTTAGGCATTACTGACAAAANAGCTCTCTAATTTTTAAAAATGGAATGCCTTCTTAACAGATGATGACTGATATTTTGATGTGATTCTGCTTTATATTTCACTGATAATTAGTGATGCTGAGCATCTTTTCACCTACCTGGTGGCCGTTTGTGTGTCTTTTTATACGAATCATATATTAATTAATATATAATACTATGGAAAAATATTTTATTAATTGAATATTTAGTGTGTACTCATAGGTGTGAAGACATGATTATGCTACCAATATCAGTGAATTCTTCAAAATGAAGTGGTATGATGATTAACATTTATTCTAGTTCTTTATTTTTTACTATTTTTGGTCAGATTTTTAAATGCTGGCTAATGTATCATTATATAGAAAAGTTTTAAGTTTGCACACTGGTTTGTTATTTGAGAAAGCATACAAAAACATCATGAAATCATATGAGTGTTATATATTTGAAAAACAGTTAAGAAGAATAAAATTATTGCATTGAAATTGAGAAGGTATGTAATTGGACCCTGAGGCAAAAACTAATTAAACTTATCTTTTATTTTAACAAAGCAATATTTGTCATTGCTAGTTTAAGAAATCCATGTTTTTTTAATTCAGAAATTGGCCTCTGCCTTAGCTCTCTAAATTTTAAAAATGGAGTGCTTTTAGGCTTGTTATAAGTCATAAATGAGATAGCATATAACATAATTTGCATTTTCTTTGCAAACAGTAAATTTAAAACTCTTAATTGTAAATACAAGATGCTAACTAAATTAGTCTAATGAGTTATGTTAGTCAAAAGTATATATTTATGGTCAGTATCATTTCCATATTTTACTATTTAATTATGCTACTGAAATATATTGAAGAAACACTAACAAATATATTAAAACATAGTCTATTCAATTGTTTAACCTTTATTATTTTTTAAAATTATAAAAATAAAACTATAGCACATGATAATGGTAACTAAAAATGAACAATTTTATAAATAAAATAAGAGCCAGACAACCTGGAATGTGAAGTCAAATGGGCCTTAGGAAGCATCACTATGAACAAAGCTAGTGGAGGTGATGGAATTCCAGTTGAGCTATTTCGAATCCTGAAAGATGATGCTGTGAATGTGCTGCCCTCAATATGCCAGCAAATTTGGAAAACTCATCAGTTGCCACAGGATGGGAAAGGTCAGTTTTCATTCCAATCCCTAAGAAAGGCAAAGCCAAGGAATGTTCAAACTACCACATAATTGCACTCATCTCACACACTAGCAAAGTAATGCTCACAATTTTCCAAGCCAGGCTTCAATAGTACATGAACCTAGAACTTCCAGTTATTTGAGCTGGGTTTAGAAAAGACAGAAGAACCAGAGATCAAATTGCCAACATGTGTTGGATCATTGAGAAAGCAAGAAAATTCCAGAAAAACATCTACTTCTGCTTTATTGACTATTTAAAGCCTTTAACTGTGTGGATCACAACAAACCGGAAAATTCTTGAAGGGATGGGAATACCAGTTCACCTTACCTACCTCCTGAGAAATCTGTATACAGGTCAAGAAGCAACAGTAAAACCAGACATGGAACAACAGACTGATTCCAAACAGGAAAAGGAGTGCATCAAGGCTGCATATCGTCACCCTGCTTGTTTAACTTATATGCAGAGGACATCATGAGAAATGCTGGGCTGGAAGAAGCACAAGCTGGAATCAAGATTATCAGTAGAAATATCAACAACCTCAGACATGCAGATGACATCACCCTTATTCAGAAAGTGAAGAACTGAAGAGCATTTGATGAAAGTGAAACAGGAGAGTGAAAAAGCTGGCTTAAAACTCAGCATTCAAAAAACTAAGATCATGACATCCAGTTCCATCACTTCATGGCAAATAGATGGAGAAAGAATGGAAACAATGAGAGACTTTATTTTGGGGGGCTCCAAAATCACTGCAGATGGTGACTGCATACATGAAATTAAAAGACGCTTGCTCCTTGGAAGAAAAGTTATGACCAAAAGCAGAGACATTACTTTCCCAACAAAGCCCTGTCAGGAGCCGTGTTAGGCATTACTGACAAATTGAAGGCATGGCCCCAATCCCCTCTCCTCATCTCGCAGACACAGCCCCTGGATGAAGAAGTTAGGCCTTGTGATTCTGACTTTTTCTTTCCTTTCTTCGGTTGAGTTGGCTGGAAACAATGTTAAGGTGCTTGAGAGAAGCATGAGAAAGCACAAAGCCTTCTGCAGTTGTGCCCAGAAAATAATCTATAACCATTGACATTTGTTCAAGGATCTTTACAAAGAATGTCCCAGGGTGAGCATATAGGCCGCAGCTTGAGGCCATGGAAAGGATTGTTTTCTGAGAACTGTTTATGGCAAAAGAAGTTTGCTGAGCTTAGTGTTTAGGAATAATTAAGAATAGCTAGAAGCCTTTTTAGAAGAGACTGATCTTAAGATGCTATGGGAAAACAGGATTTAGAAAGATAAGAGATAAACTAAGGAATGTGGCATGAGTTACAATGTAATCACAAGTTAAGTATAGGACACATAAGAGAAAGTAGATAGTAGATAGTAAAGCCGATTCTGACAGAATCGCTGAAGCAGGAGCTTTGCTTGTAGGACAACAATGATTTCTGGAGACAGTAAATCTGGGTGGGGAAAACTAAAAATGCCAAACCTCTGACCTAATGCTTTTGTCAAACTATAAAGGAAAATTTAAAGCTTGAAATAAACATGTAGTTCCATAGTATGAGTCAGAGGCTATATCATCATCCACCGACACCGCTCAGCCCTTCAGGTTGATTCCCTGGCTGCTGGAGCTGGACTTCGGCAAAGTCCATCTAGTCAAAGCTGTGGTTTTTCCAGTAGTCATGTATGCATGTGAGAGTTGGGCTTTAAAGAAAGCTGAGTGCCATAAAATTGATGCTTTTGAACTGTGGTGTTGGAGAAGACTCTTGAGAGTCCCTTGGACTGCAAGGAGATCAAACCAGTCAATCCTAAAGGAAATTAGTCCTGAATATTCATTGGAAGGACTGATGCTGAATCTCCAGTACATTGGCCACCTGATGAGAAGAACCAATTCATTTGAAAAGACACTGATGCTGGGAAAGATTGAAGGCAGAAGGAGAAGGGGATGACAGAAGATGACATGGTTGGATGGCATCAGCAACTCAATGGATATGAGTTTGCACAAGCTCTGGGAGTTGCTGATGGACAGGGAAGCCTGGCATGATGCAGTCCATGGAGTTGCAAAGAATTGAACATGACTGAGTGACTGAACAGAACTGAACTGATAAATAAAAAGCTGAATTTCTCTTTTTAATTCCCCCTTGATACTCCCAAAGTAACTTGCTGCTACTGCTGCTGCTAAGTCGCTTCAGTAGTGTCCGACTCTGTGAGACCCCACAGATGGCAGCCCACTGGGCTCCGTCATCCATGGGATTCTCCAGGCAAGAACACAGGAGTGGGTTGCCATTTCCTTTTCCAATGCATGAAAGTGTAAAGTGAAGTCGCTCAGTTGTGTCTGACTCAGCGACCCCACGGACTGAAGCCTACCAGGCTCCTCCATCCATGAGTTTCCAGGCAAGAGTAGTGGAGTGGGATGCCATTGCCTTCTCTGTTCATTTATGTTCCTTTTTGTTTAGAAAAACATTCATACAAATATATACATCTTCATTTTTTTCTTTGCTTTGCTTTTAAAAACTAATGCAAAAATGTTATGTGTGCTACTCTGATTTCACCCCAAGGCCACATAAGGATTTAATTCATTCTCTCTCTCTCTCTTTTTTTTAGTATTCTAAATATTAATTTCGTGGTTTTTTTAAATTATGAAAGTATAATAACATTTATAGGAGATTGGGAAAACACAGAATAAAGTTATGTATAGATCCTCTCTCTATTACAATTATTTAAGTAGATAAATTAATATTTTAGTTGGAATTTCAATATCAAACTGTCAAAAGTTAATAGAATGAATAGAAAGAAAAATAGGATATAGTAGATCTGAAAAGCATTACAAGTCAATTCAACATAATTAATATTCATAAAAATTTCATGCAATAGGATACAAATTCTGAACAAGTTACCACAGACTATAAACCAGCAGACCTGGAACATATCTAGGGACATAAAACAATTTGCAAAGATTTCACGGAATTCCTGAAATCATACAGATTTTGTTCTCTTATCACTGTGGAGTTATGTTAAAAGTCAATATCAANTAGGATACAAATTCTGAACAAGTTACCACAGACTATAAACCAGCAGACCTGGAACATATCTAGGGACATAAAACAATTTGCAAAGATTTCACGGAATTCCTGAAATCATACAGATTTTGTTCTCTTATCACTGTGGAGTTATGTTAAAAGTCAATATCAAAAATATTTGAAAATAATCCACATATTTTCATGTGTCATGTGACATTTATCAAGACAAATCTTTGACTTAGCCATTGAAAGCCTCAATAACTTTAAAAGAGTGAGGAAAAAAAATACATAGGAATATTGCAGAGAAGAAGGCATTTCAATGATAAATTAATATCAAATATACTTTAAAAACCCCATGTATTTGGAAATTAAATGCCCACTTTTAAATGACAGGTGTGTTTAAGATGCCATTACAAAGAATATTAGAAACTATTTGTAACAGAATAGAAATGAACAGAGAATTTATCAGAATTTATTGCATGGCACTGAAGCTGCACAATGCAACTACATACAGTGTGGAATCTTCAAAAAGGTGTGAAAACAGAAAACAGACGCTAGCATAAAATTCTGTGAAATTTGAACAAAATTTGTACTTTAGTTAATAGCACTCTATCACATGTTAACTTCCTGCTTTTAACAACATAGTTTTCTTTATATTTTCAGAATTGGATTAGAACTTTCTAGCCTCATTCAATTTTTTTGAGTTACTAAAATAATAAGCTTTCTGGACTTTTAGCAGTAATACTAGATGCCAGAATAAATGGAACTATATCAAAGTTTTGAATGAATGTAAATTAGAAATCTAGCATTCTATTCATACTTAAGTCAAACAAGTGGAACCAAAATGTCATAAATATTTTTGCTAAGCAAAAACTCCTAAGTTTTCTAAAGTATATATTATATTATACATACTATTTATGTGTGTGTGTGTCTATACAAAAGCTTTAGGCAACTTTCCAGAAAAAGAATTCAGAATAAACATAGTGAATACGATCCAGGATCTCAGTAAAAGAACGGAGATGATGTAAGAAATGTTGACCAAAGACAGAAAATTTAAAGTACAGAGCTGAACAATACACTACAAAGAATCAACAGCAGAATAATTGAAGCAGAAGAACGGACAAGTGACCTGGAAGACAGAATGGTGGAAGTCTTTGCTACAAAACAGAATATAGAAAAAAGGTAGAAAAACAGATGAAGATAGCCGAGGAGACTTCTGGGGCAGAATTAAATGCACCAACGTTTGCATTGTAGGGGTCCTAGAAGGAGAAGCAAGAGAGAGAGGATCCAAGAAAATATTTGAAGAGATAATAGCTGAAAAATTCCCTAACACGGGATAGGAAATTGTCAACCAAGTCCAGGAAGCCCAGCAAGCCCCTAAGGTACGGTAAACCCAAGGAGGAACACACCAAGATACATAGTAATCAAACTGGCTAAAATTAAAGACAAAGATAAAATATTAAAAAGAAAAAGGGAAGAAACAACAAATAACATATAAGGGAACTCTCATAAGGTTATCAGCTAATTTCTCAACAGAAACTCTACAAACTGGAAGGAAATGGCATGTTATTTAAAGTGATGAAAGGGAAGAACCTACAATCAAGAATACTCTACCCAGCAAGGATCTTGTTCATATTTGACAGAGAAATAAAAAGTTTTACAGATAAGCAAATGTTAAGAGATTCAGTTCAGTTCATTTCAGTTCAGTCGCTCAGTCGTGTCCGACTCTCAGCTACCCCATGAATTGCAGCAGGCCAGGCCTCCCTGTTCATCACTGTCTCTCTGAGTTCACTCATACTCGCGTCCATCGAGTCCGTGATGCCATCCAGCCATCTCATCCTCGGTCGTCCCCTTCTNGGGGGGGGGGGGGGGGGGGGGGGGGGGGGGGGGGGGGGGGGGGGGTGGGGGACAGGTTGGGGCTCCAGCATGAGAAACCCAGGGAAGGAGTGACCGGAGCAGTGAGTGCAGGGTGCCCAGGAAAGAACCACGGGTGCAGTGAGGAGGTAAGCAAAGACCCTCCCAGATTGGCAAAGGCATGAGAGGAGTTTGGTTTACGTGGTTGGAGGGAGGAGGAATGGATCGCAGCTTCAGACATCTGGACATCTCATTCAGCCCTGGACATCGCTGGTCCAGGGCTCACAGGACCCCATCAGAACTGGTCTCTCTCTCTCCCTCCTTCCCTCTCTCCCTTGCTTTCTCTCTGCTGGCTTCTTCCCCAACAGGTGTTGTCCAAGACAGACCTGCTGGCAGTTCTAGGCTGCTGTCATTCTGACAGCAATCCCAGAAGAAAGAGCTGCTTTTCCAGCAGTTCCAGCAAAAATTCTGAAATTAAATTGCATTAGTCTGTCTGGATGATGTGCTCATTCATTTTTTAAAATAGCTTTGATCTACTTTTTTTGTCTACAGGTTTGCCTGTTCTGGAAATATTATCATATGTAAACGGAGTCATATACTATATAGTCTTTTGTGACTTCACAGAAGAATGCTTTCAGAGTTTGTCTGTGTTATATATCAGCACTGCATTCGTTTTTTAAAATTTTATTTATTCATTTCACTTATTTGGCTGTGTTGGGTCTTAGTTGCAGCGCACGGGATCTTCATTGCATTGTGCACGATCTTTCATTGCGGTGAACAGGCTTCAGTAGTTGCAGCAGGCAGGCTGTCTAGTTGTGGCTTGAGGGCTTGGTTGCTCTGGGGCAGGTGGGATCTTAGTTCCCCGACCCTGCATCTCCTGCATTTTAAGGTGGATTCTTAACTGCTGGACCAACAGGGAAGTCCTACCACGTTCCTTTTTACTGCCAAATACTGTTCCATTGTGTAGATAGACCACATCGTGTCTATCAGCGCAACGGTTGATAGACATTTGGCTTTCCACTTTCTGGCTATGATGAATAATTCTACTGTGGACAAAGCGGAGTGTTTGTGTGTGCATATGTTTTCCTTTCTCTTTCATTTCATCCTCTTGTTTCATTTCATTCCACCCAGAAATGGAATTGCTAGATCATATGGTGATTCTGTGTTTCACGCCTTGAAGAACTGTTTGTTTTCCAAAGTAACTGCACCATTTTATAGTCACATCAGCATTGTATCAGGGTTCTGATTTCTCCAGATTCTTACCAACACTTACTATTATTTATTTTTTTAAAACACCACCCTGATGGGTATGAAGTGATATCACGTTGTGGTTTAATTTGTTTCCCTGATGACTAATGATAATGAGCATTTTTTTTCATGTCCTTATCTTCTTTGTATCTCTTCTTTGGAGAAATACCTATTCAGATGCTTTGCATTTTTAAGTTGGATTGTCTTTCTATTGTTGAGTTGCAGTAGTTCTTTATGTGTTTCAGATATAAATCCCTTATCAGATTGATGATTTACAAATATTTTCTTTCATTCAGAGTTGCCTTTTCACTTTCTTGATGATGTCCTTTCTAGAAAACAAGTTCTTAATTATGATGAAATCCAATGTGCTTATTCTTTCTTTTGTTCCATATGCTTTTTGATGTATATAAGAAAGCTTTGCCTAACCACACAAAGATTTATTCCTGATTTCTTCTAGCAGTTTTATAGTTTCAGTGCTTACATTTAGTTCTGTGATTCATTTGGAGATAATTTATGTGGTTTAAAAAAACAGCCTAATTTCAGATGGGGAAACAGTGAGAGACTTTATTTTCTTTGTTGTTCAGTCACTCAGTCGTGTCTGACTCTTTGCAACCCCATGGACTGCAGCACACCAGGCTACCCTGTCCTTCACTATCTCCTGGAACTTGCTCAAACTCATGTCCTTTTGAGTCAGTGATGCCATCCTGGTTGGATGGCATCTCATCCTCTGTTCTCCCCATCTCTTCCTGCCTTCTATCTTTTCCCAGCATCTCATCTTTTCCAATGAGTCAGTCCATGGGGTTGCCAAGACTCGGACACAACCAAGCAACTGAAGAAGAACAACAACAACACATGTCATTCTTTGATGAGGCTATCCAGCTGTCCTAGTTCCATTTGCTGAAAAGATGGTTCATTCCCCCATTCAGTTGTCTTGTCATCCTTGTGGGAAAATCAATTGACTAGAAATGTGAGAGTTCATTTCTGGACTTTCAGCTTTTTCCATTGATCTAAGTACCTATCCTCATGGCAGTACCATTCTTCCTTGATTACTGTAGCTTTTGTATTAAGTTTTGGAATGGAGAAGTGAATCCTCCAGGTTTGCTCTTCTTGTTCAAGAGAGTTTGGTCCTTCTGGGTCCCTTCAACTTCAACAAATATGAATTATTTATTTATTTATTTGGCCATGCCAAGTCTTAGCTGTGGCACATGGGATCTTCAGTTGCAGCATGTGGGATCTAGATCTCTGACCAGGGAATCAAACTTGGGCTCCCTGCAGTGGGAGCATGGAATCTTAGCCTCTGGACCACCAGGGAAGTCCCTCCATATGAATTTTAGGGTAAGCTTGTCAATTCTGTTAAAAAAAAAAGAGGCAACTGGAATTTTCGTGAGAAATTTCTTTGGATCCATAGATCAATGTCAGGACTCATCATCGTTATGATAGTGAGCTTTCCTTTTTACGAACATGGGCTGTTCTCATTTATTTAGGTCTTCTTTGGTGTCTTTCAACAATGTCCTGTAGTTTCTGGAGTACACGTCTTGTGCGTCTTTTCTTTCTTTTGTTTCTGAGCCAGTGTCTGTGACTAGAGGGAACTTGCCGTTGCTGGACCTGTCTCATGTGAGCCTGCTCCTACGGCTGGAGGGGTGGGTGGTGAGGGCAGCCCTTCCCTGCCTCTGTGAACTGAAAGTGAGGAACAGGAGATCTTTGAAAGGATTATTTTAGTCTTCTTAACAGAGCCATGGAGGGGATGGTTGCTGGATAGGCAAAAATAAGAAAGGAGAAAAGAAGAAAAATTACCTATTATAAATTCTTACAATCTCAGCCTCAGTAAAGCCATCTAAAGGATATAGAGGCAGTGGAGCCAGGATTTCAAAGGCCATTGTCCACTTGATTACCCCAGGGAAGAAGAGATGAAATCACTGAAATCCAGGGCATCTTAGCATACAAAAGGGTTTTTTTTTTTTTTTAATCTTATGTTTATCAAAAGCTTCAGACTCTGGAAAAGACCCTGATGTTGGGAAAGATTGAGGGCAGGAGGAGAAGAGGGAGACAGAGGATGAGATGGTTGGATGGCATCACTGACTTAGTGGACCTGAATTTGAGCAAGCTCTAAGAGATAGTGAAGGACAGGGAAGCCTGGCCTGCTGTAGTCCACAGGGTTGCAAAGAGTCAGACACAACTGAGCAACTGAACAACAACAAAAGACATCAAGGCTTAATCGGGGGCTGCAGACAAGGCTGGTAACTCTGGTCAGCAAATGGTAGTATTGAAGAGTTAGCTGGGGAGATGAGGGTCTCCTGCCTGGAAAACGTACACTAACCACACCTCCATCCCCGACATCACACCAAATCCCGCCAAAACCCACTCATTGCTCCGGTCTCTCTCCTGAGGCTGATGATCACAACACATGTAAGTCCCTTCGAATCATCCCTCGGTTTTGCATTCATTTGTTTTTTTTAGAGCATGAAGACCATATTTTGTGTGCTTATCAGCCAGTGGGGATAATTACCGTGCTGAACCCGCAGGTTATCTATGAGAATTAAGCGGCACAACGATGATCATAACAATGGTCTCAGCCGACACAGGCTGAGTGCTCACTTTGCCAGGGGCTGCAACTCCTTCCATCATCATCCCTCTCTCGGAGATGATAAAACTGAAGTAACCATTCCAAGGCCACAGATCTTGTATGTGGCAGAGCTGGACTTCAAACCCAGGTGGTCTGACCAGCTTAGATTCTTCACCACCAGTTCAAAGCACTGGTACAGGTCGTGGCACAGAGCAAACCCTCAGTTTATGCTGGATTCTGTATGTGTCAGAGGAGGAACGTCTTTCCTACTGTGCAGAGTTGCTGGCATTTGCACACTGGCCCCGTGGTCCCAGGGCTGGACACCGGTGACCAGGGTAGAACAGAGCCCACTAGCTCATCCCTTTCTCCACGTGTCAGTTGGGGCAGAACTCGCTGCTGCCACAGGTTTAAACCCCGCACTCTCAGTTTGTTCCTTTTTGGTCATTCATATATATGACTCTCTGGGAAGATCCCCCGGAGGAGGAAATGGCAACGCACTCCAGTATTCTTACCTGGGCGATCCCACGGACAGAGGAGTCTGGCGGGCTACAGGCTCTGAAGAGTCGGACACGACTGAGCAACTGTCATTTTTGCACTCGAGGGGCTGGGAGGGTGGTGCACCCGGCGAGGGCAGGGAAGCCTCGTCCCCTCAGCAGGACCTCGTCCTCTGCATCTATTCCATTTGGCTGTTCTTGAGTTGTATCCTTCGTAATAAACTGGTAACATTTATTACAACGTTTGTTACCGGTAACGTTTATTACGTAATAAACTGGTAATGTAAGCTCTTTTCCTGAGTTCCATGATCTCAACCAGTCAAGGGTGTCGTGGGAACCACCGATTTATAGCCAGTTGGTCAGGATATGGCAGCCCACTCCAGTATCCTTGCCTGGAAAATCTCATGGACAGAGGAGCCTGGTGGGCTACAGTCCATGGGATCGCAAAGAGTTGGGCACGACTGAGCGACAAACACTTAACCATTAGCTTGGACTTGGACTTGGCATCTGAAGTGGGGGCAGTCTGGTGGGACTGAGCCCTTGACCTGTGAGGTCTGATGGTAATCTCAGATAGTTAGTGTCAATTGAGTCCAGTTGTTGGACACTAAGTCGGTGTCCAGAAAGTCTGAGAATTGGTTGCTGGTGTGGAAGAGAAACCTCCACACAATTGGTGTCAGAAACATTGTAGGCAAAACAGTTTCAGTTTGCCTTAAACTCAGATGGCCTGCCCTGACCTCTTCCTCTTCCCTCCAATGTTGCAGCAGGCGTGTGGTAGAGGTCAGTCAGAGTTTCTGTATCGAATGGATTTTTTGTAACCTTCCCCTGTGTAGACAAAGAACAGTGTAACACAACAGAGTCCTTGGAAGTTCGCTGGACCTGAGTTCAAATTCTATCTCTGGGACTTCCCTGGTGGTCCACTGGTTAAGAATCCGCCTGCCAGTGCAGGGGACACAGGTTCGATCCCTGGTCCTAGAAGATTCCACATGTCACAAGGCAACTAAGCCCGTGCACCTTAGAGAGCCCATGCTCTGCAACAAGAGAAGCGACCACAATGAGAAAAGCCCGCTTGCAGCAAAGAAGACTCGTTGCAGCTAAAAACAATAATCAGCTGATTAAAAAAATTCTTTCTCTGATCCTTCTGTCACGACCACAGGCAAATGCATCTCTGTGAGTCTCCGTGCCTTTCCTGTAAATTGGAGATGCCATCACCTCCCTGAGTAGTGTGTTTTGAGAGTTAAGAAAAATCCTGTTATTCTGAGTGTCTAGCCCCAGGGCGGGTGTGCTGGGCATTCCGACGCTAGCAGGGTAATCAAGGGAAGGAGTCCAGAGCAGGCCATTGTGTGTAGCGTAGCCCCAACCCTGCTCTGGAGCTGGGCTCCACCCCTTCCTGGGGTGTCTGGGTTGTTTCTCTGGAAAGGTGCTTGGCCCCCAGAAGCATGGATCCATACCCTGCCCCGCCACCAGTAACATAGCTTGGGGGAACTGATTTTGCGGAGATATGTGTTTGATGACCTGGTGATTTTTTTCCTCTGGCTTCTGGGTAGCCCATGGATGTATTTGATTTCGTCTGCACCATCATAGTCAAGCATGTGAATTAGCTGCCAGCTGATATGAGAACTGAGGGGTTTCCCCTAACAGCCCAGGTTGGCAGCTTCCCCTGAAAGCTGAGGCGCCGGGGTCCAGCCCCCGCAGGATCCAGGGAAACCCGAAGGAGGAACGGCCTCGGCGATTGTGATTGATTTAGAGAGAGAGACAGATAAGAATGTTGTAGATAAGAAAATAGAGGAGAGGAAGAGGCTGATATTCCTTGGTTTACAAAGAGAACCAATAAAACTTCAAGACAAGAAGTTTGCCCTGTTCATGGAGGCCACAGGTGCCCTCCCGGTCTCCCGAGGGAGTGAAGACAAAGAACATCTTCCCGTTCAGGTCTTAGAAACCCAGGCAGATAAGTGAACACAGGGAGCCCCCATGCTCCAAAGGATCAGCCTGAAAAAGAGAGGGGGAGAGAGAGAGAGAGAGGAAGAAAGAAGAAAAAACACAGGGTGACCAAGCTTCTGCGAGGCCCCAGAGCTTTATTTTTCCAAAGGTACTTTTATACCTTGCCTTATACATAGGGGGAAATGAAAGATACAAGGTCATACAGAGTCAGCCCAAACATTCCAGCAGTTTTGCCATTATCGAAACCATGATTTTTTCTGCATACCTTTCCCACAAATGATGTTGTGTACAGTATCTTCTGGCCTTGGAGGCCTATGAACATTTTATGACCCTCTTTTGATAAAGGCTGCTTAACCAGAAAACTTATTTTCCCTGAAAGTGTTTTATCTTTATATTTCTAATCTATGTCAGCCTCAGAAAAATGCCAGAGTTACGTTTTTCACAGAGCAAAGGTGCAGTGAGTTACAAGAAAGAACCAATGAGCTCAAAAGTCTGATATGGTTAAATTCAAGGCTACACGTGTTTTTCTTGCATTCTCACCATGTTAACTAATGCATTCCCAGGTGCACAGTGGATAAGAGATATGGGAACTTAGCAACAAGCATTGGCCCAATAGTGAAATCCTACACCAGCACTAGCACTACTCTAATAACTTTTAACTCTTTGAAGGGCTAAAGGCTCTGTTTTAGACTTTGCCTGCTTCTCACAATTGGGAAGCTGTAAATAATTGTATGTACAGCTGTAAGTGTCTGGATACACCTGCCAAGCAAGCTAGAATGCTAACAGAGGGGGTTTGATTTGAAATATTCCTCTCATGTCCAGGAGACTTATTAGCTATAACCCTAAGTTGATTTTTTCCAGAGAAAGGTGGTCAGGGTTAGCCCCCTGTTAATGTCAGAGGAGTTGGTGAATGTCATGAAACAGTGAAACAGACAGATTCTGGTTTTGGGGTAGATGCTCGAGAAAGCCTAGGGAGCCCATTGAGTCCTGAAGCCTTGCTTAACAGTTCTCTTCCACATGACCCTGTCATGGGTGGGATCTCCCGTGGCAGCTCCCGGCACTGAGGGGTGGCCCTGCAGGCCCCCAAAGCCCCCTCGCAGCGGCATGCCGAGCATCCTGCTTCTCCAGTGACGCTGTCGCCCTTGGGTCCCACGCATCAGGCCTGGGCCCTAGAGGGTGGAGCGTGCACCCCTCGTCCCTGCCATGTGGTCGGGGCCGGGGTGTTGGCATCTGTCTGCCAGCTCTCGAGAGGGACACAGCCGCCTTGCCACTTTCTCTTCCTTGGCTTTGAAGCCTGTTTGTTCCTCCCAACCATGTCCCCCCGGAGGGGCCTCCCTGGGGGCATGATGGCTGGGCCCAGCGAGAGGAAGACCAGCCCTCTAGTCAGTTCCTATCCTGACACGACTGCTCCGTAGCTGTGTGATCCTGAGCCCAGCACTCTTGAGCCTCATTGGTGAAATGTTGGGGTCAGAAATAACGCTCATAACCATGTCCGCTCAAGCACTGGCATTCAACACGCACTGGCTGGCATTGTTTTGGCTTATTATGCCTCTCTTTGCTCAAACAGCCATTTCAGGCTGTGGCATCAGCAGTTAAGGATTTATGCTGGTCATAGAGACTACAATTGAGACAGTCAGAGCCGGCTCCACACAACGCTGCTGTCGCTGCCATTAAAACTTTCGCTAAAGCAGACCCTGTGTGACCGTCACACTTGCAGCAGACTGTGAAATGGTCCAGGGCATTGCGGGGAAGTGGCGGTGTGGGTGCCATCTGTCTGCCCAGCATCACTGTGCTGGGGCCCCCACAGGCAAAACAGCCGCATAGAGGCGTTGAGAGGGAGGGGAGTGAGACCCCGCAGAGCCCTCGGGGAAGACTGGGACATAACATACGTGCAGGCACTCTGAATTTCTGGTCTCAGCCTCTGAAATTGTTGGAGTTTTTCAGGGCAGGACACATAGGAAACCAGGATCCCACGAGGGTCTTTGGATCTGATGGACGGAGGTCCTGGCATTAAACATTAGGTGCAGAATGAGGAAATACATCTCTCCTTTCTGACTTTCCTCTTTGGGCCTCCCAGACAAGATAGCGAGTTCATGCTGTTGCCCAGCTCCTGATGCACGGACCTCAGTGTTCACTCTGAAGCCTGAAGCTCACCATCCCTTCCATCAGCTCTTCTCACTGCCACACGTAGCTGCTCCATGATGTCTGGCTCAGAGCTGTAAATTTCTGTTCCCTTCTAGAATATGTCGCGTTAGTCATGGTTTTAATTCATTACCTGGCAAGGTCCTAGCCGCCATCCTGTCACTTTTTTGACTCAGCCTCCTGTTCACCTCTCTTCGCGTGGCCACGTCAGCCTGTACTTGGCTTCTGTGACTGTGCAGTGTATTTTGGGGAGCACATCCACCACATTTCACCTGTCCTTTCCTCCAGAGATGCTCCCAGTGGCTCCTGACTGTTCCCCACTCAAAACAGCACAGCCATTGGTCTCCTTGTACCTGACCCTTAGGATCCTGTGTGAGAATTTCTCAGGATAGGTGCTCAGGGTGGAACTGCAGGGCTGTGTAGTGAACTATAGGACCTCCCCAGTGGCTCAGATGGTACAGCATCTGTATATTTTCTATTTATTTTTTCAATTTTATTGAAGTATAGTTGATTTACATTACAATGGGTCATGTAGTATACTGTATTTAATTTGACCAAATTAATTTGGCAGCCTAAAGAATGTGGCTGACGGACCTGAATTGTGACTGCTTCGAAAAAGGAAATGTCTGTGTGTTGAAAGTCTTCCATGGGTTGAGAACAGCTGCGGTGTTTGTTTTGCACACATTGTCTCATTTGATCACATAATAATCCTCTAGGTCGTGTGTGCTAAGTCACTTCAGTCATGTCTGACTTTTTGCGACCCCAATAACTGTAGCCCACCAGGCTCCTCTGTTCATGGGACTCTCCAGGCCAGAATACAGGAGCGGGTTGCCATGCCCTCCTCCAAGGGATCTTTCCCACCCCAGGGATCAAACCCACATTTCATAATGTCTCCTGCTTTGGCAGGTGAATTCTTTACCCACTGAGCCACCTGGGCTGTGCTGTACGAGTGGAGAAATTGAGGTCCAGAGAGGTGGAGATAACTTGCTCAGGGGTCACCCAGCTAAGCCGTAGCTGAGGCTGAGCTCAGCTCTGAGTGATTCTTGTGGACACAACTATGCTGCTTTCCTAAAGAATCCCGGGTCCCAGGTCTTCCTTCCATAAATTTGGAGCATCTTATTAGATCAGACATCTGAAATTGTGCCTGTCTTCTGTTTTGTTTGATCCACCTGGAAGTGAAGTGAAGTCGCTCAGTCGTGTCTGACTCTTTGAGACCCCATGGACAGTAGCCTACGAGGCTCCGCTGTCCATGGGATTTTCCAGGCAAGAATACTGGAGTGGGCTGCCATTTCCTTCTCCAGGGGATCTTCCCAACCCAGGGATCGAACCTGGGTCTCCTGTGTTGTAGACAGACACTTTACCATCTGAGCCACCAGGGAAGCCAGCTGGACTTTAAATCTTTTATGATTTTCAATATTTAAAAATCTGGGATTTCACTTTTAAAAAATCTAAGCCATCTGGCAACAGTGGACCCACTTCCCCACAAGGCAACAATTACTGGGATTAAAGTTGTGGATCTATCTTTCCTGCTGACCTTGTCCCCACTGGCACCTGTGGTTGCCCGTGTTACCCACTGGCCCCTCCCACACTGGAGCTCGCAGCTCTGGGAAGAGACACTTGCACGTGGATACAGTCTTTTTTTCCCCACACTCTTGAGTTTTTCCCAGTGAATGCATGAACCAGCCTTTCTCCCATCCCCACCTCAGCTGTCCAGCCTGCAGGTTGCCTCGGCTGCAAAGTCAATAACAGAGAAAAATGGGCTTTGACTGCGACAGAGCCTTCTGTTCTCCTGCTAGGAGATCATTTGTCATGTCCTATCTAGGACCCAGCCTGTGCCAGCATCACGGAGGGTGGAAGAGACATTGCAGGCTGTTTCCCGCCTGTGGGCAGACAGGTCCTGGTATCCGGCGCTTCTTGAGCCGCAGAGGCTTCTCTAAAGCTGCTGTCCGTAATCTCCCCTCCCACCCATGGGCAGGTTCCAATGATAGAAGGATGAGACTTATCCAGCCACAATGCATAGCGCTGTGCCACAAGGGGAGTTTTTAGAGCTCTGGTATCTGGCTCACCGCATGTGAACTGCAGGACTACTTTGTTTTTTCATTCCTGTGTTTAGCGAAGCTGTAGAAAGCCTGCTGTTTATGAATACGTTGACCTTAGGGGCCAGGACAGCATCGCAGTTATGAGCTGAACTCAGGCAGACATGGCCGTACAATCCCAGCTCTGTTCCTCCCTAGCTGGGTCACTTTAGGGGAGGTACTTAATTTCTGGGAGCCTTGGTTTCTTCATCTGCAAAATGGGAATACTAGTATCTACTCCATAGAGCTGTCGCAGGGGTCTCTTGAGATAATTCAGGTGGACAATCCACATAGTGCTCAGCACACAGTAAGCTTGGCAATAAACGGTATTACAGTAATTATCACTGTGATCATTATGAGAAGTGCATGGGAGGAAAGTGTAAATGTGCCTTGAGCTCTGGAGGTGGGGGTTCTGTTCCTTTTGTAGAAGAGAGACTTGCTTTATTTCTTGTGTTTGCAGTCCAGGTGTGGGGTGGAGCTCCCTTCGTTGCAGGTGGGATCGGGACCCTCCTTCTCTTCTGACATTCAGCGTAGTTCATGGACATCACGTGAGTGCTGTGTTACGCTCTTCAAACTCTTCCCTGTTGTATTCCCTCCTTGAGCTGCCCAGCCCTGGGGCTCTGATCTGTTTTCCCCATTTCTGAATGAGGTATTGCGAGCCATGAGGCTTGTCCATAGCCTCACTGGGGGCTTTCTGAACAAGAGGAGGAGTGTCTCCTGGATCAATAGGAAGTACAAGCTTAGATTTGGTGCAAACCCTAAGCTCCCTGGCGTTTTTCATGAAGGAAGTGTCGGGAGGGCTTTGGGGTCTGTGGTGTCTTCTCGAACCTGCCCTTTCTCTTCCCACCACAGGCAGCGTCTCACCTGGAAGCCCTCAAATCCTTGGGGCTGCCGGCAGAGTCACGCATCTTACTGTGTGTCTTGTGGAAACTCCTATTTCCACAAGAAATAGGAAATATTTTAAAAAATATTTTTATCTATTTTATTTTTATACGGTGAGGGAGGCAGTTCTGTTTTCAGTAGTCCCTTGCCTTTCTGAGGGAGTGTTAGCCTGTGCCACTGATGGAGACAGAGGAGCTGGCTTTACAGTCCAGGCACCTTAGCTCCTCTCCTGGGGATTAAACTGGCACCCCTGCATTGGAAGGCGAAAGCGAAGTCTTAACCGCTGGACGGCCAGGGAAGTCCTCATCAACTCCTTTCCGTTCCTCCCCCGAGTCTTGACTTCTGGGCCTCCTGAGCCCCCAGTGTGTGCACTCATCTCCCGCAGACCCTCTGCACTGACTTCACACCTTAGGGCTGGCCTCTCTCCAAAGCCTGACTGCTTCAGTCCACACACACCCCACCCCCACCGAGAGGTTGTCACCCGACTCCCCTCAGGCACTCCATCCGGATTCCTGGATTCCTTTCCTCCCCCCGGCCCCCCACCGCAGACCCAGGCTGGCAGTGCCTGCCGATTCCCAGCAGCCCAGCTCAGAGGGCGTGCCACCCCCACTCCAGGAGCTCTCCTCCTGCTCTGCCAGTGTCGGCCCTGACCTCCTGGTGGTGTCTGCTGACACCAGGACTTGTCATCTCATCTCAGGGCCCCCAGCACAGGGTCTGGCCCAGCAGTGTTGGAAGAAGGGAGGGGATCTTGATGGCGACCTCCATGAGGGCAGCCATCCTGTTCACCTTCTCCAGCCCCTGTTCATCACGGGCCCTGGAATGAGGCGGGCGTCCAGGGCAGGTGTGGATGGGCGAGTGGAAGCGCCCCTCCTTTCTGCCACTTGGTGGATGCTCAAGTGTATGGATGCGTCAGAGGCGGTTCATACCTATATGCCAAGAGCTAGGTGTTTTTCACACGGACTAACGGGGCGTGACAGGGGAGGCTTCAAGTAAATGTTTGCTTGGGTGGATAACTGTGTAACATCCCAGGACTCAGTAAATGTTCCTGTCGGGGGAAGACGCTGACCCCCACGGGGCCATGCCTGTTTGCTGTCTGTCTCTGTTCATCCCAGCCCATCACCAGGCTACTTGGTAAATGGTGGCCAAGCTGAGTCATTGGAGGTAAAGTAATTCAGCTAACAGGACTGTGCTCCCTGGCCCTGCGGGAGGAGCAGTGGCTCTGCTCTCTAAATTAGTGGGTGTCTCTCAAGGCTTGGAACCTGAAATTCTCAGCAAGGATGCCTTAGAGACACGTGGGCCTTGTTCACCCCTCGCCGCCCTCCTCTCTCCACCAAACTGCTCTAAATAAAGGCCTCCTCCCTGCTTCATTCACATCTGGTCCTTCCAGCCGAGGAAAGTAAAAGTGTTTTGTCGCTCAGACGTGTCCCACTCCCTTCCTGGGGCCAAGTCCTGTCTCCACCCCTCAGCAGTCACATGTGTGGACACTGCCCCACGCCCCCACCCCTCTGAGTGTTGTCTTCTCTCTCTGACATGGGGCTACTAAAATGTATCTATCCCAGTGGGTCTGTGTGAATCCAATAAAGCGTTTAATGTACTCAGTCTTCCCAGGTGGTGCTAATGGTAAGGAGTCCACCTGCCAGTACAGGAGACCTGGGTTTGATCCCTGGGTCAGGAAGATCCCCTGAAGAAAGAAATGGCAACCCACTCCAGTATTCTGGCCTGGAGAATTCCATGAACAGAGGAGCCTGGTGGGCTACAGCCCATGAGGTCGCCAAGAGTCGGACATGGCTGAGCATGCATGCACGCACTCAGAATGTTCAGTAAACGTTAATAGTAACACCTCCTCTTCCTGTTGCTGCTGATGCTACTGTAACTATTATATCACGTGATCCCGGGAAAGGCCTGCCACCCCCACTGTGTGCTCCCCACACACACTCCCCCCTCCCCACAGCAGACGTTGTGCGCACCTTTATCCTGTGTTCTTGACCTCATCGCACTTTTTATAATGATCAGTTAGTCTGTCTTTTCCATCGACTGTAAGCTCTGTGAAGGCAGGATCCGAGACTGATTTATTCCTTCCTCTAGCGCCTGTTTCACAGCAGACTATCTGTTGCATGAATGAGTGAACTAATCTGTGGCCGGATCATTGAGTAAACGAATGAATGACACCAGCCCATCAGCACCAGTCCCACCCGGGCTGCCGGCTCTGAAATAGAACTTGAAGTCATTCACTGATGCTGGGCTCCTTGGGAAACTAGTTCTAGAATTGTCCTGGGATTCTCCAGCCAGAGAGGCACTGTCGTGGCACTTGCCGTGGCCTCTCTCGACAGGGCCTGATGCCCCTGATGGACAAGACCTTCTGTATATTGTATAAATCACTGCGATATACTTAAACGGGAATGAAGAGGCACTCTGGAAGTGCAGACGCATGGGGACAGTCCCCTGGGAGAGACGAGGTGTGGTTGACGCCGTTGTAAGGGAGGACCCAGGAAAGAACATGCGGGAAAGTACGGGGGGCCGGGGGTCTGGTTCCAGGAATGGTGGCTCATTGTCTTGTTCACACCCTTCCATCGTTTTAACAATAGCTCTTCTTCATTTGATGGCGTCTTTATCTTCTTGAAGCTCAAAATAGAATTAACATTTTCGGGAGGGAAAAAAAAATACCCCCATTAAGATAGTCCTGAGTGTTCTTTTTTACTGTGAGGACTAACTGCCTTTGCTATTCTTAGTCCTCAACCGTAACTGACAGTCGTATCATGATAAGAGTGCCGGGCAAGATGACCGCAGGGCCGCGGGCAGCGAGGGCTCAGTAAGCGGCCACCAGAGGCGTCTGGCGCGTTCCGCGAGCTGGGCTGCTGTCCAGCCCACTGCCGCTGGTGCCGCGTGTTGGCGGCAGCCCCAGGAGCACAACCACGATCCACGGCCCCTTAAGTGCTGGCCCCTGTCCAGCGGGGCAGGCCCTATGTGGATGCCAGTCTCTTCCCCAGGGGCCCAGCTGACAGACGGGGTCCCCGAAGGACCAGCTCCCCATCTTTGCTCTCTCGTTGTCTGCCCCTCACTCCCTGCCCGGGGGGAGTTGGGGACCAGGGAGCCGGCCTGCAGTCGCTTCTCTCCATTTCTCTCCCCATCGGGGGGCTTGTCGTCTCTTGTCTGGGCTCATTCTCTCCAGTGGCCTGCCTTGTTGCCCCTAAATCCACACCCACCCCCCTGCTGTGTTTGTACATTCTTACAGCAAGTGTTTACAGAGCTGCTGTGATCGCCTGCATGTGGGGTGTGTGTTGATGGGGTTGGGGGTAGGGTAACGTGAAGGGAGGTTGGCAGGGCAAGCTGGGCCACGTCGAGAAGATTCATGTGAGCCACGCTGAGGGCTGAGATGTGCACACTGGGCAAGGGGGCAGAGTTCATGGGCATCTTTGCGTCAGCCTGCCTACAGCCCATTGGCTACCAACAGTCTTTCTAAATGCACTTCCTGCATCCCATCTCCATCCGCCGCCTCTTTCACCGTCCCTGAGGCTGTGTGCGATCCAGCCCCTGCTGCTCCAGCCTCGGCTCCTGGGAGCCACTCAGCCCAGCCCCGCCGGCCTGCCTTCTGCCGCTCCCATAAACTGCACTCCTTCTGCCTACAGCCTCCACATTGCTGTTCCCTCTGCCTGGCATGCCCTTCCTCCACTGAGTGCTCCCACCTAGACCCCCGACGAGTGTCTCTCCTCCAAGAGATGCTGAAGAGCCCCTTTTGGAGTTGGCTCCTCAAGTGAAACCCTGTCTCTGTTTCTCACACGAACTTCCCTCGTGCTCCCCTGCTCTCCTCTGGAAGGCGGCCTCCCAGCACTTGCCCTGCCTGGGCACTACTGTCTGCCAGTCTGTCCCCGCCTCATGCACAGAGACACTCCCTGAGGAAAGGCATCCTGGCTGAACATCCGGAGACATCAGCATCCATTGCAGAGCCTGGCAGATGATGCTGGCCACCAGGTGCTTAGCTTAGGGTATCACAGATGACATAGACACCACCCTTACCCCATTTTGCAGATGAGGAACCGCAGCTCTGAATGGTTTAGCCGCCGCACAGTAGAGCTGGCCAGTAGCAGTGCAAGCTGTTCTGGAAGGTCACCTGGAATGTGATCACCTGGAACGCGATCATCTTGCTGGATGGATCTTGGACGGGTCTGTGGTGTCTTGGGCAATCCCACGTGGTACAAAGTCAGGTCCCCAGAGAGGCTGGCCGGGATGGTGGCCCTGTGCTTCCAGCTGTCGAGGGCCACTTCTCAGGAGAGGCCAGGATCCTGCACTGGATGCAGATCCCTCTGTCTGTGCTCAGTCGTGTCCGACTCTTTGTGACCCCATGGACTGCAGTCCTCCAGGTTCCTCTGTCCATGGAATTCTCCAGGCAAGAATACCGGAGTGGGTTGCCATTTCCTTCTCCAGTGGATCATCCTGACCCAGGGATCAAACCAATGTTTCCATGTCTCCTGCATTAGCAGGTGGATTCTTGACCACTGTGCCTCCTGGGAAGCCCCTACACCCTGGTTTTCATGTTTTTAGGTCACACAAGCCCACTAGCAGCTTGTGGTGAAAAGGCACCACCATCTGCCCCTTTGGTCAGTTCAGTTCAGGCACTTAGTCGTGTCCGACTCTCTGCGACCCCATGGACTGCAGCACGCCAGGCCTCCTTGTCTATCACCAACTCCTGGAGCCCACTCAGACTCATGTCCATTGAGTCAGTGATGCCATCCAACCATCTCATCCTCTGTTATCCCTTTCTCCTCCCACCTTCAATCTTTACTAGTATTTGGGTCTTTTCATATGAGTCAGTTCTTCACATCAGGTGGCCAAAGTATTGGAGTTTCAGCTTCAACATCAGTCCTTCCAGTGAATATTCAGGACTGATTTCCTTTAGGATGGACTGATTGGATCTCCTTGCAGTCCAAGGGACTCATAAGAGTCTTCTCTAACACCACAGTTCAAAAGCATCAATTCTTCAGCACTCAGCTTTCTTTATAGTCCAACTCTCACATCCATACATGACTACTGGAAAAACCATAGCCTTGACTAGACAGACCTTTGTCGGCAAAGTATCGTCTCTGCTTTTTAATATGTTGTCTAGGTTAGTCATAACTTTTCTTCCAAGGAGTAAGCGTCTTTTAATTTCATGGCTGCAGTCACCATCTATAGTGATTTTCAGTTCAGTTCAGTCGCTCAGTCGTGTCCAACTCTTTGCGACCCCATGAATCGCAGCACGCCAGGCCTCCCTGTCCATCACCAACTCCCAGAGTTCACTCAGACTCGCGTCCATTGAGTCAGTGATGCCGTCCAGCCATCTCATCCTCGGTTGTCCCCTTCTCCTCCTGCCCCCAATCCCTCCCAGCATCAGAGTCTTTTCCAGTGAGTCAACTCTTCTCATGAGGTGGCCAAAGTACTGGAGTTTCAGCTTTAGCATCATTCCTTCCAAAGAAATCCTAGGGTTGATCTCCTTCAGAATGGACTGGTTGGATCTCCTTGCAGTCCAAGGTACTCTCAAGAGTCTTCTCCAACACCACAGTTCAAAAGCATCAATTCTTCGGCACTCAGTCTTCTTCACAGTCCAACTCTCACATCCATACGTGACTACTGGAAAAATCATAGTGGTTTTGGAGCCCTCCAAAATAAAGTCTGTCACTGTTTCTCTGTCTGTTTGCCATGAAGTGATGGGACCAGATGCCATGCTCTTAGTTTCCTGAATGTTGTTTTAAGTCAGCTTTTTCACTTTCCTTTTTCACTTTCATCAAGAGGCTCTTCAGTTCTTCTTCACTTTCTGCCATAAGGGTGGTGTCATCTGCATATCTGAGGTTATTGATATTCTCCTGGCAGTCTTGATTCCAGCTTGTGCTTCATCCAGCCCAGCGTTTTGCATGGTATACTCTCCATATAAGTTAAATAAGCAGGGTGACAGTATACAGCCTTGACAAACTCCCTTTCCCAATTTGGAACCAGTCTGTTGTTCCATGTCCAATTCTAACTGTTGCTTCTTGACCTGCATTCAGATTTCTCAGGAGGCAGGTCAGATGGTCTGGTATTCCCATCTCTTGAAGAATTTTCCGCAGTTTGTTGTGATCCACACAGTCAAAGGCTTTGGCAGTGTCAATAAAGCAGAAGTAGATGTTTTTCTGGAACTCTCTTGCTTTTTCGATGATCCAGCAGATATTAGCAATTTGATCTCTGGTTCCTCTGACTTTTCTAAATCCAGCTTGAACATTTGGAAGTTCACGGTTCATGTACTGTTGAAGCCTGGCTTGGAGAATTTTGAGCATTACTTTATTAGCGTGTGAGATGAGTGCAATTGTGCAGTGCTTTGAACATTCTTTGGCATTCCTTTTCTTTGGGATTGGAATGAAAACTGACCTTTTCCAGTCCTGCCACAGGACTTTTGGTCAGAACCTCACGAATCCTGAGGGGCAATCTGATCTGAACCAGACTGCATTCAACCTGCTGAAGAATTGCCAGCTTTGTTCTGGGATGGACTCCACCCTTAGAAAAAAAATTCCATAAGCAGTAGGCACATTTGAAAATTCAGATGTTCGAATACACACTAGGTATGAGGTAACACGAACACATTATCACTCATCTTATTAGAGGTGACTGCAGTATTGTGATACAATAGGAAAATGTTCTTAGTGTTTTAGAAATGCACCCTGAAGTGTTTAGGGATAAAACATCCTGATAGGTATAATTTACTTTAAGCAGCTTAGCAGAAAGGTGAAAATGATGAAATATGGGAAAGGGTTAAGACTTTATTAGATAAACGGTCATGAGGGTTTATTATACCATGCGCTCTACTTTCTGCCATAATTTGAAACTTTCATAGTGAAAAAATGAAATGACAGTCCCGGGAAAGACTGAGGTATTCTGAGATCTTTGCAGCCTCACCGCATCCTGCTGAGTCGTGTGTGGCCACTCAAGGTGTCCAGACTCCCAGGATGAGATTGAGATCTGAGGACATTGTGTCCAGGCAGAGGCTCATGGTCTGATGACAGCCCCCACTGTCCTAACCCTGCCCCCATCATTCTGTAGTGACCGGCTTCCTTCTGCTGCAGCCGACAGGCAGGTGTAAGTTCTGTGAACTGCGTCTTGACTGGAAGACGCCTTGGGGTTTAAAGGACCCATAGATTTTTCTTGCGTAAATTGAAGAGTGTCTTCAGAATTGAAGGCAGCTCTCCCTTGCTCATCGGCCGATGACTTGGGACCCTACTGAACTGCCTCCAGGTCCTGAGACCTCGGACAGTTTCCCTACCCTTCTCAAGCCTCCACTGTGCTGGAAATATGCGGTGCTGGGAAAGGCTGAGCACAGAGCGTGCATGAAGACTCCACAGATACCCGTCTCTTGTTCTGAACGGCTCGGTAGAAATGGCTCAGGTGTCAAACTCAGATTGCTACCATGTTGGGTTTTATCAGAAGCTGGCTGGCGTTTCCAGGGACTGGCGAGCTCGAGGATTTAGTGCGTGGCAAGGATGTGGGATTCCTCCAGGTGGTAACCTTTCTGCCAAGCCCCCGTTGGCCCTGGGACCTGGGCCGGCCAGAAGCCCTAATGAAAACAGGCAGATTCGACTCCTGGGTGGAATCCTCTGACCTTCATTTGGGGGTCCTCCTGTCCTCCCCTCTCAGGACCTATCGCCCAGCACGGCCCCACAAGCCTCACGGGGAGCCATCCCCACCCTCCTTGGTGCTCAGAGTGTTCTGAGCATCCTTCCTCTGAAAAAGGAGAAATCCCCATGAGTTCTTCCGGGGCTGCTGAGCCCTTTTCTTGCCTTCCTGCCGCAAAGCCTTTCAAGCCGTCCTTGAGGGTTTCTTGTGCGGATTAAAAACCAGGCCTGAGTGGCTCCGTTCAGCATTAACCTGGCATATTAATCACCTTCCCAAGGAGGAGGATCTAATTGCTTATGATGGGTTGAAACTTGGAGCCTGCAGAGCAGACCCAGGCATCAGACGGGTGAGCAGAGCCCGAGTGGCTGAGCTTGGGGCAAGGACCCGCAGTTCTGGGCTGATGCCTCCTGCCCCCACTGACGAGATTCCAGCCCCAGCCTGGGACCGCGCTAGCAATCAAGTTGGATGGCCAGCCACAGTGTTGACACGCCATTCCCCCCTGGAGAAACAGCCCACTGAGGCACTACATCAGAGGGCGGCTCTGGGAGAAAAGACCTCGCTGAGACCTTGAAGCGGCCCCCAGGGGGCAACAGATGCTCTGTGTGCCTTCCTCCCCACTGACATCCGGAGGAGGGTTGCAGATGAAACTCAGGGCACCCTGTAAAATCTGAATTTCAGATAAACAGTGAATAATTTCCAAGTCTAAGTGAGTCCCAAATATTACACGGAAAGGTTTTATTGTATAGCCATACTTGAATACCAAAAAATTATTGAGTCATGAATTATTGAATATGGAGTTATGAATACTGAAAAATTCATTGTTTATCTGAAATTCAGATTTCACTGGGGATCGTGTCTTTTTATTTGCTAAACCTGGCAGCACTTAAGAATCTCCTGGCTGTGCTTGGGTTCTTGGCAGAGCCTTGTGGGGACAGGGCTTGTCCTCAGGTGTTTCTGAGCATGTGGGCGCCTTCTGCAGACTTCCAGAGCCCCAGGCTGGCTGGGGCGGTTGGTGAGGGGGGGCGATTAGTGTCCTGCTCTGGGTGTGGGGCCTCGTGGGCGAGAAGCCCAGCCTCGCTGTGGGCCACCGTTCCCGTTTGTCATGTGAGACTCATCAGAGAGTATGTCTCGTGTCCCTGTGAGGATGAGTAACCCTGTTCCTCCCATCCCCTTGCTCTGCCATGCCCTGTTCGCCCCACTCAGCCTCCAGTCTGGAAGAAGCATCGCTTCCTCAAAGAAGGATGTCCCCCACCCCCAACACAGGCCCGATTTCCTTGTTCCAGGCCAGCCCCGTCTCCCCCTTGCCCCCCAGCTAGTTCAGATGCATATGAGCAGGTGGGGCTCTGGGATCTGTGGGGCCCATGGCAACAGGCAGAGGTAGGGCCCCTCATGCCGAAATTATTCAGATTTTCAACATGGGGACAGCATGTCACCACACGGGTCCAAGTTCTCACCCTGGGGCACGCCTGGAAGCCAGCCCTGCCTACGAGGGCCAGGCAGACATGGGGGTGTGAGGCAGGAGGGCTCTGAGCGTGGGCCTGGGGCCCTGTGCCTGCCTCGGGGCCACGCCAAGCAGACCCTCACCCCCAGAGTGGCCCTGGGAGTGGGGCCGTGTCGCTACGTCTCCTAGTTTCTCAGAAAGGGTGGGATTCGTTTACTAATGAAATCTTTCTTAAATAGTGGTGACTGATTCCAATTTCAGAAAATTCCCATGAAGGCAAAATTAAGCAGCCCCTCTGGAGGGTAGCCTACTAAGTGTGATGAATGACGCTGTGTGCTGACCTCTGTGGTCACTGGGTTTATTTACGTCCACGAGGGCCACCGCAGTACCCTTTGTGTTCATGGTCTGTCCCAGACCCCAGCGCCGTGCTTGGCACGTTGCAGGTGCTGAGATTTCATTCGTTCCTGGGAATACACTGTAGGAAATTTCATGAACCTGCATTGCCCCCACTTAGCAGTAATAGTGGGGCTTCCCTCGTGGCTCAGATGATAAAGAATCCGCCTGCAGTGCGAGGGACCTGGGGTTTGAGCCCTGGGTCGGGAAGATCCCCTGGAGAAGGGCATGGCAACCCACTCCAGTATTCTTGCCTGGAGAATCCCATGGGCAGTGGAGCTTGGGGGGGTACAGTCCATGGGGTCGCAAAGAGTCAGACATGGCTGAGTGACTAACATACACACACACACACACACACACACACCACCCCCCTACACCCCTCCACACACCAGTAGTACTATCGTGAGCATCTCCCCTGTTGCTAAGAGTGGTCACACATGTAAAGCCTGAGACACACTTGCACCTGCTCTGGGTAAAGAAGATTGGTGGTTGCATGTTCTCCGGGTGGTTGAGGAAAACAGAAAGCATACCTGAGGACGCCTGTCTGTCTGTCTGTCTTCCCAGGATGCCAAGTTTGTGGAGGAACGCAGGAAGCAGCTGCAGACCTACCTGCGCAGCATCATGAACAAAGTCATCCAGGCAGTCCCTGAGTTCACCGCCAGCCCCCAGAAGGAGACCCTGACCCAGCTGATGCCCTTCTTCGTGTGAGTACCGGTCACGTGCTCCACCCAGTGCGGCCTGCCTGCTCTCCTCTGAGGTTACGCTGCGGCACCTGTCTGTGTCCTGGACACCCCAGGAGCCCCGAGGGGGCGAGCCCGCAAGTCAACACTGTTGATTCGAGGCTCCCCAAAATTCAGAACTCTGCAGTTTCATCCTTTGGTGCATTTTGATCACAGGAAGGATTGCAGCCCACAGGTGTCCCGGAGTTAAAGTAGTCTCTCTCAGACTTTCTTAGCATGTCAGCAGTGAACCCAAGGAAACTTCTCGAAAGATGCTCACTGGTGCCGACTTAAATTACTTTCATATTTGTATGACTTAAGTATAAGCCAACTTAAAACTAGGTATATAAACCTTGTTCTTACAGGTCGTATAAAATTAAAAGCAAAAAAGGTGTTTACATATCAGACACTTAGAACATAATCACAATTCAGAATTGTCAGTTAACACAGGGGCCACTGCTTTTTATGAAACCAAGTCTTTGCTCACAGTGATATGCAGAAGAAACTTGGCTTCTCCCAAACTTGCCACATACCTTGCCAGTGATCCACGTGCTGACCCCGCCTGCCCCTGACCCAGCTTTCCTCGGGTCACGTTGCTGGAGAACATCTATTTGAGCCAGACTTCGGGGCCGGTGGGCCTCATTGGTGTCACTGCCTTATCACTGATTATTCCCCATAGTCCTCATCCATCTCTCATCAAGACATCTGCATGCTTGGATTCAGGGAACCCAAACGATGAAGCTGCCCTTAGTTTTTATTGAGTCTTCAGATGCTAGATGATATAATTATACTCCAACCTTGAATCACACGGAGGTAAGAAGCACCAACCTCCCTCCCAGTTGAAAATCTGTGTATAACTTTTCACTCCCCCCAAGCCCAGCTGCTCACAACCTACTATTGACCTTACAATGACATAAACAGTCAGATAACACATATTTTTGGGTGTCTACATTTATTTTATACATTTGTGACATTCCAAGCTTTTTCTTAATTTTTTAATATTTCTAGACTATGCAGTTCATCTGCGAGTTTTTAAATCATTGAAAATCTTCAAAAATCTTTCTAATATGTCTATTGAAAACTATCCGTATATAAGTGGACCTGCTCAAACCCCTGTTGTTCAATGGTCAACTGTATATGATTTCTAAAATGTTATCATTGTAGTGGAAATGATAGACCTAAGGATCCATATAGCAAACCCATGGGCCTCTGAAAGTAGTTTGGGACTTGTCATTTGATAAAGACTGGTTTGCTGATAATGCAAGAGTTTCCTTTCCCTGGAGCTCTTCAAAATGAGTGTGCTGAGGGTTCATGGATCTGTTTGGTCCTAACGGTGATGCTATAACTCA
Source organism: Neotragus pygmaeus (assembly GCA_006410875.1). Classification (NCBI taxonomy): domain Eukaryota; kingdom Metazoa; phylum Chordata; class Mammalia; order Artiodactyla; family Bovidae; genus Neotragus; species Neotragus pygmaeus. Next base: position 138,224 of record SJYV01003368.1, read on the forward strand.
AAATGGGACTTATTTCTGCTTTTGTGTGTGGGGCGTATCTTTGGCTTCACACTTTCTGGAATTTCCAAGTTGAATTTCCAACCAGACAGACATTGGCAGGACTTACCTGCTCCACAAAATTAAAAGATGCTTGCTCCTTGGAAGAAAAGTTATGACCAACCTAGACAGCATATTAAAAAGCAGAGACATTACTTTGCCAACAGAGGCCCATCTAGTCAAAGCTATGGTTCCAGTAGTCATGTATGAATGTGAGAGTTGGAGTAGAAAGAAAGCTGAGTGCCAAAGAATTGATGCTTTTGAACTGTGGTGTTGAAGAAGACTCTTGCGAGTCCCTTGGACAGCAAGGAGATGCAATCAGTCCATCCTAAAGGAAATCAGTCCTGAATATTCATTGGAAGGACTGATCCTTAAGCTGAAACTCCAATACTTTGGTCACCGATGTGAAGAGCTGACTGATTAGAAAAGACCCTGATGCTGGGAAAGATTGAAGGTGGGAGGAGAAGGGGATGACAGAGGATGAGATGGTTGCATGGCATCACCGACTCAATGGAAATGAGTTTGAGTAAGCTCCCAGAGTTGGTGATGGACAGGGAAGCCTGGCGTGCTGCCTTTCATGGGGTCACAGAGTCAGACACAACTAAGCGACTGAACTGAACTGAGCCTGCTCCAGGCTTTGAAACTGAAGCCAAATCTGCTTACTTGCATCCTTTTAATTGTTTTAGGACCTTTATGAGAAGATTCAGTTTTTCTCTGCTATCTTTGATAAAAAAAGATGTCTCCCCCTCCAGCCCTCCAAATAGAATACATCATAAGGTATTTTTCTTTCATTCGATAATTTGTGCCACCAGGGGCTTGATTTTGTTTTGAAAACACCACTACAGTTCATGAGAGGAGGCCCCCATCTTTTTACACACTGCGTATTGTATGTACTTGGCTGTGCTGGTTCTCAGTTGCAGAACGTGGCATCTCTTAGTTGTGCTGTGTGGGATCCAGTCCCCTGACCAGGAATGGAACCCAGGCCCCTGCTTTGGAAGCACAGAGTCTTAGTCACTGGACCATCAGCCACTTCTTTTTTTAAAGGCAGCCCCCTGGCCTGTGATGAGCACTAGAAATCAACTTCTCACTGAGTCACGTGTGTTTGGATCAGATTTCCTGGTGAAAATAGAGTCCAAGACATGGTCCTAAGACCCTGATGTTACGAACGGCTGCCCACCTCAAGTGTGAGAAGAATAGGCTGCCTCGTAGGGGTGAGCTGGCACCCCCACTGCTGGGGAGGGTGGTCCAGGCAGTTCTGGTGGGCCATGCACCAAACTCCAGCCCGTGGAATTGTGACAACCGCCTGTTAACACAGGAGCGTCTTGGCGTGCCATGCAGTCCCAGCCACGCTGGCTGCCGTCGATCACAGCTGAGAAATAAAGCTCTGTGCCCAGTTAGCATGGAGAACGTGGGGTTCCATTGTGTGGGCTGTAAAACATACAGAACAGACTGTGGCAAATGACACAATATTGACAGGAGACTCTGGACTCAACCTTGGTCTCAAATCCAGTTGACATCAAACAGCTGTCCTTGCAGTTCCACCGCTCGCCACCCTCTCCTCCTCTGTCGTTTTGAAGTCAGATGGTGCTACAGGTTGGAACTTGCAGATCATTTCATGAGGGAGTGACAGAAGGCAAGCCTTGCGCTGGCCTGTCCTTGCCGGTGACCTCCACGTAATCATGTCCTGTCTCTGCATCCTTCTAGAAAACTATCTCAGCTCAGAAGCTCCCTCTGAGAGAGTCCCAGTTAAAAAGCGTCAGTCTCAACTAAGGAAATAACCCCCCAAGCATGATTATTCCTGGAATCTTGACAGATTTCCTCAGGTCTCTCCTTTTTTATTTTATTTATATATTGGCTGTACGGGGTCTTTGTTGCAGCCTGCGGGCTTCTCTACTTGCAGCACGCAGGCTTCCCTAGTTAGAGCGCATGGGCTCAGTTGCCCCTCGGCACATGGGACCTTAGTTCCCTGATCAGGGATCAGACCCATGTCCCCTGCACGGGAAGGCGGATTCTTTACCCCTGGTGGTGGTGGTGGTTCACTCTCTCAGTCACGTCCGAGTCTTTGCGACCCCGTGGGCTGCAGCACACCAGGCTTCCCTGTCCTTCACCATCTCCCAAAGAGAGTGTATTCCCACTGGACCACACCTGGCTGAAGTCACACAGTGCTGCCCTGTCCCCGCCAATCCCCCCTCACCCCTGGACACTGAGCCGACTTCCCTGCCATTTGCGGTTAGCGTTTGGCTGTTGTTTTACCCACAGTCACTCGTATTACCTGCCTGGCCCGGGAGACACTTGAGTTTGCAGCACTGGCTCTGACCTGCTGCTCAGCCGTGCAGGCTCCGGCTGTGAGGCACCCACGGTGCCTTGCTCACCCTCTGTGCTCCGAAGTGTGTTCCGTGAGCTCGTCCACTGCTGAGCAGCCGTCAAGATGGTCCTTTTCCCATGAGGGGTGGGAGGGTGAAGGGAGGCAGGGGAGTTTGCTAGCAGGTAGAGTTTGCTCATTTTTCTTAACCGAAATCCTTCAAGCGTTCAGGGTTGTGCAGGGCTGGCATCCAGTATTCCGTGGCACCNTCAGTTTTTATATTATTAGAATAAAGATAAGATCTATCTTTACCAAATAAAGTTGACATTGTAAAGTTCTCAAGTATTTCTTCAGTGCTTCCTACATGTTTAAAATCCAGTTTATGGAATTAAGAGATTTAAAGTCTTCCCTGCTGGTAAAGAATCTGCCTGCAATATGGGAGACTGGGGTTTGACCCCTGGGTTGGAAGATTCCATGGTGAAGGAAATAGCTACTCACTCCAGTATTCTGGCCTGGAGAATTCCATGGATTATTCCATGGGGTTGCAAAGAATCAGACATGACTGAGCAACTTTCACTTTCAAGAGCTCAGCATCTAGAATGACTGAGCTGGGTTTCAGTGTTTTCATAACACTTGTTTTACTGCATGACGCTTTGTAAGTGAACTCTGTATACTTCTCATCCATAAAGTCATGATGGTACATACCTCATAGACTTTCTGTTTTCATGAAAAATGAAAGGAGAGTACTCAATTTTTACTGATCCTGCTAACTAGCCAATACTCAAAAATGCTAAACTGCTGCCTCTATCAGGGTTATGCCTGTACCTGTTTAATCATAGGTACTCAAAGCAGAACAGAAGCTAAAGCTGATACCTGACCTGAACTGCTGTAGGCCTTGAAGGGATTGATGGCAGTTCAGTGTTATGATTCAGTTGACCTATGCAAGCAGTGTAGACTGGGCTTCCATAGACCTGATGTTTCTGCTGTTTGGAATTCATGCCTTCTAAGTTTAACATTTTCCTATGAGCTCAGTCCCCTAATCTCCACGTTGAGCTGATACTTAGATTTGAAGACTGTAACAGATGGGTGGTGCCATGATTAAAATAATCTAATCTAAACAACATGCTTTCATCTAAACATGTTGTTTTTAACTTAATGGCACAACAGCATATAGGGAGAGCCTGTGTGGTGGTCCAAAGACAACTCTAGCTCTCTCAGTGTGACATTACTGTAGCAGTGGGCTACAGAAGCAGGATTCTACAAATAGAACTATATGCAGAGTTGAGACTGGAAACATGCCTCAGAGACAGAAGAGGCAGGGTAGGGTGGAAGTCAGTGTGCTCTGAATCTCCACTACATCACTTCTTTTTCTGTTTACAATTTTTAAATTTAATTTACTTAAACTAAAAATAGAAACAAGCTATTCACCCATTTCTCCCACCCCTGCCCAACTTCCAAGTCTGGGGCTACCACCACCACCACCAATCTATTCTCTATCCACTACATCATTTACTAACTTTTTTCTTTCCATATTTCCTAATTCTCAAGGTATCTTATATATATATATATATATATATATATATGAGTGTATGTGTGCTCAATCTTGTCTGACACTTTGTGATCCTGTGGACTAAAGCCCGCCATGCTCCTCTGTCTCCAGGCAACAATACTAGAGTGGGTTGCCATTTCCTTCTCCAGTATATCTACCCAACCCAGGGATCAAGCTTGTTTCTCCTACATCTCCTGCATTATCACTGATCCACCTGGGAATACCTATATACATATTAAAATGCATATTTTCTGGTGTCTATTAACTTACTGCTTTTTTCCCTCAAAACAAGAATTGGCAAACCTTTCTGTTAAGGACTAGGCTGTAAATATTTTAGCCTTTGTGGGCTATGTGATCTCTGTTGCAACTACTCAGCTCTGCCACCGTAGGAAGAAAGCAGCTATAGACAAGTATAAGTTAGTGGATATGGCCATGTTGCAATAACACTTGTAAGAACAGGCAGCAGGCTCAATTTGATCTGTAAGCCAGTTTACAAACCCCTGTGCTATAAGTACGTATGCCAGCCTACAAACCATGAATTAGATTCTCAGCATGGGAAACCAAATACTCAACCAAAAAAAATGAAACATTAATAAGCGAATCTAATTCAAATATGTACTCACTTATCTGGTACTGCAATAGATATCCAGTTAAGTTTCCATTCAATTTCTTGGGTAGCCCCCAGGACAAAGTGGCAGTGTCTTTATCAACTTTAATGACTTTGAGAAAAGTTGGTTGTTCAGGTACTGGAAAACACAAAATCAACAAAAGACACTCCAGTCAGTAAATTTCTTTAAAAAGTTATAGTTTTTTTCTTTTTATTAAATTGAGGAGCTAACTCATATGACATATGTACAACCTAACTACTAATAAGGGAGGAAATGTTTTGACCATTGGGATATTTGTTATTTTAGTTATTTATAAACTAGATATTAATCCTAAACTGTCTCACCTCCTTCTGGTGTTTGAAATATAAAAGGCTCACTCTCTGGACCAGCTCCTTTGGAATTATAGGCTAAGACTGTTAAGTGAAATTCACTAAAGGCATCCAGAGAAGGAACCATTCCATAGTTTCTTTGTCCTGAAAATCTCAGAATGTTGACTTCTTTGGGATGTGTCCTTCCATCCNCACTCTCTGGACCAGCTCCTTTGGAATTATAGGCTAAGACTGTTAAGTGAAATTCACTAAAGGCATCCAGAGAAGGAACCATTCCATAGTTTCTTTGTCCTGAAAATCTCAGAATGTTGACTTCTTTGGGATGTGTCCTTCCATCCAACAGGCTTTTTGTCTTCCACCAGTTTACCTGCAATGAGAATAGGAACTCTTAACATATCACCAACTCAATGGACATGAATGTGAAGGACAGAGAAGCCTGGAGTGCTGTAGTCCATGGGGTAGCAAAGAGTTGGACATGACTTAGGGACCGAACAACAACGTATCACCAGTGGTAGATTTCTCTTTGAGCTTCTGAAATCAGTCTTACTTACAGGAAATATATTAATTTAACAATGAGAAGAAGAAAAGCCATGATAAAAACCTGATATCCTTTCAGATGTCCGTGTACTCTTTCCTTTGGAATTGTTGACCAGGTAACTTTAACTAATGTGCTGTTTATAACATCCACCCCTTGGATCACTGGAGCTGTATCAGGATCTGTTGGGCACATAAGAAGGATTAGCTTTCAAATAATCCAAACACAATTATTAGGATCCCTTTCTAAAGGTGATCCTTCATTTTTTTTTTTCTTCTTAATCTGAGGAAAGCACTTTTCTCAAATCAGTTTCAAATGGAATGAAGAGGGTTTCTCATTACAGAAGAGTTTCAGGGCCCCAATATTAATATGTTTCTAGAGAAGAGGAGGGCCTGTACCACATTGAGAAAAGCCCGTCCAGATGGATATGGTATGAGCAAGGCAACTGAAAACAGTGGACAATGAAATCCTCCGTGGGCATCTTGCCTTGGAAATGTGAACTAGACTAATATTATAACTCAAATGACTTGGGAGTGAATAACATTAATTGAGCATATTCTGTGTGTCAGACACTGTTCTGAGAGCCTATCCTGGATTGGTTCACACAATCCTTAGAACAGTCCCATAAAATGATATTATTATTATCCCCATTCTATAGGGGAGCTAACTACAGAGAAGTAAACCAAACCCACCGCAGCCAAGACTAATGTATTAGTTCTCAGTGAGGAGACCCGAGTAGTGAAAACAGAGAGAAAGAGAGTGAAGTCGCTCAGTCGTGTCCGACTCTTTGTGACCCCATGGGCTGTAAGAGCCTATTATGCTCCTCTGTCCATAGGATTCTCCAGGCAAGAGTCCTAGAGTGGGTTGCCATTTCCTTCTCCAAAGGATCTTCCCGACCCAGGGATTGAACCCGGGTCTCCNGACTCAATGGAAATGAGTTTGAGTAAGCTCCCAGAGTTGGTGATGGACAGGGAAGCCTGGCGTGCTGCCTTTCATGGGGTCACAGAGTCAGACACAACTAAGCGACTGAACTGAACTGAGCCTGCTCCAGGCTTTGAAACTGAAGCCAAATCTGCTTACTTGCATCCTTTTAATTGTTTTAGGACCTTTATGAGAAGATTCAGTTTTTCTCTGCTATCTTTGATAAAAAAAGATGTCTCCCCCTCCAGCCCTCCAAATAGAATACATCATAAGGTATTTTTCTTTCATTCGATAATTTGTGCCACCAGGGGCTTGATTTTGTTTTGAAAACACCACTACAGTTCATGAGAGGAGGCCCCCATCTTTTTACACACTGCGTATTGTATGTACTTGGCTGTGCTGGTTCTCAGTTGCAGAACGTGGCATCTCTTAGTTGTGCTGTGTGGGATCCAGTCCCCTGACCAGGAATGGAACCCAGGCCCCTGCTTTGGAAGCACAGAGTCTTAGTCACTGGACCATCAGCCACTTCTTTTTTTAAAGGCAGCCCCCTGGCCTGTGATGAGCACTAGAAATCAACTTCTCACTGAGTCACGTGTGTTTGGATCAGATTTCCTGGTGAAAATAGAGTCCAAGACATGGTCCTAAGACCCTGATGTTACGAACGGCTGCCCACCTCAAGTGTGAGAAGAATAGGCTGCCTCGTAGGGGTGAGCTGGCACCCCCACTGCTGGGGAGGGTGGTCCAGGCAGTTCTGGTGGGCCATGCACCAAACTCCAGCCCGTGGAATTGTGACAACCGCCTGTTAACACAGGAGCGTCTTGGCGTGCCATGCAGTCCCAGCCACGCTGGCTGCCGTCGATCACAGCTGAGAAATAAAGCTCTGTGCCCAGTTAGCATGGAGAACGTGGGGTTCCATTGTGTGGGCTGTAAAACATACAGAACAGACTGTGGCAAATGACACAATATTGACAGGAGACTCTGGACTCAACCTTGGTCTCAAATCCAGTTGACATCAAACAGCTGTCCTTGCAGTTCCACCGCTCGCCACCCTCTCCTCCTCTGTCGTTTTGAAGTCAGATGGTGCTACAGGTTGGAACTTGCAGATCATTTCATGAGGGAGTGACAGAAGGCAAGCCTTGCGCTGGCCTGTCCTTGCCGGTGACCTCCACGTAATCATGTCCTGTCTCTGCATCCTTCTAGAAAACTATCTCAGCTCAGAAGCTCCCTCTGAGAGAGTCCCAGTTAAAAAGCGTCAGTCTCAACTAAGGAAATAACCCCCCAAGCATGATTATTCCTGGAATCTTGACAGATTTCCTCAGGTCTCTCCTTTTTTATTTTATTTATATATTGGCTGTACGGGGTCTTTGTTGCAGCCTGCGGGCTTCTCTACTTGCAGCACGCAGGCTTCCCTAGTTAGAGCGCATGGGCTCAGTTGCCCCTCGGCACATGGGACCTTAGTTCCCTGATCAGGGATCAGACCCATGTCCCCTGCACGGGAAGGCGGATTCTTTACCCCTGGTGGTGGTGGTGGTTCACTCTCTCAGTCACGTCCGAGTCTTTGCGACCCCGTGGGCTGCAGCACACCAGGCTTCCCTGTCCTTCACCATCTCCCAAAGAGAGTGTATTCCCACTGGACCACACCTGGCTGAAGTCACACAGTGCTGCCCTGTCCCCGCCAATCCCCCCTCACCCCTGGACACTGAGCCGACTTCCCTGCCATTTGCGGTTAGCGTTTGGCTGTTGTTTTACCCACAGTCACTCGTATTACCTGCCTGGCCCGGGAGACACTTGAGTTTGCAGCACTGGCTCTGACCTGCTGCTCAGCCGTGCAGGCTCCGGCTGTGAGGCACCCACGGTGCCTTGCTCACCCTCTGTGCTCCGAAGTGTGTTCCGTGAGCTCGTCCACTGCTGAGCAGCCGTCAAGATGGTCCTTTTCCCATGAGGGGTGGGAGGGTGAAGGGAGGCAGGGGAGTTTGCTAGCAGGTAGAGTTTGCTCATTTTTCTTAACCGAAATCCTTCAAGCGTTCAGGGTTGTGCAGGGCTGGCATCCAGTATTCCGTGGCACCTGCTTTTACACACACTTTTCCGCTTCATCTTTCCTATTTAACGTGTCAGTATTTCACTCTGTTCTGCAAGGGGCAGCATGACTTCCAAGGATTCTGCCATCTGCACACGTCTGAGAGCTGAGGAATCAGCAGGTTGAATTCTTTTTCTCCAGATCTCTCTGCCTCCCATTGACTTCCTGGCTTATGCCAGCAGCAGTCGGAATTAGAAAGTAGGACAGTAGGAAGTAGGCCGTTTCTTTTCCGTTTTGAACCCTGTGTGTGCCTGGCCCACGTGGAGATTAGAGCTTGTCCCCCAAACCGGTGAATAGACAGCACACCCTAATACCCTCTTCCTTTGGGGACCCCACGTGTTTGCATCCTCCTGGCTTTTTGGAGGGACAGGCAGACCCCAGGACATGACGTGTGCCAGATGTGAGCAATTACTTGGGGAAATGTCATGTGCTCCTTGGAAGGTGCATTAACGAAGGGGGTGGAGATCGTGGATTCTAAGAAGTCATTCTGCGGAACCGGACTGCAGCTCCGTGAAGACTCCAGTGATTTGCAGTGCTGTTGTTTAGCGTGTTATTAAGCTGTTTTTCTGCAGAGTACCTCAGCCTTGGGAAATGCACCGTGTTCTGCCGCTCCGTGGAGGGAGAGGAGTTCTGGGGGTGGGGGCGGGAGTAATGTAGGGCACAGCACACCCTCCCCACCGGATTCTTGGCAGAAAACACAGTCGATGTTTGCCCCACTCCCCGCCCCCATCTGCTGCCACATTTACTCTCAAAGCTGTTAAACATATTTTTTGCTGAAATAGGAGCTGCCACGTTCTCCCCGCGAGCAGGAGGTTTGGCTCAGGGTTGAGATGCTTCAGCCTGGGCGCCTCCAGGATCACGCGGAACCCAGCGGACACGCCACTCTGCCAGGGGCCACTCACAGGAGCCTCGTGCTTCCTTCCCAGGACTCTGGGCTCACACTGCTCTTGGGGACTGGACCAAATCTCCCAGGCTAGAAAAGAGTGCAGACCCCATTCAAGTCTCACTCTCGAGGCCAGACTGGCGGACTGTTGAGCTGTGGGTCATGCTTAAAATGAATATCCGTGTGAGTGATTTCTGATGGGCAGATGAGTCTGAGACGCCCAGTGTCCAAATGGATAGCGTGGGGATTTGGGCGTCACTGCTGTTCCCCACTAGCTCTGCCACAGAGGAGGAGGGTGATCTCGGGCCAGGATGCAGCCTCTTGAGTCTTAGGTTCCTTTCGTGTGAATGGGAGGAGAGGTATGGATGCGGGATGGTAGGTGAAGGCTCTGTATGAGAGCGAAACTTGGCTGCTTCTCTATGTCGACTGCAGTTGACGAGACTGGTGAGAAAGACCAGGAGAGAATCCCCACAAAAACCCTACGGACATTTCTCTGTCTCTCTCTTCATCCATCCATCCATCCATCATCTATCCATGTCTACAGGTAAAAAACTGGGTCCCAGGAAATGTAACCGGTTTGCCTAAGGTCTTGGCTAGAGCAAGTTGCAGGCCAGAGCAAGAGTCCAGTGCGCTGCTCTGAGCTACAGGGACTCCGAGTGCTCGGGACATAGTGTGTGCTCATGAAACGCTAACTGATAACATGACTTCTTCTGGAAGTCCTCCTTTCCCCCCTCTCCTTCCCCACAGGGATCTCGCATCTAGACACAGAGGCTCAGGGAGAATCCGTATGCACCAGCTGGGCTCTGGCTTTCTGAGGACTCTGAGAGCCCGTGGCAGTGCTCCCTCTAGGGACCAGGCCTCTCCCCCAGGAAGACGCCCCATCCCTCAGAAGCTCATTACCTGGAGGTCTCTCCCCAGGGGGACCCGCCACCCTGTCGCCTGGAGTGATGACATGCAAAATGCCGCTTGGTAACCTCCATCTGCTGGCCTGTGGAGGGGCCGTGTCGAGGGATGCAGAGAAAGTGCAGTCCCCCTGGGTACCGGCCCTCCACGTCCGCAGGACTCCCGCCCACGGAGCTCAGAACAAATAACTCTTTCTGAAGATGACGAGGGTGACAGCTACTCTCCTCTGTGAGTCAGATGGCCCCTCTGCCCCACACACATCCCACCAGTGACAGTAATTATGTTTCACTCCTGCCGTTTCTTTCTGTTTGGTGGTGAAGAGGGGCGAGATCAGCTTCACAAAGCTGATGATGGTGCAGCTTTTACAAGTCTAGGAAAAGTGGGAGAGCCTGGAACACCTCTAGGGCAGGAATACTGCTGAGCAGATGCACGGAAAACCCCCGTCAAAGGGACTTCTGTTCAGCAAACACCCCTGTCATCCAGTCAGTGTTTACTGACCACCTGCTAAGGACTCAACAGGCACTGGGGGTATAATAGCGAACAAAACAGAAAAAAAGAGCGTGAACCACCTTAACAGAGTCAAGAGAGATGGAGAATGGACAAATAAACATGTCATAGACCGCTAAACAAGAAGGTCTCTGAAGAAAACTAACAGAGACTAGAGAGTCCCAGTCATGTGGGTGGCGTTTCCACCAGATGGTCAGGGAAGGCCTCTCTGAGGGATGACCTTGTGAATTTCCGAGGGAAGGGTTTTCAGAATTTCAGAGGGAACAGTGAGTGCAAAGGCCCTGAGGCGGGAGTGAGCCTGGTGTGTTGGATGAGGCCAGTGTGGCCAGAATAGAGAGCAGGAGAACGAGGCTGGAGAGGTCCCCAGGGTCGGATCACACAGGGCCTTGGAGGCTGTAATAATGACGTCAGGATTTGCTCCAGCCTGAAGGGGTTGGGGCAGGAGTGCGACGTGACCTGCTCTATGTTTTTGCATCCTCACTCTGGATGTAGATTAGAGAATAGAAACAGGGTGGGGCGGGGGGAGGCAGAGGGGGAGGCTTTTGTAGGGTCCAAGCCGGGAGAGGTGGTGGCTGGACCAGAGTGATGAGAAGCACCGTGTGAAGGGTGATTGGACCCCAGATACATTCGGGGGGTGGCTCTTGGCGGGGAGAGAAGAGGATCGTGACACGCTTGAGGTCCTAAGAGAGCAGGCAGGTGTGGAGACGCTCTGTGTTACTACGTGCAGATAACCCTGTGTCCTCAGGTGGCTCAGATGGTAAATACCTGCAATGCGGGAGGCCTGGCTTCAGTCCCTGGGTGGGGAAGATCCCCTGGAGGAGGGCATGGCTACCCACTCCAGTATTCTTGCCTGGAGAATCCCCGTGGACAGAGGAGCCTGGCGGGCTACAGCCCAGAGATTGCAAGGAGTTGGACACGACTGAGCAGCTAAGCACAGCACGACCCTGTATTCAGGTCACAAACACCTACATGACCCCATGTAGGCGTCTGGGGTGGTAAGGAGGTTGGTGGGGAGTATCACCACACAGATGACTGAGATAGGGCCCCAGGCCTCAGGGTCAGTAGGTGTGTGGTCATGCAGTTATTCCAAGGCAGCGTTTTTTCCCTTCTTTCCCGAGCTTATTCACCAGGAAATTTGCAGAGTGCCTGGGTAGGTGTCAGACTGTCCCATTTGTAGCCCCACTCTGCTTCGGACTAGCCATGTGGCCTTGGGCAGCTCACTGAAGCCCTTCCAGCCCTCAGCACCTTCCTCTGTACAGTGGCAATGTTCCCAGCACCCTCTCGTGGGGCCAACAGGGTTCCACGTGCTCGTCGCACTCTTAGAATGGCACCTCGCACATAGTAAGCCCTGTATGTGCGTAACTATTTTTTACCAGCAGAAAGGGAGCACAGGAAAAGGAGTCTGGAGAGCAGACGTTTTGGAGGAAGTGATAAAATCATGGTATTAAAAAAAAAATCCTGAAGCACTCCAGAAAGATATAAGAAGGAGAAGTAAACAGCACACCCCACTCCACTGTGTGTCGGGCCCCCCACCCTCTGCGATCACTGTCAAGTTTCTTATGTAACTTTGCAGAAAGCGTCAATAGTTATGTAAGCCAAAGCCAGGCTCCAACCAGCCCTCTGTAGTTTGCCTTTTTAATTTAATAAAGCTGGCTCATTCCCTTTGAAAGCTACAGAGTACTCAGTGCAAAGGCTGTTTCATAATTTATTTTACCATCGCTCCATCTGAACGCTTAAGAGGTTTCCAGATTTGGCTCCCTCAAACAGTATTGCCAGAAACGTTTCAAGTAGATGTCCGTTTTGGCAGGTAGGTCTGTGGGACTGATCTTTCGAAGTGGTTCTGGCTCTGGGGACAGGCACATGTTTGAATATTGACAGGTATCACTAACTGCTACCCACTCATACCGGTTTGATATGCACCATTCTGTTAGACATGAAGGAGGAGATGTGTCCCCCACCCCAGATGTGCAGAACAGCTGCAAAGCTCAGAGGGCCCCTGTCCTCCACTGCAGAGAACAGGGCATTGCCCTTGTGGTCAGGATGCCCTGGAAAACAGGGCTGGGAGCTCAGAGGTCTTGAGTGAGTTGCCGTGTTGGTCTCCAAGAAGGGAGTCCTTGCAGGTCTCTGAGCTCAGGTCTGTGCTGCAGGAGGATCCTACTGGCAGCCGGGGATGGGGCGTGAGCGCTAGGGAGACAGGGCAGGGTGCTTTTATAAGAGCCCAGAGAAAAGGTGGGAGGGCCTACGCCAGACGATGCCGAGATTTTTTTCCCATTCTTTTTAAATTGATGAATTTATTTTAACTGGAGGGTAATTACTTTACAGTGTTGTGATGGGTTTTTGCCATGCATTGACATGAATCAGCCATGGGTGCACATGTGTCCCCCCCATCCTGAACCCCCTGCCACCTCCCTCCCCACCCCATCTATCTTGGAGATGTCCCAGAACACTGGTTTTCGGTGCCCTGCTTCATGATGCCAAGATTTTGAGGCTAAATATCTGGGTGGGTGATGATCAAGGGGACAAGGGGTAACTGGTTTTGGAGTAGATGAGAGTGTGGGGTGTTGGGCATAGCGACGGTCTCTGTGGGGTCTGGAAGGCAAGAGAGGAAGGTGAGTGTCTCCTCGGATGGCAGCCTCTGGACTTGGTATCAGCTGTGAGTTCCTGCCTGCATTTCTCAGGAAACCTCTCTATCCAGATCTCAAGAAAAACAGGAAATCAAGAAAAAGTATGATGATTCTTCTGCGAAAATTAAAGCATAACAGTCAACATCCCTGGTTGAAGGAATCCACATTAATGAGGCAAAAGCAAGAATAGGAGGAGCCACACGTGGAGTTGAGGGCCAAGGTCAATGGTTCCAGGAACTAGGGCAGGAGCTTGTAGGAGAGAAAGGGTCACGGTCTCATTAGTCATTCTTGCCTTCAGCTGATGCCATGTCATAAGCAGTGTGTCTGTGGCTCTGCCTACTGCAAACAGTGAATTATTCTTGCAAATAAATACTGACAAGTTTATTGCATAAAATCACTGCAGATGGTGACTACAGCCACGAAATTAAAAGATGCTTACTCCTCGGAAGAAAGCTATGACAAACCTACATAGCATATTAAAAAGCAGAGACATCACTTTAATGACAGAGGTCTGTATAGTCAAAGCTATGGTTTTTCCTGTAGTCATGTACAGATGTGAGAGTTGGACCACAAAGAAGGCCAAATGCCAAGGAATTGATGCTTTCAAATTGTATTGGAGAAGATTCTTGAGAGTCCCTCGGACAGCAAGGAGATCAAACCGGTCAGTCCTAAAGGAAATCAACCCTGAATATTTGTTGGAAGGACTGATGCTGAAGCTGAAGCTGTGATATTTTGGGCCACTTGATGTAAAGAGCTGACCCAATGGAAAAGACCGTGATGCTGGGGAAAGATTGAGGGCAGGAGATGAAAGATCATGAGATGATGGGATGCCATCACCAACTTATTAGACATGAGTTTGAGCAAACTCTTGAGAAGTAGTGAAGGACAGGGAAACATGTCACAGTCCCTGGGGTCACAAAGAGTCGGACACTTAACGGTTGTACAGCACCGTACTTGATGTGAATGGCATTCCAAAAAACAAGTTTCAGAGGCACAAAATGTCCTTAAATTGCCTGTTTTGACACAGGACTCTCATAGGAGATTCACACATTGCATTATTATCCGAAGAGGACTCCTTAGTGTCCACTAGCATTTCCCACGTTTGAATATTTTGCCCTAGGCTGTGATTCTTTGTGAATTACTTCTGAACTTACTATTTCTTCCTTATTGAGCATATCATATTAGAGTTCCATAATAGAGAGTAAATTGTATGAAGAATGATGGGATTATTTTAAGAATAACTTGGGGAATGAATTTCCAAGAAAACACTCGGAAATTACTCTGCAATCCCTAAGACTCATCTCTTCCAGGATTTTGGCAACCCTTCTTGGGAGACAGTTTCTGGGCACGAACTTGGAAATGGGGGTCATGGTGCTGGGGTAGGGCCCCCAGGGAAATAGGGTGAGCAAGAGGAGGTGACAGGGAAGGAACTGCAGCAGATTGGGCCAGGAGCCGGCAGAGCTGAGAAGACAGGAGGCAGAAAGCTGGAGAAAGCTGGGTCAGGGTTGCCAGGGGAGAGAGCATTTCCCAAAGAAGGCTTCCTCTACGTGAACAAGCTGCCAAATTCACACCTAGTCCCAGAGCAGTAAGAATAGCAAGCTGTCCTCCTTCCTCACTGCCAAGTTGGCTGAGGAGCATGGAGCATGTGGCAGAGCACAACTGTGGTGGCGTCCCTGCCACCCGCGTCAGGGGAGGGCGCCACGAACAAGGCATCAAGGGCAGCAGGGGTGGAGCGCCTGTGAGATCCCCACCTGCCTGGTTGGCCTGGGGTTTTGAGGGGGGCGCAGTGGGCGGTCAGTTCCACAGCTCTGCTTAGAAACGTGTGCCTTTGACCGGCAGCTCTCTCTGCAGTGACCTTTCAGGACCTGGTAGCTGTCCAAGGTCCTGGAGGACTATTGGCCTAGTCTCGTAAGTTGAGGCAGTTCATTCTGATTTGGAACCCCTTGTAGAGTTCAGAGCCTCCACTTGGGGATTCAGCCCTGGTGGCTTTGTGGCCGATATCTGGCCATTATTTCTGAAGTCATGACCCTTTGGGGCCCTGGATTCTCTAGTGACTCAGACACTAGAAAATCTACCTGCAGTGCAGGAGACCTGGATTCAATCCCTGGGTTGGGGAAATCCCTGGAGAAGGAAACGGCAACCCACTTCAGTGTTCTTTCCTGGAAAATTCCATCGACAGAGGAGCCTGGTGGGCTACAGTCCATGGGGTCACAATGAGTTGGGCACAACTGAGCGACAATCACTTTAAATAACTCTGATCAGATAGAGGTCAGCTGGGATTGCAGAACCTTTGACTTTTTTTCTGATATGTTGGTGCTTCGTTTGGATTTGGGGCTTACGAGTTGGCGCTAGTGGTAAAGAATCTGCCTGCTAATGCAGGAGATGCAAGAGTCATGGGTTCGATCCCTGGCTTGGGAACATCCCTGGAGGAGGGCATGGCAACCCACCCCAGTATTCCTGCCTGAGAAATCCCGTGGACAGAGGAGCCTGGAGGACTACAGTCCATGGAGTCGTAAAAGGGATTGGCATGACTGAGGATCTGAGTGCATTTGGATTGATGGGACAAAGCACTGATGTCTCATCCCCAGCTCAGAGACGGCTTTATTTCCATTGCTGCCATTGTTGTTGTCTCTTAGCTTCGGCCTCTTACCCTACTGTTATTAATTGGGTGGTTTTTGGGAGAGGGTGTAGTTCACCACCAGCACTGGCACCCTAGTTGGGACAGATATGCCCCGGTGGGAGCCAGCCCCCTTGTTTCTGTGATCTTTCACCATCTTGCTTATGGAGGTTTGCACCTTACATCATCTGGGATCAAAAGAGCAGACAAACACCCCGAGTGTATCCCTGTCGACTGGACGATGACCACAGCAAACTCGGACACCGATAGGGTCCAGGCAGGTCTTGTACGTGAATTAAGCTAGTGAGGAGTGTTAATAGGGAGGTGTGGGGAGTGGACCTCAGAGTGTCAGGCCCTCCTCAGCCTGGTTGATTATCACTGAGACCACAGGTTGGTGGTCTGTGAACTTTGCAAGAGATGGCAGATGCCCATGTCTTCATATGAAATCTGACTCTTAAATTAGTTGGCAGCTAGTTTGTCTGTTTGTCTGCGGGCCAAACACAACAGCTATGGGCTGCATGTGGCCCACTGTATTCACGTGCCTTCTGGAGGCCAAAGGGCCTGCGTTAGACGAATCTGTTTAAAACCTGAAGAAGTTTGGGGCAGGCAGTGACCTGCTCAGGCAGTCACAGAGGACAGTGACAATAGGATAACAGCCAGGGTCACTCTGACCCCAGATGCTCAGGACACAGTGGCCCCTGCAGTTCTAACTGAGGCCTGGTGAGTGCCGAGCCCACTGGAACAGGCCTTAGGCAGTAGACATTGGCTCAGCTTCCAAGAGTAACCCATCAGCCCTGTTGCTTCCACGGTGAAGAAGGTACTGCATTCCCAGAAAGGGGCCTTGACCAGCCAGACGTTCGGCTCCTCCAGGTAAGGTGCCTGCCAGAGCCTCCCACATCTTCTCCAGGGCTGTTCTTCTGTTTCTTATCTTTTTGTAACCACAGGCCATCCAACCCAGGTCTCCTGCCTTGCAGGCAGACGCTTTACCTTCTGAGCCACCAGGGAAGCCTTGTGTAACCACAGGCCGTGCTTATTTACCTGTAAAAAGAACATGGCCAGTAATTATGTGGTTTTGCTCTTAGCAAGAGGAACATGGATCCTTGGAGGACAGTTACTCTTCCAGGGAATTGGTCACAGGTTATTAGGGTTGATATGTTATTGACAGGTTGTTAGGTTCATGGACAGAGGAACCTGGTAGATTACAGTCCATGGGATTGCAAAGAGTCGGACACAACTGAGTGACTAACACTTAGTAGGATTGTAAAGGAAGTCTGGCCATCTCACCTGTTAAGTTCAAGAAGCGTATTCTCTTCATGGGTACAATTCACTTGAAGGGCTTTTGTGCAGAGCAGCTTTTTACTGTGATTGTGTTTGTGTCTGAGTGGCTCCATTTTTTTTCACTCACTGCCCCTACCCATCTAACTCCTGTTGGGTCTCCTCCTGCCTCTAATTCCATGGTTCTCAACTAGGGACATTATTGCCTGCCTTCCCAAGCCCAAGGACAGTTGGCAATGATTAGAGACATTTTTGGTTATCACACCTGTAAGAGGCGGGGGCTAGAGTCTAGTGGGGGGAGGCTGGGATGGTGCTCAGCATCCTGCAGTGCTCAGGAGAGCCCTCACAGAGAGAGCCGCCTGACCCAGGTATCACCCCCGCTCCAGCCCAAGAAGCTGGTCTGTCATTGGATCTTTTTTTCTTTCTTTCTTTTTTTTCTTTTTTTTTTTTGCCCTGCACTAGGTCTTCACTGTTGTGTGTGTAGGCTTTTTTTCTCTCCATGTGCAGCAAGGCAAGGGTGACTCTTCATTGTGGGGTGCAGGTTTTTCTCTGTGACAGAACACAGGCTCTAGAGCACNTTTTTTTTTTGCCTGCACTAGGTCTTCACTGTTGTGTGTGTAGGCTTTTTTTCTCTCCATGTGCAGCAAGGCAAGGGTGACTCTTCATTGTGGGGTGCAGGTTTTTCTCTGTGACAGAACACAGGCTCTAGAGCACACAGGTTTGATGGGCTCAGTAGTTGTAGCAAAAGTTGCTCCGGGGCATGCGGGATCTTCCCAGATCAGGGATCAAACCTGTGTCCCCTGTATTGGCAGGTGGATTTTTAAACCCTGGACCTCCAGGGACATCCCTGTCATTGAATCTTATTTAGCAAGCTGCAAATCCCTCCGGTCCCATGGCTGAGAGATAGGTAAGAAGACCCCAGGAAATGGGCCAGGAGCTGTTCTCTCATTAAGTTCTCACATCTACCCTCTGAGGTTGGGGTTATTGTTCCCATTTTTCAGATGAGGAAACTGAGCCTCTGACAGTGACAGGACCTGCCATAATCTCACCACTGTAGGTGATGGAGTGAGAAGCATAAGCTGGGTTTATGTGGTTTGGCAGTCTCTCTGCTCTGTCACGATTCCACCAAAATGAAAAACATGATAAAAACATTCCTAAGTATCTTCTGATGGGCTGTTGCCAAGTTCAGGATTCTAATTGTGGGTTATCCACATCCCAGGAAGTAAGCCTGGCTTTGTCACACTCATCGCTGTCCACCTGCCTCTTCTCTCGGGGGGTCTCTGGCATGGGCTCGGGCCGCTGCTTTAAACCTTTCTGCCCCATAGCTTCTTACAGTGCCTATCTGTTCTAGGCAGCTGCTTGGTGCTGTCCAAGGTCCTACCCATCTCTGCCTCTTTGGGGTTCGCTCCCAAAGTAAATGTTGTGGAAAGAAAGGGAAAATGGGGCTGAGGGTTCAGAACTCACGAGGGCTTTGACCCAGTTGAAAAAAGCGGTCTTAGGTACCCGCTTCTCAAGCACTTCACACCCCTCCCATCCCTTCCTCAACCGGTTTGCTCACAAGCCTCAGCCCTTTCTTGTTCGTGAATCTAATATAACCAGGATGTTTTAACTGGGCCAGAAAGGTGAGCCAAAGGCCTGCTTGGGCCCTGGGATCTCTCCTTTGAACACACCGTCTGCTGGCTTAGCAAGCATCACTCAGAAGATAAAGCGGGTCACGGGCTGCTGAGCGAGAACAGGATGCCTGGTTTTTATTTTTCACACATGAGAACTTGCTGTGACAAAGTTTTGGATGTTTTTCTCACTAGCTTGTTCTGGGAAGGCAGGTTGAGAAATCAGTAATGCAACAGGAAGCAAGCCATTCTGTCAGAGTTTGGGATGCGGTGTGTTTTATGACTTTTGCATTAAAGGTACGAGCTAAGTTTGTTGTTAAGAGAAAGAGCTATAGTCATGCAGACCTGGTTCCACTCAAGGCTATCCCGTTTACTAGCTCAGTGATCTCAGATCAGACCCTTTAAGGATGTTATGCCTCAACATCCCCATCTAAAAAATGGGATACAGACTAGGCGCCCCTCCCCCCCCCAACTTCAGAAGGCTGGTTCAGAGCTTCAACATTGCTGAAGCACTTAGACCAGGCCCATCCTAAGCATTTACTGGGTGAGCTGTGGCTGTAGGGGTAAAATGATTGGTTCTGTTAGCTGGAGGATACACGGCTCCTTTCTGGCTTCTCAGAAGCAGGGCAGACCTTGGTGTGATGGTATTTGCAAGGCTTAATGGCCTGAAGAGCACACAGCAAGCCGTCTTGTTGGGATTTGTGGGAGACAGTATATATTTCTCTGTTATTCTCCCGGCCATGGTCTTCCCTTTCAAGTTAATTAACTCCCAGTCAAGTTAATCTGGGAGGCTGATGCTCTATGATCAAGTTAGCATCAAGATGGCAATCCTATGGCCAAGCCCTACATTGCTGAGCCCAGGGACCAGGCAGCAAAGTGCCAGGTGCCCCTAAACTGTCAGACCTATTCACCCCAGTAGCTCTTCACTGTGATGGATAGGTCACATGAGCAGATAGGCTGAAGCTCTGTTATTAGTTTCTTACAACATGAAAATAGCAGCGTGGTGTCTAACTAAAAGAGCAAGACTTTGAGTCAGACAGACCTGGGTTCAGTGTCGACCACGCTACCTAGCAGCCTTGGCCTCTCTGTGCCTCAGTGTCCCCAGCTGTAAAATGGGGCCAGTAACACAGACCTTGCTGGCTTGCTAAGAGGATTACGTGAAATATCACCTACTAGGCACTTCTCCAAGGGGAGCCATTTTTGTTGTAGTCACATTTCACTTCTTTGTTCAGACTCTCACTTCACAGTCTCAAAATGATTTGAGTTGGCAGCTTCGAGATTATTACAATTGCTTGCCCTACTTCATGTCTTTTATTTTTAAATATTGGAGCATCTGAAAATTCAGTTTGGAGCAAGGGAAGCAGATTAAGTTATTTTGGACACAATAGCCTCTATCCAATTTGGTGTTAGTAAAAAATAATAGTAATAGCAGTAATAAAAGTTCTCTAATATTGGGGGATAAGACCACAACATGCAAGAAGTTGAGTGCTCTTTGCAGATGGGATTATTCTGTTCCACTACATTATAATCAATCTCCGTGGCAGCTTTTTTCTCCGTGGGTAAAACAATTTCACAGCTTTCTGCATTTCCCCCTGCTCTTTTTAAATGTTCTCTCTGAGTGGTAACTGAGCATGGTTGCTTAATTGGGTGATGTATCAGTTATTTACTGCCACGTTAATGCTGTGTAATAAACAACCTTGACACCTTGGTGGCAAACAATAATAACAACATATTGCTCACATACTAAGTGATGTGCTAGGAAGTTCTGCTGATCTGAGCTACATTTGCTTCTGTGTCATTTGCTTCTATGCCAGCTGACCATCAGCTGGTCCAGGAATGGTCTTGCCTGGGAATAACGGGGCTGCTGGGACCAGCAGGCCAGCCTGGGTGTGTATGGCAGAGTGAGAATGGGGAAAACCCGATCACTGCAGCACCTACCCAGCTCTGACGGTGCCATATTTGCTAACACCCCATGTTGGGCAAGGCATGCTCTGGACCACAGTGGAGACCAAGAGTCAGAGCCAGAGGACTCTGCAGAGTCACAGAGGGAGCGAATAACTGGGGCCACCTGTGCAGCTTGTTGTAGGTAGAAAGTGAAAGGGCATGGGGGAGGCACAGCTGTAAGGTTCTGCACCGGATAATATCTCCACCAGTAGGAAGGTAGACGGAAGCCCAGTGATCAGAGCCCCAGGTGCCTAGTAATCAGCAACGGGGTTCAGAGAGGGGTCATCCCACTGCATTCTGGGAAGGGGCCAGTTCATACCTTGCATGTATTGACCAGAGTCCCGCTTGCCTTGACTTNAGACGGAAGCCCAGTGATCAGAGCCCCAGGTGCCTAGTAATCAGCAACGGGGTTCAGAGAGGGGTCATCCCACTGCATTCTGGGAAGGGGCCAGTTCATACCTTGCATGTATTGACCAGAGTCCCGCTTGCCTTGACTTTATTAAAAAAAAAAAAAATCAACTTCTTTTTAAAATCAGCATGCAGGGAATTCCCTGTGGTCCACTGGTTCAGACACAATGCTCTCCCTGCTGGGACCTGGGTTCGATCCCTGGTTGGGGAACTAAGATCCTGCAAGCCGCATGGCAGGGTCAAAACCGAAACAAAACGAAAAGCAGCATAAAGTTGACTTTGTGCTCAGCTCTGTGAATATTGCCACATGTATAGATGTGAGAGCCATCGTCGCAATCAGGATAAGGAGCAATCCTGTCGTTCCCCGCCTCCCCCCGCTACCCCCGCCACGGAGCTGCCATGTGCTGTTCCCCTGTGGTCACACGCGCCCCCAGCCCTGAGCCCTGGCCACCACTGCGTGTTCTCATCACTGCAGTTTCTTTCCAAGGCCGTCATCTAAATGGAATCACATAGCATGTAAGCTCTGGAGACTGGATTCTCTCACTTGGCACAGCTCCTTTGAAGTTCACCCAGCTGGCAGGTGTATCGGTTGTCTGTTCCTTTTTATTGTTGAGGAGTGTTCCATCATATGAATTTCCAGTTTATCTGTTCACAAAAGACATTTGTGAACAACTTTTGAATGGAGCACATATAACCATTCATGAGCAGCTTTTTATGTGAACTGAAGTTTTCGTTTGTCTAGGGTAATACCTGAGAATAGGGTGGTGGGTCGTAGGTTAAGTGTAAAACCGGGTCTCAGAATTGCTGTGCCGTTGTGCAGTCCCACAAGCAGTGTGTGAGAGTGTCAGATGCTCACTGCTCGGTGCTGTCACAGCTGTTTGAAAAGGTGCCCTGCGGTGTCCGCTCATGGTCTTCAGTGGCATTCCCTTGGTAGCTAGTAATATGAAGCATCTCTTTATGTGCCTGCTTTTCTTCACTGTGTCCTCTTTGAGGAAGGAGCTACTCAAGTCTTGTGCACATTTTTAACTTTTTTTCTATAACACAGCGCTTTTATCTTTTCTAAAAAATTCATTTTAATTGGAGGCTAATTACTTTACAATATCGTATTGGTTTTGCCATACATCAACATGAATCCGCCACGTGGGTACATGTGTTCCCCATCCTGAACCCCCCTCCCACCTCCTTCCCTGTACCATCCCTCTGAGTCATCCCAGTGCACCAGCCCCGAGCATCCTGTATNAACTGAACTGATAACCCAGAGAAGTTGATAGTATTAGGATCACCACTTACAGAAAAAGAATCCGAGGGTCTGAGAGGCACCTTGTTCAGAACAGAGCAGTGTCAGTGGTAGGACTGAGTTCCAGGTCTCAGTCTTTCAAACTCTAGAACCTGTGGGCAAAGAATGATTGTGGTCTGAGACCACAGGAGGAAACTGGAAGGAGTCTAGATGTCCCCACATGTCAAGCACTTGGCCTTATGGAAGCAGAAGCTACTAGTTGGCGAAGAGGCAAGGGAGGAGTGGGTGGGGCACCTGAGAGCAGGGGAACAGCAGGTGCAGGAGGCGGGGCGGGGGGCCCTGGCAGGTGAGACACCCGTGAGAGGAGCCCGGCGTGGCTGACAAAGGCAGAGCCCTCTGTCCCTGGCAGCACCGGGGTTTCATGGTGGTTTCTCACCACCGGCACCCATGAGGTCCAAGTCCTGTATCACCAATAAGTACCCTCCTCGCCCCCATCTCTGCTGTTGCCCTGCAGCACCTGCTTCTGCCGCACCCACTCATTGCATTCCTAACATTAAAGAAAGTCAAAGAAGCTTGACTGAAACACAGGTCAGCCTGCTGCAGAGTCTGGGAAGGACAAGTCAGGGTCCCCATTTCAGGAGTGTCCTTGTTAAGCTTTCTTGACCTCCTCAGCTCCATGATGTTGAAGTCGACTACACCTCTTCCCTGGAAAAAACTCAAACACATACATATAGAGCAGTGCCTGGCCCGTAACAGGTGCTCAATAAATACTGTATACATTACATAAACCTCTACATCTCTCCTGGCAGATTTCCACAACTGCCATATGAGACAAGGTGGCGTTTTAATCCCGTTTTACAGATGAGGAAATTGGGGCTCATGGAGTTTAGATGACTTGCCCAAGGTCCCATGGCTTGAAGGAAAGATGCACAATCATCCCTAAGCATTTTTCGTGGCTGGTGCAAACAGGAAGGCATGGTCTGTTCCGATGGGGTGTCGCCTTGGGCCCCGCAGTGGTGCTGGGGCGAGTCTCCGGGACCACAGCTGAGTGGTGGTGGAGGGGTACTGCTCTTCTCGTGAGCTCATTGGGAGTGGAGTTTGCGGTATGAGTGGTACTCCCCACTGTCTTCCCTCCCTTCCTTTCTTCATGAGGACAAACTAAAGAAGAAAATAAGCAAGCCTATGGGATACCCTTTTTGTTTTCTGTTTGAAACAAAATAGCTGAATCAAGTTCCATGAAGGGTAAAAAGTGAATTCTCTGGACTTAGATCACTTACTTAAGAGGAGGATGCTAATAAGTGGGACAAAACAAAACAAAACAAAACAAAAAACCACTCCATTAATTTCAGCAATGAAGTCACTTACTATCAGCATTTCTTGAGCAGAAGCACTCACTGGTGATCTCTTACTCTTTATTCTGGAATTCACTTGTGGGCCAATGAAAATCGAATAGTGGGCCATGGGAGTGGCTTCGGGGTGAGCTGCTTAGCACAGTTTTACATGTTAGACTTGGCACCAAGTCTCTGGGAGCATCCATCCTAACCTAACCCAGCTGTCAGGAAAGGGAGAAATAAGCCAGTCTATTTGATGGCTGCCTCTTTATCTCTTCCAACCAGATGAGCAGATTTTGACTTTTTAAAAGAATATTTATTTTTAATTGATTGATGATTGGTTTACAACATTGGCTTGATTTCTGTCAAACATCAGCATGAATTAGCCATAGGTGTACATGTGTCCCCTCCCTCTGGAATCTCCCTGCCACCTCCCGCCCATTCCCACCCGTCTAGGTTATTGCAGAGCCCCCGTTTGAGTTCGCCGACTCATTCAGCAAATTCGCATTGGCTGTCTATTTACATGTGTTAGCGTCTACGCATCCATGCTGCTCTCTCCATTCAGCTCACCCTGCCCCTTTCCATCCCACCCTTGTCCATAAGTCTGTTCTCTACATCTGCGACCGCAGACTTTGACTTTTAAGTGTATCTCCTCTTCCAGAACCCACTGCGTTGCCAGGAGTGCCAGCCACTGGCTGATGCTGCCAAGGGCCCAGGCTCTGGCCCGGGGCCCTTCCCTTGCCCCCCCGACCTGCCGTCCAGTCTGAGCCCTGCTCCGGGCTCTCATCTCTGTCTGCTCTGGCCCTCTGGCTGGCAGTCTGTTCTCCCCTTCTGGCTCTCTGATTGGTGCCTGGCCCTGAGCACTGTCTTGATCTTCCTGTCACTTGTGGCTTCTGATAAGAGATGAGCTCCGGCCAGATCCAGGCCTAGCCAGGGAGTCACCGGTGCAAGGATTCAGGACACGGGCTTTGGAGTCAGGGTAATGCCAGCCTAGCACTTGTTAGCTCCGTGACCCCAGGCAAGCCACGCCCCCTTCTGAGCCTCCGTGTCCTCGTCTATAAAGTCGGGGTGATGAAGTCTACCTCACGGAGGTGGTGAGAGGGTTAAATCCTGGTTTTGTTACTCTGCCGTGAGATTTCCAGCACACCTGTGCGTGGGGTGTTAAGGGCTCAGCAGAATCACGTGTCCACAGCACTGTGCATGCTCAATGCTTTTTTTCAGAGGTGCAGCCTCATGACGATCATTTTGAGGCGTCACAATCCTTTCGGTCTACAAACTGAAGCATCCGGGGAGAACTGAGGACACGCAGAGTCACCGCCAGCGAGCCAGGAGGGCTGAGCTCGAACCCACGCCTGCCGACTCCGCCCGGCCCAGCCCAGGCGGCGCTTTGATCCCCGGAGCTGCGGTCCAACAATGTGCCACTGGGCAGGGAAGACGGGACGGGGCGGAGCGGCTCCCGGGCCCCTCCCGACCAGCCCCCGCCCCGCACAACGGCCGGCGGGCGGGAGGAATCCATCCGCGCGGCTGGCCTGCGCTCATGCTTGAGGAATGTCTTGAGAAGTCGTGCCTAAGCCCTCTCTATCTGACTCATCATCTCCCCGTCTCCAGGAGTGTCAGAGAAGAGCTCCCTTAATCCCTCCTGTCCTCGGTCCCAGGCTTTCATTTGTCAAACTAAAAATATTCCCTCCAGGAACCTCCTTTTGCCAGAGGCTGAAGGAGGTATAAGGGGAACGGGGCTCAGTGTCACTTCCTGACAACACCACGAATTGTTCCCGCCAGGGAAGCAGGGCCAGGCAGCGGGAGCCAGGGGCCCCTGGCATTCTTGGGCCGGGGCCAGCCGCTCACCTTTCTCCTGCGAGCTGGCTTCCTCCCCCACCTGCCCCGCAACCCCTTCCCTTCAAGACTCCAGACAATAGCCCATCAGCCTGACACCCGGCCTTGGCCCAGTCCCTTGGGGCTGCGTGGTGATGCCTGCCAGGTGAGGACTACAGAATGCCAATTTCGTTTCCTTTGCAGCCTGAAGGAAGGGCAGCCTGGCACCGTTCATGTTTGTCTGCAAGGCTGATTTACCTACAAAGGGGTGTCAAGCTTGAAGGTAAAGGAAAAAACTCGTCTTGACTCCCTAGGGAAAAAAAGGAGGCCCTGGAGCTCCCTGAGCCATTTGGTGGCAGCGGTGGGAAGCCATCAGGGCTTCCTTCCTTCTTTTCACTTTGTCACTTCCAGCAGCCCTTGCACCCTCGGCGCTGATCCTGAATGTCCATGATCTTCCCTTGGCTCCAAATATTGGCTCATAGCCTGGGCCCACTGAGGGTGCTACCTTGCCCGATGGAAATTGAAACTGGAAGACTGTGGACTCTGGACCCAACCTTGGGTTTAAACCCTGTGGCCACCCACCAAACTAGCTGTGCGTGCCTGAGTGAGGTGCCTCACCTCTAAGCCTCAGTTCCTTCATCTGTGTTAGTGGACAGTCGTACCCTTCATTCATGCTATTGTGAAGGTTAGTAAGACGGTGTATGTAAAGTGAACTTAGAATGCCTGTCANAAAAAAAAACTCAACAGCATTCAAAGAACACATCCTAGTACGCTGATCCTAATGTCTGATGTCTCTTTTGGTCAAATTGTTGAAAAAGTTTAATTAATTAAAGTGAGAGTGGATGGAACTACAGAAGTGAAGAGTTGAGGTGAGGATCATTTAGTAAATGGTGATGTCAAATATCATACCTATTTGGAAAGGTGTGAAACACGCTAAGTGAATTCACAGAAGATACTATATTAGGAAGTGTTAAGCAGAGCATTAAAAAGCAAGTAAAAGACAAGGTCAGAAAAAATTAAAACATGAGACTCCTGGAAAAGTAAAACTTCCTTATCTGGATTAAGTGATTCAAAATCCACACTACAAAGGAAATATGCTCTGCCAGTTCCGCACAGTAAAAGGAAACTCACATAGGATGATGAGATCAATAGATTTTTTATCTATAAAAACATTTCTGAAGTACACTCAGAAAAGTAGTTTATTACGCTATTTCTAACAGATACATTTTGAGCTCTTGAATGAACATAAACCGTATGACACAATTCTAAAAGAGAGGATGGTTAGAACGAACATACTGTTAAAAGAAAAAGTAGATCAGACAGACTGCTTTTTCTTCTCTCAATGCTCTGCTTCTACAAGACTCAATTCTTACAACCTCTACCTATTTAAGATTCCCATTTCCCCATAGCAATATACTGAATTTAAATATCAGGAAATTCAATTAGGCTTTGGTAACCACTAAAAATAACCTACATATATTANCTCTTCTCTGCGCTCATATTTCTTCATCCATAAAATGGAGCCAGTAACGCAGACCTCACAGCGTGGCAGTGGGGACTGACGCAGTGGTTATAAAACAATCAAGTATGTAGTCTGTGCTCTACGCCATCAAGTCAAAAATAATTTCCCTTCTTCATTCTTTCTTCAACCCAAGAAGGATGATATGCGTCAACTACAAATACTAACTTGATCAATCAGTAATTATAAACAATGATTCAGAGCAAAGGGGGAAAAATCTTTATATTTCTTAATATACGTAGAACCCCTGCGATTAAAGCTGTTGTTTTGACTAGAAAACCAAGAAAACATGATGAGAAAATTACAGAGACATTTAAGCAGCTACCTTCTACGCAGGTACAGTTATTACGGGAGATTTTAAATATAAGCGATTAGGGTTGCTTTCAAAATAGGTGCAAATAAAGAGATTAAAATTAGTGGAAACACTAAAAGGTACCCTCACTTCTCCCCAGGATCTGTCAGAGTTCCAGCTCAGCTGCCTCAGCCTCAGCTGGGCCCGGGGCCGGGGGCGCGGAGGGCGGGGGGAGCTGAAGTCATGGTGGGCCTGGAGCAGCGAGAGTGGGAAGGAAACGTCCTCCGTGTATCTGTCGGTTTCATCCATCCCACCCAGCAAGTACCTACTGCGTGCACCGCTTCAGACTCAGATAGTTCAACAGTGAATAAAACAAAGTCTCTGCCCTTTGGACCGCAAATGAACATGTATATGTGTCGTTGTTCAGTCATGAAGTCATGTCCAACGCTTTGCGACCCCGTGGACTGTAGCACACCAGGCTTCCCTATCCTTTACCATCTCGAGGAGTTTGCCCAAGTTCATGTCCATCGAATCGATGATGCCATCCAATCATGTCATCCTCTGTCATCCCCTTCTCCTTCTGTCTTCAGTCTTTCCCAGCATCAGGATCTTTTCCAATGAGTCAGCTCTTCACACGAGGTGGCCAAATTATTAGAGCTTCAGCTTCAGCATCAGTCCTTCCAATGAATATTCAGGGTTGATTTCCTCTAAGATGAACTGGTTTGATCTCCTTGCTGTCCAAGGGACTCTCAAGAGTCTTCTCCAGTCCCACAGTTAAAAAACATCAATTCTTCAGCACTCTGCTTTCTTTATAGTCCATCTCTCACATCCATACATGACTACTGGAAAGACCATAGCCTTGACTATATGGTCCTTTGTCAACAAAGTGATGTCTTTGCTTTCTAACACACTGTCTAGGTTTGTCATAGCTTTCCTTCCAAGAAGCAATCATCTTCATGGCAAACAGGAGGGGAAAAGGTGTAAGCAGGGACAGATTTCCTCCTCTTGGGCTCTAAAATCACTGAGGATGGTGACTGTAGCCATGAAATTAGGAGATGGTTGTTTCTGGCAGGAAAGCTATGACAAACATATATATGTCAGATGGTCATTACTCTGGAGAAAAGTAAAACAGGAAAGAGCCACTCAGAGGGTGTGTAGGGGAAGGGGCTGCTGGGGTTGTGTGTGCTTTGAGAAGGCCACAAAGATAGTTTGACAGCATGGAGACCTGGGGGACTGAGGCAGGAGGCAGAAATAACAAGTGCAAAGGCCCTGGGGCAGCACCTGCTGGAAAAGCGCCAGGGAAGACAGTGTAGTGGGAGCAGAGTGAATGAGGAGGAGAGCACCAGAGGTGAGGTCAGGGGGGCAAGGAGGATTCTGGCTGTGGACTTGGAGTGGAGTGGGAGCCATCCGAGGCTGTTGTGAATAATGACGGGCCAAAAAGGAAGCCATCAGGCCGGGCAGTGATGTGGTCACCGAGGCAAGAGGAGATAATGGTTGGGTGGGGCCGTGCTGTGAGCAGCAGTCAGATTCTGGATGTATCCTGAAAATAGAGCAGACGGGATTTGCCAGTGGGTCAGAGTGGACAGGAGGGCCCAGGGTGGCTGGGGTGAGGAACCAGCAGAAGAGTTGACGTGTACGAGTGACAGTGGCCAAGAGTGGCGGGGGAATGAAGACGTGGTCTGGGACGTGGTATGTTTGCCGTGCCCTTCAGACATCCGGGTGGAGGTGGGCGCTGAGTCTGGGAGCCTGGAGCCTAGGATGGAGGGCTGGGTGGGGGTTGGAATCTTAGGCGTCATCACACACAGGGCGCAAAATGCCACCGGCCTTGTTGCGGGAGGCAGGATGGAGCCCCGCCCACCCAGCTGGTAGAGGCTGGTAACTGAAAGGGAGCGGCCAAGCAGATGGAGGAGGCTGGGAGTTCTGAGAAGGCTCCAACTGGAGGCCAGAGGAGGATGAGCCCGAGGGCGGGCTCTTGCCACGGGAGCCTCCTCTGACCTTTGTCCAGGAGGCTGGGATGTGGTGGGAAGACCCCCAGCGCCTGACATGCGGTCACGCACTTGCCCGCTGTGTGTGGGCTCCATGGCAGCGACCCTCCGAGAGCCTCGTCTGTAACAGGACACTAACATCCGTTTCTGTATTAATTTCCTGATCCCCCTGGTCCGCACCCCAGAGCTGTTGTTCCCCGTCTCACCATTCCGGGGCCCAGTCTTTGACCCTTGAAAGTAACCAGTAGCTTAAGATGTCACACAGAGCCTTTGGAGGGAAGTTGGGGGGTTGGGACGAGGTCAGCAAAGCCCTCAGCCAGGCCGGGCGGGGCTGTTCCCACAAAACTGCACACGTCATCTTCTCTGTCACTTGCTCTGCCTCAGCCTGGAGTCTGCCCCATCTTTTTTTGTTGTTTTTTCTTTTTCATTGAGGTATAGTTGAGTTCTAGTGTGTTAATTACAGCTATACAGCAGTAATTCTGTAGTTATACACACACACATATTCTTTTTTAAAAATACCCTTTTCCATCATGGTTTATCATAGGATATTGACTACATTCCCTGTGCTATGCAGTAGGACCTTGTCGTTATCCATCCTATATGTAGAAGCTTACGTCTGCTAATCCTGATCTCCCACTCCATCCCTCTCCCAGCTCGCCTCCCCCTCGGCAGCCACCAACCAGCCTGTTCTCTGTGTCCACAGGTCTCTGTTTCTCTTTCATAGATCCCATATATTAATGATACCATGTGGTGTTTGTCTTTCTGACACACACACACACACACACACACACACACACACTAGCTATCTAGTCACCTGTCTTGTACACACACACACACCCCTTTGCTATCTAGTCACCTGTCTTGTCGATGGACATTTAGGTTGCTTCTTTGTCTTAGCGATTGTGAATAGTGTTGCTGCGAACATAGAGGTGCATATGTCTTTTGAAATGGTAGTTTTGTCTGGGCATTTGTCCATCATCATCATTCTCCTCTGAGTAGAACCCTTGACTTGTGACAGAAGCAGTGTTGTCAACACAGGTCCCCTCTCCCGGAGCCACATTTTGCCTCGTCAGCTTCCGAGCTAGTAAGGTCCCTTCTTGAACTGGGGACTGGCCAAGGGTGGTCTGATATCAGGCGAGGAGCCCAGGCAGGGGCAGGAAGAAGATCCACTGGGCAGAGGAGGGGCTGGACATGTCTTTAAATCACTGGAATACAACACTTGATGCAAGGAGCCAACTCATTAGTAAAGACCCTGATGCTGGGAAAGATTGAGGGCAGGAGGAGAAGAGGGAGACAGAGGATGAGATGATTGGATGGCATCACCAACTCAACGGACATGAATCTGAGCAAACTCCAGGAGATGGTGAAGGACAGGGAAGCCTGGCCTCCTGCAGTCCATGGGGTCACAAAAAGTTGGACACGGCTTAGTGACTGAGCAGCAACCACCACCCCTGATGCCTCACGTCCCCTCTCGAGTGTCTGCCCCTCGGCTCTGAAATGGATGTATTTCACGAAACCCTTCAGTGTGATGGCTGTGGGGCCTCTAGGCCGCTTCCTGTCCAGCGCCCCACCTTCGTGGGTTTTCAGTGGATGAGCATTTGCCGTGTCTTCCTTGAGTCAGAAGAAGCACAGCCACGTACGGGCTGATTTAGCAGTCTGGCAGGCTCCCTGGGGGAAGTGGCTTCCATCCCGGGCCTTTTGAATCAGAACCCGGAATGTTCATCTGTTTGGGTCCAGCTGTGGGCCCCTGACACCAGCGCCCTGGTGTGCGCCATCCCAGTCTGTCACCATGGTGATGCCCAGCATCTCTCTGGCTCAGCCCAGGGGTGGCATCAACTGCTTGTCGAGACCATGCTTGGGACAAGCTGGTCCTGGTGGAACCGGGCTGGGTTTGGGAACGAAACTGGGGATCTGGTTTTTGTAAAACAACAACAGTGGCAATAATAATTGACGGTGGCTGTCATTTGTGGAGCTTGTCTCTGAGACTGGGGGAGACACTTTCTATGCCTTCTCTAGGCTCATCCTCAGTCCTGTCACCTAGTAAGCATTGTTGCCGTTTTACAGGTGAGCCAGCTGAGGCTCCACAGGTTAAATGACTGGCCTGAGATTCCAGAGCAGACCCTGCTGGCTGCAGAGTCCAGGCCTTCCTGCTCCCTGCCACGGCTCCCCCTCAGAGGCTTACTCCCAGAAGGACACGAGGGCTGCTGTGTTGCCTCACGGCTGAAAGCAGGATCCGGGCTGCAGCCTATTCCGGCTGCTTAGGGCTGCAGAGAAGCCCTGACCCAGAATGCTCCTCTCACGCCCGACCGAGAAGGTTCACCTCTGTTGGGGCTCCGGTGCGGAAAGCGTGGGAGCTGCGCGTTGCCTCTTTTCAGGGGAGAGCGGCCGTCAGCTGCCGCGGCTCCCTTCCCGTGGGCTGGGCACGGGCCGGCTGCTCTGATGACCGTCTCTCAGTTCTCACCACGGGTCCCCTCTGACCCTCAGTGTTCTCTGTGTGTGCACGCGCCAGGTCGCTTCAGTCGTGCCCGACCCTGTGACCCCATGGACTGTGGCCCACCAGACTCCTCTGTTCATGGGAGCAAGAATACTGGAGTGGGTTGCCATGCCCTCCTCCAGGGGATCTACCCGACCTGGGGACTGAAATTCGGTCTCTTGTAGCTCCTGGCCCGCAGGTGGATTCTTTACCACTGGGCCCCCGGGAAGCCCTGTCCTCCACTGTAAGACAGACTTATTACTAACCCTCCCTCAGAGGGGCGCAGCTGTAGTAACAACTCATTTTAACTTCCCCACGCCAGAGCCTGCACCCAGCACCGTCCATGTATTTACTCCTTGACCCTCTTGACTTTGGGGCCGTCAGGGTACCAGCCTCAGCCTACAGAGGACAGCACAGCAGCGAGGCGGGGAACCCGCCCCGGAGGGTTTCCTGAGGGCAGGGATGTAGCCCCGGGCTGTCTGCCTCAGAGCCACTCAGCTGCTCAGTTAAACATGATGCTCTAAGAGCCCAGCGTGTTGCTAGGCAAACAGTAGGTGCTCAGTGTACAGTAGTTTTCTCCTCTTTAGCAGGGCTCTGAAGGAATTCCTGCAGGCTCCCACAGGAGGGCTGGCCGGCCTGTCCACTGCCCAGGTTGAGCTCAAGGAGAATTTGTTTCTGTAGAACTTTGGTCCCTCTGAGTCTTTTCAGAGCTTCCTCGAGGCCTTGGGCTGGGCCGGCTGGGCCGAAAGCCTCCTCCCCCGCCGCCCCCGCTCCAACCGAGTGGTGCAGGGAGTGGGGGCCCAGGGTGCGGGTGCAGGCAGCCTTCTGGCCACTGTGCTGGGCCTGCCTTCTCTGCAGAGGTTTCCTCTCCGCTCCCTAACCTCATGCCCTGCACAGGGGAGGGCCGCCCACAGGCAGGGCCCACAGGGTGAGCGTGGGGTCTCTCCCGCAGGACCGACGTGCCCACCCCCGTTGGTGGAGGCCCGCCTCACACTGTGCCCAGCTCACGCCTGCAGGTGTCTGGGACGTGGGTGCATGTGGCAGTGAATGCCTTCCTGTTGGGGAGGGCTGAGCCCTTCTTCCTCACAGAGGAGCGAGGCCGTGTGGGGCTGGATGCCAGGCGAGACGTCCTCACCTGAAGCCAGTCCCCGAGCTGGATGCTCCCCTGGCTGCTGAGGCCCCGTCTCCCTTGAAGGAGGAAGTTCTCGCCTTTGGGTTTCCTACTCCTAGCACCTCTGGGAAGCTGGGCTCCCCCAAAAGGAGGAGAAGGGGAGGGGTGCAGAGGGCCCCCATTTGATTCAGGTTTGGGTGAAATCAAGGACACGCTTGGGAACTGGACACCCAGACCCAGGACTCTGCCAGCCCTGCAAGCCCAGCAGATAGGCTTCAGCCAGGCTGACCCGGCAGGTGGCCGCCTCGTGCAGAGGGCAGTGAGCCCCACCGTGTGCCAGGGACAGAGCAGTGAGCCAGGCGCCCTGGTGCCCACTTGACCAGAACTCAAGATAAGCGCGGTGAGAGGGTGGATGTCAGGGGTCCCAAGGTCACCCCCAGATCCAGTGAGTCACCCGGAAGACTCAAAGACCCGGCATAGACTTACACTCTTGGCTCTGATTCATCCTGGTGAGTGGACACAAGGCGAGGTAAGCAAACAGGAAAGGTACGGGGCTGGAGTCCAGGGAGGTCCAGGTGCAGGCTTCCAAGATCCTCAGCCAGGGACTCACACCGGATGCACTGAACGCTCCCAGCATCAGACTGTGATGTGAAATGTAGCCAACCTGGGAAGCGCTTCAGACTACACAGCCAGTCTCTTTACTGGGGTGGCAGCTGACATGCCAGGCAGCCCCAGGGGTAGTTTAGGCCAGAGCTGGAGAGTACAGATCAGTGGCCAAACTGTCTTTAGTCCACTCGAAGCATTTCCAGGGGCTTCCCTGATGGCTCAACAGTAAAGAATCTGCCTGCCAACGCAGGAGACGCAGGTTTGATATCTGGGTCGGGAAGATCGCCTGGAGAAGGAAATGACAACCCACTCCAGTGTTCTTGCCTGGAGAATCCCATGGAGAGAGGGGCCACTGGTAGGCTACATACAGTCTGTGGGGTTGCAAAAGAGTCAGGTAAGCAACAACAACAGCATCACAAGATACTAACTCTGGGACCAGAACAGTCTCCCCCTAAGCCTTCACTGAGTCATCTGTAAAATGGACTGCGTGCTTGCGGTGAGCAGTTTCCATCCGGTGGGGCCTCTGCTTCCTATAAAAACGGCCTAGGAGTGTGTGTGTCAGGCCTTTGTATTTTT
The DNA here is from genome assembly GCA_006410875.1 of Neotragus pygmaeus. Lineage (NCBI taxonomy): Eukaryota > Metazoa > Chordata > Mammalia > Artiodactyla > Bovidae > Neotragus > Neotragus pygmaeus. Next base: position 172,294 of record SJYV01003368.1, read on the forward strand.
CAGGGAACTGCAAGTTCGGCGACTGGCTGGTTTGCAGTCTACACTGTTAGCAGTCTCCCAGCCCTGGAGCTGTACGTTGTTTCCACATCTTCACATTTCCTAATCATTAAAAAAGTACTTGGCTGCACCAGATCTTGGTTGTGGCACGTGGGCTCTTGAGTTGCAGCATCTGAAGTCTTAATTGCTGCATGTGGGATCTAGATCCCTGATTAGGGATCGAACCTGGGAACCCTGCACTGGGAAGGTGGAGTTTCAGCCCGTGGACCACCAGGAGGTCCCCACATAGCCCCATCACTAACTCCTGAGCCTTTTGAGACTCGGGAGGCTTGGGAGACTAAAGCAAAAGCCTTTGACTTCAAAGGACAGGGACACAGGGTTTTTTATATGTGGTTTCAGTCCCCTCTTTTCTTTGATTCTCCTCAATGGACATGAGTTTGAGCGAACTCTCGAGTGAGATAGTGAAGGATGAGGGAAGCTTGGCATGCTGCAGTCCATGGGGTCGCAAAGAGTCGGACACGACTAAGCAACTGAACAACAATTTTGAGGGGAACAGATTCAGGAAAAGAAAAGGAGTAAAGGTTTGTATAGAGAGAGTTAATCAGAAACTTGGCAGAGGAGCTCAGCAGGAACACCCTGGTCTTAGCTCAGTGAGACACGTCTAGAACTTCAGGCCCCCAGACGTCTAAGGGAATAAACATATCCGTGTTGTTGGGAGGGAGCGTGTGTTAGGCAGCTTGTTACAGCAGCTGTGGGACCCAAATACACCGCTCTTTCCCCTCTGCCCTTGATTCTGCTCTCTGCCTTGCCGGGTCTCGTTCTGAATCCCCTGCCTTCCAAGGTCCAGATGTCGCCGTCTTTGTGACCGGCGCTTCCTGCTGCGTCTCTGAGGCGGGCGAGGCACTGTTCTCTGACGGCACTGTTACCGCCTGGCTTGTATGGGGACGCAGGGACAGTTGGTGACAGCTTGTGTATCCCCTGAGCTGTGTGCCTTGAAGGCGAAGCCCTCTGCGAATCACCTCTGTCTGGCGCCTTCTGTCGGCTCTCAATAAAGTAGGCTTGAATCACTCTCTTCTTGAATATTCATCAGAAGGACTGATGCTGAAGCTGGAGTTCCAATACTTTGTTCACCTGATATGAAGAGCTGACTATTGGAAAAGACCCTGATGCTGGGAAAAATTGAGGGCAGGAGGAAAGGGAGCAACAGAGGATGAGATGGTTGGATGGCATCACCAACCCTTGGACACGGGTTTGAGAAAACTCTGGGAGATGGTGAAGGACAGGGAAGCCTGGTGTGCTGCAGTCCATGGGGTCGCAAGGAGTCCAGCATGACTTAGCTACTAAACAATGGCTACTTCCCCCTAAGCCCCATGAACCTGGCCGGCCGATGTGCTCTGTCCAGGCCATCCATGTGAGTCCTGCGCTCCAGCAGGAGCCGTGGGGGCCCTGGTCAGAGGGTGGGCCTAATGCCATCCAGCTCTCTGTTCCGTGAGTCTCCAGCCTGGGGCCCGGGTGTGCATTCTGCAGATGCCAGCGTTCATCTAGGCAGCTGATGTTTTCCAGGGACGTGCAGTGGGCCAAGTGACCAGGGAAACCTCAGAAAATATGAGTGCAGCGTGCCCGCTCTCCTGGTGTTTTTGGTCTGCTGAGGGCAGCAAAGAAAACTAAACAGGTGATTCTAACTACAGGCCAAGGGGTCAGGGCAGAGTTCTCCGATGAAGGGACAGCTGGTCACATCGGGACATCTGGGCAGGGATTCCGACATGGACCAAGCATGGAGTAGTGGTGGAAACAGGAACAGGTCATGGAATGTCTTGGAACTTACTGTCATACTTATAGCCAGCTGCTCATTGTAGCATCTGGGTTTATGTTCAGTGATGTGGTTTCTTGAGGACACAGCAGATGGAAAATCCTGGGATCAAATTTTGACCTTTTATTTAACAGTTTTCATCCTCATCCTTGTATTGCTGTCTGTTCAGTGTCTACAAGTGAGGCCCCCTCAACAGGCCAGGCCCTCTCACAATGCTGTGTTTTAGTGTCATTCTGGACTCTCCCGTGTCTCTGGGAAGGGTTGGAGCAGGGTTCAGGCCTTGCCCTGGACCCCAGTCCTAAGCCTAGGTCTCTTCTACCCCAGGCCTTCCATAGCCAGCCTCAGCACTCTCGACTTCTGCACATGTCTCTGAAAAGAAGACAGAGCACAGGACTTCCCTGATGGTCCAGTGGTTAAGAATCCACCTTGCGATGCGNCTGGAGAAGGAAATGGCAACCCACTCCAGTATTCTTGCCTGGGAAATTCCATGGACAGAAGAGCCTGGCGGGCTACAGTCCATGGGGTTGCAAAATAGATGGACACATGTGTATATGTGACATATGTATATATATGTATAGTAGAGAGAATATATGTTCTTTTTAAATTCTCATGTTTCTACTTTTACTGTATCAAAATGGAGGTGGTTATATCAAGAGTGAGTGACACCACCATAATCCTTTATCATTTTTATAGAAAGGTATCTTCTAGTTTACTTTGATTTGCCTTGAATATGCATAAAATGCTCTTAAATCACAGCATACTAATATAGGGGGCTGTATCTTACAGGAGTTAATTTTTAAAGTCAGCAAAAACTCAAATGCAGTCAACAAGTACTCTTGAAAACCTTGAAATGCTAGTTTACTATAAACTACCTCAATACAATAACATGTGAAGTAATATAACATGGTGTACAAGTATATTCACGACATTCAGTAATGTATGGAGTAGAGGGCCAAGCTGTATGAAAGAAAACATCTTCAACACTAGTTACATTCAATGTACACAAACAGTGACACACACACGTAGGGCAGAGGACAGCTGCGTTTTCAGATCTCCCACCTCCTGATCATTCCAAAGCATGTGTCTACCGGATGAGGATGGAGGGAGACTTGTTCTGATCGTTTAAACCGTTAATTTTTCTCTTTTTCATTTCTGCCTTAGTGTATGAGACTTGAATTTAAATAAGCACAAAACAACAAATATAAGGTATTATTAACTGCTCTTAAACTGTATTAGGGGAAACTTTAAGTTCTTCCTTATCAAATTAAAATCTTTTTTAAAGTTTATTTATCTCATGGCAGTAACAATACTCTCTATAATAGTATCACGATGGATATATGTCATTATACATTTATCCAAACCCACAGAATATATGACCTGAAGAGAGAATTCTAAGGTTAAACTGTGGATTTGGGGTGATTATGATGGATCAGTGTAGGTTCATCCTACATTTTGATGAGATAACAAAAGTACCACCCCATGTGGAATGTTGGAATGGAACGGACTCTGCATGCGTAGGAGCTGGGAATATATAGAAACTCTACTTTCCTCTCAATTTTGTTGTAAACCTAAAATTCCTCTAAAAAAAAAAAAANTTTGATTTCTTTCATCAGTGTTTTATAGTTTTCTGTATATAGGTCTTTAGTTTCTTTAGGTAGATATATTGAACTTAGTGGTCTTGCTCAGCTAAGTGCACAAACTCTGCATTAAACCACCACCTGTACTATGAGAAACAAATACAGAATTGTTATGGGAAAATTACTCTTGAGTTATGTGAATTTTACTCTACACAAGATCATCAAGAATCCCTCCATCCACATCCAGGAAATGCTTTGGTGTCCTACAGTGCTGTGCTCAAGTGGAAACTGCATGCATTTTATGGGGCAGTGGTTGAACCCTTGAATCATCTCTCCATTGCTGCTACAAGCACTCAATAATTCTACCTGATTTCTCTGCCTAAGACAAGAAAGGAATAGGAAGCATCAATTTGGAGAGGGAGGAGATTGGAGACCCCCTGGTGCTAAAGTTCTGTTCTTTTTTACTTTCTAAGCCTGGGCTAGTCATGGACACAAATAATTGCAAATTGGACAGGAGTGGAGAAGCATTTCTCTTGTAAACTACCTGAGGGGATCTTAACTACTCAGCTCCTGAAATAAAAACTCCACTCTTCTGGGATAAGATCTTAAAGCCAAGTGGAAAGAAGTGTTAGGATTTTACCCCTCCAGTAGATCTCCCTTTTCCCTTTTCCCTGGTCCCTCAAATTCTTTCATCCTGCTGAAATATACCTTTGGCCAGTTCTTACTACATTACATTTTGCCAGTGTGTCTGTTTGCCCCTTCCTTCCTTCCTCCCTCCGTCCCCCTCCCCCTTCTTTGTCCTTTCTCTCTCTCTCTACCATTTAAGTAGCTCTGACATTTCCTTTATTGTTATTGTTTCTCTCTCTCTCTCTCTTTAATTGTTAACTCATGGACTCTCTTGTTAGTTATTAAAGAAAGGAGACTTTGACATTGTCACACAAGGTTAAGCCAGTGGGTGACAGCCTGGCCTTATATATTACTTGGCATAGAAATGAAAAGGGGCATTCAGAAACAAAAAGTAAGTCATCAGCTTCTGAACATCTCTTAAAATAGTATGCTGGTTGCATTCTATCACCATAAAACATACGCAGCTGGATGCTTTGTCCTCATGCTGTGATAATGGGGAAAAGGAGGTCATGAGTACCGGAGTCTCCCTTAGCATCTACAGCAGTGATTCATGACTGATAGATAGTAAGAAGGATGCTGTCAGCATATTCCAATACCTCTTTCTTTTTCTAGCAATCTCTTTTTTGTCTTCCAATTTTGATTAGATTTCTCTTGGGATTAAAAATTAAGGATTAAAAGAAACTATAATTCATTAAATCTCCACAGTAGTACTCCAAGCTATATTTTATAAAGATTATTTGGCCTGAATAGACTTGTATGTTTTAGTTAGATATCCTTGAACTCTTGAATCCAACAGAACTTTGCCCNTTGTCTTCCAATTTTGATTAGATTTCTCTTGGGATTAAAAATTAAGGATTAAAAGAAACTATAATTCATTAAATCTCCACAGTAGTACTCCAAGCTATATTTTATAAAGATTATTTGGCCTGAATAGACTTGTATGTTTTAGTTAGATATCCTTGAACTCTTGAATCCAACAGAACTTTGCCCCATAACTTTATTACTCACTTGACAAACTGAAGAGCAATTCTATTTCATTTTAGAATATGAAGAAAAAATTATCTGCTTCGTAGAAGCTGTATGTCCTTGAACAAGTCATTTAATCTCTCTGAATCTCAGTTTCCTCATTGAAAGATATCATTTACAGTAATAAATATAAATGGTTAATACGTATGAAAATATTCAGTCTCACTAGTACTGAAAGAAATGAACATTTGAACCAATATTTACTAGCTCAACAAATATATTTTAACATAGAATTTTAAAATTCACAATTATGAATTTATAATTTGAACATTTTAAATTATAAACTTAGAGAGGAAAATAGAAAATGGGAAGTGTCACACAGTGCCAGTGGACCTAGAAAATGCTATGATTTTCTAAGGATGATTAGGCAATGTGTAACCTTTTCATCAAAAGAGTTTGTATTTTTTAACTCAACCATTCTATCTCTAGAAACTTATACCAACAAAATACTAAAGGGCTGTTCATCCCAACCCAGCTGGAAAAAAATTAACTGTCTAGTAAAATGAATTGGCTAAAGTTTGAGAAAGGGTATAAAAATATACTGGACAATGAAATACTATGCAGAGACTGAGAAGCATATTTTAGCAAAATATTAAATTACATGGGAAAATGGTAAATACCTACGTACAACTATGTTTTGAGATGGCAAAAGTAAATTATAGTCAGTAGGTGGGTTGTTTTTTCATACTGAGAATGCAGTCATTTATTATTTTTATCTAAGTATATAAAACTTAAAATATGTATAATTCCAAGTAAGTCTGTATGTGTGTGCACGTGTGTGTATAAGAGTAGTGATATGGACGTTATTAATGTGCTCTTTTTCTTTTGCATTTCTGAGCACATGTTCTTTGCCCTGCTAAGCCAAGGTGTTCATATGCTTGGGAGATTAGGATTTGTTACAAAGGAATGTAAAGAAAAAAGAGACTTTTGTGTGATATGTGGGATTAGGTAGCAAGAAAGATAATTGTTGTGAGAAAGAATGTCCCCATATTCCTTCATCTCTTCACTAGAATATCAAAAATCCCAGCTCGCAGAATTACCCTGTGGTGTACGAATGGAACCTTCTGTCTATAGTTTCTGTGACTCCAGTGGAGCAGGCAGTTGAGACACAGGGGAATTAGACGAAAAAACACTTTATTGTCAAGGGAATAATGGCAGGAAGGGAAGGGAGGAGAGATGTTGGTCCTGTTTTTTCTCTCCAGGCAGACTGCATCCAATAAGGGGGTACATGTTAGCGAAAAGGGGGTGCAGCTCTGTCCCCTACTCCCTATGAGAAGGCTGCTTCCCAAGCTATCCCTTGCCAATCCGGTACAACTATATCAACGCAAGTGTGGCAGGACAGGGTGGTCAGGCAGCAAGAGACTCTGAGATTTCACTTCTCAGCCACTCTGTTCCTGGTGGCAGGGATGCTGGGCTGATGGGATGGTCATGGCAGGATGAGAAGACCCTCCTTAAAGTCTAGGAGAGCACCCGCGTGAACTGGCCTGATGTAGAGAGACTCACTTATTTGTTACTTAGCAGTAGCTGCTGTGAAACAGAGGCTGAGGGTAGAGATGTCCCTCAGCTCTAACAAAGGCAAGGGAAAGACAGAACACATCTTCACAGCTGCAGATTTCAACCAAGAAGGTGCACAGGGTAAGTTCCAGCACAGGGGACAGTGCTCTGGAAACCAGTGTCTGAATGAGTCCACACGTTACCCTGGGTTGTTAACTTTGCAAAGTCGCTTTTATTCTACAATTGCCCCTCATCTCATTTGCTGAGCAGTCATTCGTCCTACAAAATTCTTTGTATTCTGGATTTGGCTTGCATGAATTTGTGTCATCCTTGCATAGGGACCATGCTAATCTTCTCTGTATTGTTCCAATTTTAGTATATGTGTTTGTTCATGGTGGCAATTATTTCATTTCTCTACCCTGCTGTTTCCTTTAAGCTGGTAGTTAGATCTGGAGATTTGATATTTAGCAATGCTAAGGTTGAAAAGTGGATTCTGATGTGGCCAGCCTGATTCATCTGTGATAAATTCACCAACAACCTTTCGAATATGATTTTGGCATCTGCTGGTAATTCATTCTGTCATTCCTCCTGAACACATTTGCTGATATTCTTCCATAGAAAGGATTTCTACCTCATCAGCTGTTTGGTTACCCTGAAATAGCTTGTATGGAAAAGGCAGGATTCATGCTTTATTTCCTCTCTTTATTGGTTTTCTAGGTAATAAATTGGTATACTAGCAACATCCAATGGTGATTGATGAGGTTCTGTTTTCTTATTCTTTGTTAGTATTATTATAAACACATGGATTTACATGTTGTGGATGGTTTTATGTGTTTCAGTCAGTTACAGTCATGATTCTTTCCCTTGTTCAAATTTTCCCATCTTTCGTCAGTGAGAGCCCCTTCATTTTGAATCCTGTGTCCTTTTGACAGAACTATTTATCTTCAAAAGTGTCCTTATTTTCTGGCTTTGCAAAATGTCTCAAGACCATCATCCCATACATTTCTTGCCCTGGAACTCTCTCTAAGTCGCTGAGTCGTGTCCAACTCTGCAATTCCATGGACTGTAGCTAGGCTCCTTGGTCCATGGAATTTTCCAGGCAAGAATGTTGGAGTGGGTTGCCATTTCCTANTTTTTTTTTTTAAGAAAACAAATGGTAATTTTCTAATGTGTATGAAGGAATACTACCTAGGAAAATATATTTCAATTACACAGTTGAATCACTTCTGATAGAAATTAAGTTATAAGAAAAGGGAAACTTACTTGTAATCCTCGTTTGCTGCAGTAAAAATGAATGCTTCCATAGGGTTCCAGCAAATTGTATTTGTTCTCATATCTAAGATGACCTGAGAAACATACATTAACCCAATACTATGAAATTAAGTCCCTCTAAAATGGATAAATTCCTACTTCATTTCCTTTTCTTCGTTTTTCATTGATTTAAACAAATACTTCAGTAAACACCTATCATGTGCACAGTACCTGGCTCAGTGCAGTAGGAAAAGGAAATCAATAATTCGCTTCCTGAACACACAGGCAGAGTGCTAAATGTTGAAAAATATAAAAATGCTTAATAAATGGTCCCTTGACCTCAAAAAGCTTATAGTGTAGTTGGGAAGATGAGACATATGTGAGAAAAGNCTTAGATATCTACATATAGAATATCCACATATATCTATAAGTGCTTGAACTTAAACACTCATGAATTTAAAACAAATATATATAGTTGTAGGTCAACATATATGAAATTAATGGTAACAACAGATCAAAACCTACAATAGATACACAAAAGCTAAATATATCAAATATACCATAAAGAAAATTATCAACCACAAGGGAAGAAACTAAGAGAACAGAAAACTACAAAACAACCAGAAACTAAGTTAAAAATAGCAATAAACACATACCTATCAATAATAACTTCAAACGTCAATGGATTAAATGCTCTGATCCAAAGACAAAGGGTAACTCATTCGAAAAAAAAATTATGCTATCTATAAGATATTCACTTCAGAGCTAAAGAAACCCAGAGTTTAGGTGAGGGAATGGAAAAAGGCATTTCATGCAAATAGAAACAAGAAACCTGGGGTAGCAGAACTTACATCAGACAATACAAACTTTGAGACAAAGTCTGCAACATAAAGCAAATAGGGGAGTTATATAATGATAAACAGATAGTAGAAGAAAAGAATATAGAATGCGTTGGTATATATGCACCTAATATATGAGTATTAAATATATAACGCATACTATAACAGACATAAAGAGAGAGATTTATAAGTATATAATGATAATATGGAACTTTAACACCCCTGATACATCAAGACATATCCAGACAGAAAATCAATAAGGAACTAGCAGTCTTAATTGAAAATAAAAACACAACTTTCCAGAATCTATGGAATGCAGCAGAAGCAATTCTAAGAGGGAAGTTTATGCAAAACAGGCCTGTCTCAACAAATAAGAAAAACTTCAACAAAAAAGAAACCCTAACTTACCAAAGCATCACTATGAACAAAGCTAGTGGAGGTGATAGAATTCCAGTGGAACTGTTTCAAATCCTATAAAACGATCCTGTGAAAGAGCTGCACTCAATATGCCAGCAAATTTGGAAAACTCAGCAGTGAACACTGGACTGGAAAAGGTCAGTTTTCTTTCCTATCCTAAAGAAAGGCAACGCCAAAGAAGGATCAAACTACTGCACAATTGCACTCATCTCACATGTTAGTAAAGTAATGCTCAAAATTCTCCAAGCCAGGCTTCAGCAATACATGAACCGTGAACTTCCACATGTTCAAGCTGGTTTTAGAAAAGGCAGAGGAACCAGAGATCGAATTGCCAACATCCACTGGATCATGGGAAAAGCAAGAGAGTTTCAGAAAAACATCTATTTCTGCTTTATTGACTATGCCAAAGCCTTTGACTGTGTGGATCACAAGAAACTGTGGAAAATTCTGAAAGAGATGGGAATACCAGACCACCTGACCTGCCTCTTGAGAAACCTATATGCAGGTCAGGAAGCAACAGTTAGAACTGGACATGGAACAACGGACTGGTTCCAAATAAGAAAAGGAGTACGTCAAGGCTGTGTANCAGAGCCTCTGTTACCTGACAGGTACTCGGCTTAGCTGCTGAGAGAATGACTGACATAAGCTTCGTCTTTAAAGATTTCAGACAGCAGTGTGGGGACCTAATAGCATCTTGAAATCTGGAATGCACATTTGTCCCTTTGGCAGTTTGCTTCTGTCTGCATGCATCGCACCACCACCTCTCACACTTACTTCTTTCCAAGACAATGTTGAGGGACATATTCCAAACCCCATAACCAGATCTATCCTCCAGTAACCTAGCTCAGGTGTACACATACGTTGTGCATGCTGACACATGAAGACAATGGTTTGCAAAATAGAGATGCAGCATCACAGAATTTTGGAGCTGCAAGGCACCTTAGAAATCAGCTCATCCAGCATCCTCATCTGGTAGGTGAGGGCGCTGAGGCAGCTCCAAAACGGTGGTCTGATGAAACTTTGCATTCTGATGTTGACAGAGACACCTATGACATGGTACCCTCCGGCCATCCCCCTGTCCTAGGTTTCATCTGTTAAGAGAGAGAAGATAATATTGAGCTNAGGGCGCTGAGGCAGCTCCAAAACGGTGGTCTGATGAAACTTTGCATTCTGATGTTGACAGAGACACCTATGACATGGTACCCTCCGGCCATCCCCCTGTCCTAGGTTTCATCTGTTAAGAGAGAGAAGATAATATTGAGCTGGTTTGGCAGCTTCCTAGTCAAGTGTTCTATGGCTCACAGTGTGGCTCTTCCAGAAACTGGAGATTTTTGGGGGTCAGATCTTAGTTCCCCAACCAGGGGTTGAACCCGGGCCACAGCAGTGAAAGTGTGAGTCCTACTATTGGACTGCCGGGGAACTCCCTGGAGACTCTTTATGAAAGAATGAATTGGCTGTTTTTTTTTTGTTTGTTTGTTTGTTTGTTTTTTCAGGAAAATATATTTCTCAAGAGTAGATGCATCAGTAGACTCGTTAGGCAGCCCCTTATAATCTGTGTGACCCAGTGTCGCCAACGATGCCCACCACCCCCAGAGCAGGCTGGGGTCAGATCACTCAGGCACCAGCAGCCTGTGAGTTGGCTTCCTTCGCTCGNCAAACTATGCTTGACCTAAGGAAACCAGACCTGTGGAAATTAAAAAAAAAAAAAAAAAAAAGTTCAAAATAATAAAAAACAAATCGGAAACTGATTAGTTTAACACAGTTTTTTTTTTCTTGTAATCTTATCTAGTATACTAGTGAAAGTATCTTCCATATCTGCAACTAAAAAGGCCTTAAAACCAAACCAAGCTTAACCCAGCAATGAGAGTGATGGTCCTTCTCTGTTTACATAGCTTCCCCTAATACTGAATATTCTCTAAAAATGTCTCCTGACTCCTTCTCTGTCTTCCCATTTTGAAGAGGAACAAAGACAGATTGATCTTTCTTTTTTAAAACGTTCTATTTTATATTGGGGTATGGCTGACTAACATGTTGTGATAGTTTCAGGTGAGAAGCCAAGGGACTCACCCATACATACACATGTATCTGTTCTCCCCCAGACAAATTCACCTATGCCAGCAAGATGGCTAGCATGTGGGGGTTCGATCAATGATCATATGACATGAATGGCAATCTTTTAACATTTTTTAAAGTACTTTATTTAACATTTTGTTCATTTTTTGACTGTGTGGGTCTTCATTGCTGTGTGTGGACTTTCTGTAGCTGGAGAAAGGGACTGTTCTCTAACTGCGGTGCACAGGCTTCTCATTGTGGTGGTTTCTCTTGTTCTGGAGCACAGACTCTGTGGTGTGTGGACTTTAGTAATTGGGGCACATAGGATTAGTTGCCCCACAACATGTGGAATCTTCCTGGACCAGGGACTGAAACCATGTCCCTCACATTGGCAGGCAGATTCTTAACTACTAGACCACCAGGGAAGCCCAGAAATGTTTTTAAAATGTAAAATTTGATATTAATAGTGTTTACTGGAAGCAGACCATACAGATCCCCCTTAGGAATGGAGCCATGTGGCTGTGTTAAGTACATGTGGCAAGCAGAATAATGGCCCCCCAAAAGATAGCTCAGACAATAAAGAATCTGCCTGCAATGCAGGAGACCAAGGTTTCTATCCCTGGGTTGAGAAGATCCCCTAGAGAAGGGAATGACAACCCACTACAATATTCTTGCCTAGGAAATCCCATGGACAGAGGAGCCTGGCAGGCTACAGTCCATGGGGTCTCAAAGAGTTGGACACGACTGAGTGNATTTACTAAAAAGATTCATTTTAAATTATGATTTTTTGATTTGCTTATCACTTCTATTGTGAATAAATTATTTCTTTTTTCCTTTATGTGATGGTAAAGTTTTAGTTTTCTTCATCAAAATAAGCAGAAAATCTACCTTGTCCCTACATTTACCAAAGATATAAAATACGTAACTGTAATTATTTCACCAAAATGAAAATAAGTAGACAAAATCCTAAAACTCAAAGAACTGAGCAGGAGTTGTTGAAAAGGCTTTAAAAGGTAAGACTAGGCCTTTTTCTGGGGTTACTAGATAACATGTTATAAAGCTTTTTGATGAAAACAAAACTCATATATTGCAGCCGTATAGGAAGTTGTGATACTGGTCTTTAGCCATGGTTTAGTCAAGTCTTACAGTTTTGGAACCAAATTAAATTGATGCAATGCCTTGAAGTTTGAAGGGAAAAAAAGAGGTTTGTTACATCCCTTTATATATATAACATATTTACAGAGTAATAAACATGATGTTTTCAAAAATTATAGTTGTCACCTTGTGAAAGTCATTCTCTATGAGCACTGTTTTAGGCACTGTGTTTACCAAAAAACCCTTTGAGGTAGATGTTATTATTTCACTTTTAATAGATGATATAATTAAAACCAGAAAAATCAACTCATTTTTGTAGGTGGCATGGGTAGTGAATAGCAGAGTGGAACCCTGAACGCTTCTATCATTAGTAACCTAACGGTCTTCTACTCTGGCTGCATTTTAGAATTTCACCTAAGAAACTTTCAAAGTTAAAAAGAAATAATGAATGAATGGAGGGAGAGTGGGCAAGAAGAGGAGAGGAAGAAAGGAAGAAAGAGGGAAGGGGGGAAAGAAAGAAGAGAGGTAGAAAAAGAGTTAGAAAGATGGGCTCCACTGTTTTCTAAGATTGTGATTTAGAAAAGATTCTAGGCACTGGTATTAATTTTACAGATTGTTAGGACATCCTAATGGATAGCCACTGTCCTAAACACAGCACGTGGGAGAATGCATGCGTGCTGTCACTTCAGGTGTGTACCCCACCAAGCTCCTCTGTCCCTGGGATTCTCCAGGCAAGAATACTGGAGTGGGTTACCATGTCCTCTTCCAGGGGATCTTCCAAACCCAGGTATCAAATCTGTGTCTCCTGCATCTTCTGCATCGAAGGTAGATTCTTTACTGCTGAGCCACTGGGGAAGCTCCCTAAACACAGTACTTTTATGTACATGAATCACAAGGGGCTTCCCCTTGTGGATCAGCTGGTAAAGAGCCCACCTGGAATGCAGAAACCTGGATCCATCCCTGTGTTGGTAAGATTCCCTAGAGAAGGGAACAGCTACCCACTCCAAGAATTCTGGTTCGGAGAACTCCGTGGACTGTATAGTCTATGAGGTCACATAAGTCGGACATAACTGAGTGACTTTCACTGGGAAAAATATAAATCTCAGAGATAAACTATTACAATGTAAGTTCTAACTCAGTAGGTGATGTGGAAGATACGGTCTTATACCAAAATGTGCTGGGTCAGAAGCAAGTTCAGTTCAGTTCAGTCGCCCAGTCGTGTCCGACTCTTTGCGATCCCATGAATCGCAGCACGCCAGGACTCCCTGTCCATCACCAACTCCNGCACAGAGTCAGACACGACTGAAGTGACTTAGCAACAGCAGCAGCAGCATGGGGTTAACAGATACAAACTCCTATACATAGAATAGATAAGCAGCAGAGATTTGCTGTATAACACAGGGAACAGTATTTAATATATTGTAATAATCTATAATGGAAAATAATCTGCATATATATATGTTAGAATATGCTGTGTCCTTTTTAACAATACCTGATGTTGCATTGTTCTCAAGGCTACTACATGTACATAGAGGCGTCCCACTTGGTATATGGACAAAAAGCACGACTCTCGTCCAGGCCTCTACGAGGAGTCACCGGGAAACACTGCTTGACCTTTTTCTACCACATGTATGGAGCAGGGACTGGCCTCCTGAACGTTTATTTGAAAAAGGAAGGCGACAGTGAAGAGTCTCTTTTGTGGAGAAGAAGAGGTGAACAGAGCATCTCCTGGCTACGGGCGCTGATTGAATATAGCTGTGAGAGGCAGCACCAGGTAAGCCAAGAGAGACGACAATCAAATGATGGAAAGTGTGCTGATACGCTTCTGATGTTCTTTCTTTTTCTTGCAACCATCAAGAATGTTTTGTTCTTTTTCAGGGTCAAAGATAGAGGCAGTACTTGTTTAAGAGCAAACATAATTAGTCTATATTGATTGAACTTAAGCAATGAAAGGGAAATTAGAAAGAGAAAGCTTTGGGTATTTACACATAGAGTAATTTTTGTAACTCAATAGTGAAACTGTAACTATTTCCATCTTGGTACATTTTGAGTGTCAATTATAGTCTGTGTCCTGAAAACCTCTAAAACAGAGCTTCTCTTTTTTCTAAACCTGGTATTACCTAATTAGTTGCTGCAGCTGCTTCTTTCATTCATTAGCCATATGCAAGGGCTGCTGTTGTAAGCTTCTATTTAACAGAGTACATGATCCAGAGTAAATTTTTAAGCCTCTGTCTGCACTGATGCAGAAGAAACTGAATCTTGATCCTATGTCTCTTGAGTCTGCTCACAGGCAGTAGAAGACTTCCTTCCTGCAGAATCCCAATTATAACGGAATCTGAGCAGCAATAAGAAGGAGCCTTTTCAATTCCAGTGGGTGAGATCAAGCAGCCAATTAGCCTAGAAATCAGCAGAAGCCTCCTAAAAGCCTGTGACTACCTGCCTGTTGTTTTTATTTAGTCACTAAGTCATGTTTGACTCTTTTGTGACCCCCATGGCCTGTAGCCTGCCAGGTTCCTCTGTCCATGAGATTTTCCAGACAAGAATCTGGAGTGGGTTGCCATTCATTCTCCAGGGGATCTTCCCAACTCAGGAATGGAACCCGTGTCTCCTGCCTTGGCAGACAGGTTCTTTACTGCTGAGCTAGCAAGGAAGCCTTTACCTGCCTACCATGAGTCAAAGCTCCAGAAAGTTCTGGGCAGATAACATTAGATCCTTGACTATTCCTGAAATTGCTGTATAGAATTCCAGGAGTGACCTTCAGCTCAAAGCCCTACTTCTTCCTCATCCTTGCTTCTGGACCAGAGCACCCCTTAAAGTTAACCACTGCCTGCTTGACTTAAGCAAGTCTTCCTAGGAAGAAGTATCCAAAATAAAGACATTATTTTGTGCCACCCCTTAACCAAAATCAATTTTCTACAGATCTAAATAGGAATGGCCAGGTGGCAGGGCCATCTAGGTTGCTATTGCTAAGAACAAATAACAGAGGGAAGATGCGCCATTATTCAAGGATGGCCCATTATCTTGGTGTGGATAAAACTAAACATTTAGTAAGGGAAAACATATAGCCCCAGGAATAATTTTGATAGTGATTTAATGCCTGCTTCCATTAAGGACTTCCCTGGTGGCTCAGATGGTAAAACTTCTGTCTATGATGCAGGAGACCTAGGTTCAATCCCTGGGTTGGGAAGATTCCCTGGAGAAGGAAATGGCAACCCACTCCAGTACTCTTGCCTAGAAAATCCCATGGACGGAGGAGTCTTGTGCAGGCTACTGTCCATGGGGTCGCAAAGAGTTGGACATGACTGAGCGACTTCACNGATTCCCTGGAGAAGGAAATGGCAACCCACTCCAGTACTCTTGCCTAGAAAATCCCATGGACGGAGGAGTCTTGTGCAGGCTACTGTCCATGGGGTCGCAAAGAGTTGGACATGACTGAGCGACTTCACCTCACCTTCGCCTCTTAATGCCTGCTTACAGAAAGAAAATGGATCACTCATAAACTTCCTTATATCACTGATCATCATTCAGAGATGGTGGATTAATTTTTTTAGGTTATCAGGGCACTCACACTATTCAAAGGTCCTCAAGGTGTGGTCCTGACACCAGCAGCAACACCTGAAATGTATATTCATCTAAAATGAAACTCACCTACAATGCACACTCCCAGGCCCTGCCTCAGAACTACTGAACCGGAAACTATGGGGCTTAGGGCCCTGCAATCTGTCTTGACAAGAATTGTGGTGATTCTGGAGCATTCTAAAGATAGAGAATTTGTGTCACAGGTGGAACAAATCTGAGGCTCTCGGGCAGAGCCTGAGCCTTAATGTTATCTAAAACCCCCAAATGGTGCTGATGCACAAGAGCTCTAGGATTTGAGATCTGTGGAACAGGTGACTTCACAGCATCTGAGCCCTGAGTATAGGTCCTTGCATATACTAGACTTGCCGGAGAAGGCAATGGAGACCCACTCCAGTATTCTTGCCTGGAAAATCCCATGGGTGGAGGAGCCTGATAGGCTGCAGTCCATGGGGTCGCTAAGAGTCGGACACGACTGAGCAACTTCACTTTCACTCTTCACTTTGATGCATTGGAGAAGGACATGGCAACCCACTCCAGTGTTCTTGCCTGGAGAATCCCAGGGACAGAGGAGCCTGGTGGGCTGCCGTCTATGGGGTCGCACAGAGTCAGACGCTTAGCAGCAGCAGCAGCAGTGGGCCTGGCAACCGAAATGGTGGGCGGGAGTGCGCAGCAGAGGTGAGATGTTGTCAGAAAGCCCAGAGGACTTCCTTCCTTGTGGAAAGTGGGGTTTGAGAGAAAGAGAGGAGCCAGGATGACTCCAAAGTTTGGCCTGAGCAACTGCTAGGATGGAGTTGCTGTTTATCGGGATGAGGAAGACCTTAGGTGGAGCAGACCTGGAAGAAGGAGGGCAGCTTATGCAGGAGGCAAATTAACAGTTACTTTTGTTTTTAACACACATAGTTTTTGATCTTACTAGACATCCAAAGTGGGTATGTTGAATGAACAGTGGGGCTATGAGCCAGGTGATCAGGAAAATGCAAAGAACTAGAGAAGTCAAGTCAATCTGTACATCACCAGAGAGAGTGGGCAGGTATTGATTTTTTAGAATACTGTGGTACTGCTGGCCATTTGTGATTTATCCTGTAGGGCAACAGTCCCCAACCTTTTTGATACCAGGGACCAGTTTTATGGAAGAAATTTTTTTTCACAGATAGGGGGGCAGGGGATAATTTTGGATGATTCAAGCACATTTATTGTGCACTTTATTTCTAATCTAATGCCACCACTGATCTGCCAGCATTGAAACATGTATATTATCATATGTGAAACAGATCGCCCGTCCAGGTTTGATGCATGAGACAGGGTGCTCAGGGCTGGTGCACTGGGATGACCCTGAGGGATGGGGTGGGAAGGGAGGTGGGAGGGGGGTTTAGGATGGGGAACACATGTACAGCTACAGCTGATTCATATCAACATATGGCAAAAACAACCACAATATTGTAAAGTAATGAGCTTCCAATTAAAAAAAAAAAAAGACAGGATGTACTAGTCTGCCACTTGGAGGCTGTAGACCCCCAATATAGGAGAAGTATGTGGGTGGCCTCTGGATTAGTATTCCAGTCATCAGATTTTCTTTGTAGAAAAAAATGTATGAAGTAGCAAAATTTTAATCATGTCCTTTCTTAAGGAATTTATTAATGTGCTAAGCAGAACCTGACTCACTGTTGATCAAAAACACAGAATGATTTTATTTCCTTTGAATTCCTTGCTTACCTTTCCTCCTCTGCTCTCAGGTGTTTTCCTCCTGATTTCTTATCCTTTGATGTCATTGAAAGAGAGTGTTAGATAAATTCTCAGCTCAGTGAAATATTGTTCATTATACTGCCTGACATTTAGTAGGAATTATTATGTGCTGGTATTGAACTAAGACCAGGTCTTCAAATTTTCTTGCTCATGGTCCCCTTAGTCTCAGTAATTTTTTCCTGGTGCCCCTGGACCAAAAGATAGCTAATGTTCCCTTTATCAAGTGGTTGAGTCAAAACTGTAAGTATTTATGTCCTTTTGACTTGAGCTTCCCAGGTGGTGCTAGTGGTAAAGAACCCCACCTGCCAATGCAAGAGATACAGAAACAGGTTTGATTCCTGGGTTGGGAAGATTCCCTGGAGAAGGCATGGTAACACACTCCAGTATTCTTGCCTAGAAAATCCAATGGACAGAGGAGCCTGGCAGGCTACAGTCCATAGGTTTGCACAGAGTCAGACACGACTGAAGCGACTTAGCATGCATGTACAATGGCTTAGTAACCATTTGAAAATAAAATACACTTAAACTGAAAGAAAAAGTTACATTTTTATCTAATTCTAAAATAACTACAATTATTTAATAGGATTTTTACAAATACAAATAGGGGAATAATACAAAGGGAAAATCATAATGCTATAAAATGGTTATCACTCAAATATTTAGGAAAGTCAAAGGAGAGAGTTGTATGAAATCAAGGTTTTGGCCCAACAACAGACTATTCAGAATATAATTACATCAGGTGATTTTTCTGTTGTACTTGCATTGCAGAGTTGGAGGTCAAAAAACAGATTTCATTGCTGTCCAGAAAACCAAAACACTTATTAACTACATTCATATATCCTCCTATCTAGATGTATTAGGACACTGTTTCCTCATCTTACCATTTATTTGAATTCTTGTTTAGGGTTATATCTTTAGAATTTCTATTAATGTTATTTTGCCACATTTCTGTTGTTAAAGCTTCTTTGAGTCGTTAAATTCAAGATAGTTTCATATGCTTATTAATTATCCACTTTATATTGTTTATTTAATTTAAATCATGAACTAGTCCAATGGGGAGTAATTTGCTCATAAAATTAGTAGAGCAAGTGTGTCTTCTGGACGATTTTCATTACCCACAAGCCTCCCTGGAGTATTCCATGGTTTATTAGCTATTAGAGTGGTTTTAGAGCTGATAATATATTTTCCCTAGAACCTGAATATTTGATCAGTTATTTTCTTCTAGGATCTAAAGTCATGAAACTGGTTTCCTCTTTTTCTTGGGCTGTGTCTTGGATGTTATGGTATTTAACATGATCAGTGAATCATTGTCTTTTTGGTAAATTTAACTAGTATACAGTGCTGTTCATACTTGGGTCTCATCTGTTGTTTTAATTCTCCCACCTAGAACTAGTACAAAGGTAGATTTAGGGAGAGACTATGGAAGCTTGAGCTTCTGGGCCCTTCACTTTCACAAGGCCTGTGAGTGACAGGAGTAGAATATTCTAGGTAGCAAGGTTAAACAGGTCACCACCTAGAGCCATTTCTTGGTGGACATTCCTGGGAAATTGCCTAAAGAGGTCTCAGAAGAAAGGAACTTGAATTTCCAAGGCTCCAGTAATTTGTTGTTAATTTCTTTACATTCCAAATAAGAATTCCCTTTTGTACCTAAATTTGAATTGGTGATTTTGCATTATTTTCCTAAAAGTGGGCCCCTGAGAACAATCTAAGCTTCCAAACCCACACAGCCTAGATCTGCTTCTGACAAGCATTGTTTTAGCAGGATGACTCTATTTCTAAATTCATATTTCATTATATTTCAGATAATTTTTGAAGCCATTCGGGGAGTGTCAGTAAGAAGTGATATTGCCATTGATGATATTAAATTTCAAGCAGGATCCTGTGCAGGTAACAATAGTTTTCCACATTATTTAAGTTTGACTGAAAAGAGAATTTGCAGTAGTTTCAAATCATAAGAATGGAAATTCAGTATTTTCTACATTAAAAATAGAGAAAACCATTATTGTCTATTTGTATTTCCTGACAGAAATGGAAGATAAAAGTCAGCAATCATCAGGATATTCTGAGGACTTAAATGAAATTGAGTATTAAGCAATGATCTGAATCGGATTAACTAAACAAAAGCCATACCTCTCTTCAATCAAAATGAAAACAAAATAATACTGGACAGTCTTAATCATTTCATAAGTTATAAAATGACTTCAGAGCACTCTTTTTCATTACTTTTGCAAAAAATACTGACTCAGGGCTTTTTTTTTTTCTTTTTGCGTATGACAACTGTTACTACAAGTACAGGCTGCTGGTTTTACCTAGATCATACATCTTAACTTTGGTACCAGTTAAAAATACAAATGTACTATATTATAGTCATTTTAAAGTATACAAATAAAGGGCACAATCAAATGAGATGTGCTCACTTAAATCTGCATTCAGTGAATGTACTGGGAGGAGAATAGGTCTTGTGGGTTTCTTTTTGAAGTTCAAGTATCATAAATATTTTTAAAGTAATAATGTGTGATGTCAGTAATATCTGCAGAATGAATGCAGTTTTTCATGGTAACAAGTTATTCTAAGAAAATAAAGTCTTTTTTCTATGTTTTATTCATAGAAACGGAGTATTAATTTTTAAATAAGTTTGTTATACATAACAAAGGATCTTTCATCAGTGTTCCAGGATAAGTATTAATTAATGCTGTATTACAAAGCAGTGCTACCTTCTTTTTTCTATTTTTGAAAGTCATTCTGAACACTTGGATAGAAATTGCACTCTTTTTTTTGTAAAGTAAGCTTGAAAATGTTTATGTACACACATCCCTAAATTTTTCTAGTGTGTTAAATGATTTTACTGATTTTTAAAATAAATGTTTTGGTAATGTTTTGAGTTACATGAATTCAAACAGATGTAGTAAACTACTGTCTTTTATTTACATGTTTAGAAAATTATATAGACATGTTTATATATGCAATTATGAAATTATGATTACCTAATAAAAAATAATTTGAAAATCTCTCACTAGCAATTAACCTTCTTCAACATCTTTTTCTCTCTGTTTTTAAAAAAAATTCTATTTTTATTCTTTGGCTGAGTAACACATGGGTGGTTCCCTGATGAGGGATCAGCACAAAGTCTTAACCACCAGACTGCCAGGGAAGTCCCAATATATTTTTTTGAATGAATATCTTCACTGTATAACTGCTGATTCTAATTTGAATCTCTACTCTGCTACAATTAAATGCTTCTTAATCCTTTTTTGTTAGTGGCATAAGCACTGCAAACATAGATACCATAATAAATTTTTAAAAAGTGTTTCATTTCATATAAGCGATCTCAATTTTCTCCAAAATTGTATCTTATTAGAATGTGAAGACAATGATTCCATAAATGAATGAAGTCATTCACCAGACTCTGCTTACAGATTACATAAACCCATGGTAATAATCAGCTTCCCAGGTGAAGCAGTGGTAAAGAATCTGCTTGCTAGCACAGGAGACGAAGGAGATGAGGGTTTGATTCCTGGGTTGGGAAGATCCCCTGGAGAAGGAAATGGCAACCCACTCCAATTTTCTTGCCTTGGAAATCCCATAGACAGAGGAGCCCAGTAGACTACAGTCCATGGCGTTGCAAAAAGTCAGACACAACTGAGAAACTGCACATGCACATGTGGTAATAATCATCGCTAATATGTATTGAATATTTATTATCATCAGACATTGTTCAAAGAGCTTTACATGAATTTGCTCATTTAATCCTATAACAATCCATAAGGTAGAGCTAGTGATGGTTGTTACATTTTGTAAGTAGGAAACTAAATCTGTTCAAGTTCAGCAACTAGTGTAGGGCTTGACTTTGAGCCTTGGTTTCACTGTTCTTTAAAAAACAAATGACAGGCCCAAAATGTAGTTACTTGTACTAAGTCCCACATCAGCAAATCAATTCTTAATAGCTAACCTAACTGCAGTTATAACCTTCCCTAGGATTGCAGTCTTAACAGATCAGTCTGGAATTTTCTGGTCAGCAGCAATGAGGTAATCAGCCACATAGGCCCTTCCCATCCCTAAAAGTAAGATGAAGTAGTCCATTCTCTCCTTTTCCCTTTCCCCTCCTTTCTATAAAAACCTTCCATTTTGTAGAAATCCTTGGAACTCTTCTCTGCTCACTAGTTGGGACGCTGCCCAATTCATGAATTGTTCAGTAAAGCCATTATATCATTACAGTCGACTTGGTTGAATTTTTACTCAACATTGCCAAACCTGTGTTCTCATCCTCACAAGACTGCCTCCTGAACNATTAGTCGGAAGCTTTTCAGGAAGGAAAAACTGTCCTCAAGCAGGATACAGTGTTGTTATATAATCCTTGAAAGTGAAGTTGCTCAGTCGTGTCCGACTCTTACCAGGCTCCTCCGTCCATGAGATTCTCCAGGCAAGAATACTGGAGTGGGTTGCCATTCCCTTCTCCAGGGGATCTTCCTGACCCAGCAGCAAACCCAGGTCTCCTGCATTGCAGGCAGAGGCTTTAACTTCTGAGCCACCAGGGAAGCCCTATAATCCTTAGTACAGATTTAAGCTGAGTTGTTTGTTGTATAATCATCAGTTCTGGGCTTAAAGAAACTGTTTTACATGACTAAGACTAAGGAATGTAGAGGGAAAAAAAAAGATGTTTGTCCTTTCCTCCTTGAGAATTCCAGACCCCTGTCTCCTCCTCAGGACCCCGGATTTCTTATCAACCTGCCTAGGAATTGACTCTCTCACCAAGTGGCTCAGCAGTGAGGAACCCACCTGCCAATGCAGGAGATGTGGGGTACAATCCCTGGGTCGGGAAGATCCCCTGGAGAAGGGAATGGCAACCCACTCCGGTGTTCTTGCCTGGGAATCCCATGGACCGAGGAGCCTGGCAGGATCCAGTCCACGGTGTTGCAGAGTCAGATATGACTGAGCACACACACCAGTGGTGCATCTTGAGTGAAGTCGCTCAGCCTTGTCCGACTCTTTGCTACCCCATGGACTGTAGCCCACCAGGCTCCTTTGTCCATGGAATTCTCCAGGCCAGAATACTGGAATGGGTAGCCATTCCCTCCTCCAGGGGATCGTCCCAACCCAGGGATTGAACCTAGGTCTCCCCCATTGCAGGCAGATGCTTTAACCTCTGAGCCACCATGGAAGTCCGGTACATCATGAACATAGCCTCATTGTTGAGGCCTGATAAAAGCCATAACTAAAATAGGCCGGAGCTAGTGTCCCAGAAACAGCTGAGTCACTGCCCAGGTGGAAATGTGAGGACTCAGCCAATCGGCATACTCCTCATAGCCTGATTTGAGCCAATCAGGACGAGGATGGAAATCCCCTAAGAAAGCAGCGCGGAAAATCTAGCCAATTAGTAAATGCCAAGAAACCCCTGCAACCAATATCTGCACGAGACACAAAGCCCTAAATCTGTGCACGTGCATTGTATAACCAATCAGTTTATGCCAAATATCTGTCTTTGTTCTAAGCCTATAAATACCCCTGTAATCCTGAGCTCGGGACTCTCTTGCCTTACTCCACTGTGTTGGATGTGGCAGAGTGCCCTAACTCGAGTTAGCAGTAAACTCCCTTCTTGCCTTTGCATTGCCATGGTGGACTTGTTCTCTCAGTCTATTCGGAGACTTGGGCTCGGAGCATAACACTCATGAGACCCACTGGGACTGCCGGCCTCCAGAACTGTAAGACATCTCAGTGTGCTGTAATAAACCACGCAAGTGTGTGCTAATGTGTTACAGCAGCTGTGGGAAGTAAGACCAAGTTCACCGCCTGTACATTCACAGCCCCAGCCCAGGCCCTGTGTGCCTGGAGCAGTGACCTTGGCAGCGGGCACTTCAAATGCAACCAGACCACAGACATCCACCTTCTTGAGTCCTCCAGCTGCTGCCTCCACCCACTGCTCCTGTGCCCAGAGCCTGGGGGCCCGACCCCCCATCCCAGGCCCTTCCTGCTTTGCTTGGGACTCCCCACTCAGGCAGGCTTTGTACCCTAAGTCTTAGAGTGAGCGCATGACTCTCAGACCTTCGGACTGTGAGCTCCACAGGGCCTGGGAGAATCCACTTTGCTGTTTAGCCCTAGTGCCTTGCACAGTGCTTGGCCCACGTGGGTGTGCAAGGACTCATGGAGTAAACAAGTGTATCCTTCACGTGTTTTCTGTATACCCCCTCTACTGTGCATTAACGTGGCTTGGAATTGAGAAATGGAATATTTCCTGCCATATCAATAAACAAAGGCTGTCATAGGCATCAGTAATTATGGGTGGTGACTCCCTGAGGAAACTCAGGAAGGAAAGAATACCCACCGTCTAGCAGCCATCAGACTACAGGCACTCCCTACCGTGAGCCCCTAGGAAACTCAGGATGAGGAAACTGGATACTTGGCCCCAGACGGCTGAGGTGCAATCAAAGGAATGATTTCAGAGGAAGAGTCAGCCCGGGCTCTTGCATCTTCCCATACATAGAAAAGCGCTAAATCCCTTAACTTGGGATACCTGGTTTTCTTTAAACAACAGCTTTTTGACATTCAAACTACCTGCCCTTTGTTGCAAAACTTCTTTTAATATATATAACCTGGCTCCCCCTCTTGCCTCCTCAGAGCAGTTCTCTTAGGGACACTTGAGATGCTCTCTNGATGTGGCAGAGTGCCCTAACTCGAGTTAGCAGTAAACTCCCTTCTTGCCTTTGCATTGCCATGGTGGACTTGTTCTCTCAGTCTATTCGGAGACTTGGGCTCGGAGCATAACACTCATGAGACCCACTGGGACTGCCGGCCTCCAGAACTGTAAGACATCTCAGTGTGCTGTAATAAACCACGCAAGTGTGTGCTAATGTGTTACAGCAGCTGTGGGAAGTAAGACCAAGTTCACCGCCTGTACATTCACAGCCCCAGCCCAGGCCCTGTGTGCCTGGAGCAGTGACCTTGGCAGCGGGCACTTCAAATGCAACCAGACCACAGACATCCACCTTCTTGAGTCCTCCAGCTGCTGCCTCCACCCACTGCTCCTGTGCCCAGAGCCTGGGGGCCCGACCCCCCATCCCAGGCCCTTCCTGCTTTGCTTGGGACTCCCCACTCAGGCAGGCTTTGTACCCTAAGTCTTAGAGTGAGCGCATGACTCTCAGACCTTCGGACTGTGAGCTCCACAGGGCCTGGGAGAATCCACTTTGCTGTTTAGCCCTAGTGCCTTGCACAGTGCTTGGCCCACGTGGGTGTGCAAGGACTCATGGAGTAAACAAGTGTATCCTTCACGTGTTTTCTGTATACCCCCTCTACTGTGCATTAACGTGGCTTGGAATTGAGAAATGGAATATTTCCTGCCATATCAATAAACAAAGGCTGTCATAGGCATCAGTAATTATGGGTGGTGACTCCCTGAGGAAACTCAGGAAGGAAAGAATACCCACCGTCTAGCAGCCATCAGACTACAGGCACTCCCTACCGTGAGCCCCTAGGAAACTCAGGATGAGGAAACTGGATACTTGGCCCCAGACGGCTGAGGTGCAATCAAAGGAATGATTTCAGAGGAAGAGTCAGCCCGGGCTCTTGCATCTTCCCATACATAGAAAAGCGCTAAATCCCTTAACTTGGGATACCTGGTTTTCTTTAAACAACAGCTTTTTGACATTCAAACTACCTGCCCTTTGTTGCAAAACTTCTTTTAATATATATAACCTGGCTCCCCCTCTTGCCTCCTCAGAGCAGTTCTCTTAGGGACACTTGAGATGCTCTCTCTCGGCTTGAAGTCCAAATATTCCCAATGAATAAAACATAACTCTCAGCTTTTAGGTTGTATTTTTTAAGTCTGCAGAAGCATACCCCCTCACTGGCCTGTAAACACACATCTGTTCCCCTTTGTTCATGGGCCGCCGCCGTCTTGCGATGTCAGGGTTTTATATCCAGGACCATTGGACTCGCACGTAGTTCCCCATTTTTGGCTCGTTCACGCAGTGCTGTTGTAAACGCCCTTACAATTAGACGTGGGCAGACCTCTGATTATTCCTTTAGGCTCAACTCCACCGGAATTCTGTCTCCTGGGTTTTCGCATCTTTTGACTTTTAAATGCATTGTTCTCCAAAGCAGTTTTTTTCTTTTCTCTTTGACTTTGAAACGTGCCTTTGCTGGAAGATCAGTGAAAATGGTGAGAAGAAAGCCAAGACCAGAACCTTCTTTCATCGACTTAAAAAGAGGGTCCGGAACTGTGGCCCCACAACTGTGCTGGGCACGACAGACAGGTTTACTTCTCCAGGGTGTTCTCGCCACCCAGCCAGGCAGCCGCCGTGGCCCTGAGCCACTCCTGCTGCCGCCCACCCCCCAGCCCCTGACCTGGGACCACTTGCCCTCAGAACTCCTGACTTACCCTCACTCTCCCCACTCTGTCTTACAGCGACATCACCCCTCCCGGAGACGCGCTAACCAAGAACAGCCGGCCCAAAGTGGCTTCCCGCTTCCCCAAGCTGGCCCGAGGTCACCCCAGGGAGACGCGCAATGTGGAGCCCCAGAGCGGTGACCTCTGACCTCGACGGTACCCCAGACTCGGGCCCTACGTGCTGCGTCAGCTGTCTCCACCCTGGCCACAGCAGCTGGCCCCTGCCACCTCGGAGGGACCACCCTACCCCCACTGATGAACCCCAGAGAGCACACCTGCCCTGCTGGGCATGTGACACCCCGATTAAACTGGGCTGTGTGAGAGCAGGGCGGCTCCTCACTGAACGGATGCGGACACGTGGGCCCTGCTCTCCCTGCGCCCTGCCTTAGGCCTCAAGGGCCAGGCGTCCCCCTCCCTTCAGCCCAGAGGCCAGCCGGAGGGTGGGCACCGGGTCAGGCTCAGAGCCCCCGGGTCACGATGCACAAGTCTGTCTCATTTGGTCGGAAGGTTCATTCACCTCTTGACTCCCATGTGGGAATTCTAATGACTGTTACCTTTTTTTTTCCCCCTGTTTAATGTAATTGCCTGCTACAACCTGTGAACACGGAGGGGAAGCTAGTTCCGTTCCGCGCACGCCCCACCAATGGTCAGTAGATACCCTAGTTCTTGCCACCAGGTTCCAGGGAGACAGTCCTGTGGTCTTCGTGCAGCGGAGCCATTAGAGATGAGGAACTGTGGCTCTTGGAGAACTTCCTACCTCCTCTCTGGTTGGTTCTGAAAGGACTGGTCCCTGGAGGACGCCTGCATGCACCTGGTCAGGCCAGCCGTCAGCAGCAACCTAGTGACTTGTACCAGAAAGCCCTGAGCTATCTAGAGGCCGCGAAAGCCGAGAGGAGAGTCCTCCAGGCTTTGGGAGACTCGGCCCAGGGAAGCACTTCAGAAGCTTCTGTGGGCCTCCAGGGGTTCCGTGGAGCTCAGCATGACTCTGTGAACTTGGGTGAATGTGACTCACTCTGGATAAACCATGATTGTCCCCTAAAGACAGCACGTGTGTTGTCGGCCAGTATGCTCTCGGTGGGAGCAGGGCCCTGGGTGCACCCCAAGATTGACCCCTCTGCTCCCCCATTCAGAGAGCACCCCACCACCACCACCAGCAGGTGGGAACAGGAGGAGCAGCAGCATCAGATCGCCCCTGTGGGACCAGAGCTGCTTGGCCAGTTTTAACGTCCAGAAGCATGGAACTCTGCCACCCTGGGTAGGAGTCGCCTTCAGCTGCTGATACAAAGAAGGACCAAAAGGCGGCATAAATGTGTGAAAAGCAGAGGGCTGAGCACACCTCAGCTCACGCCTGGGTGCGCAGTGTGGGTCATCATCGAGCGCGTAGTGGAAACCCCGGAGGGGCCAGCCCGGAAGGGCCGTGCCGTGCACCCCCTGCTCAGCAGAGGGAGGCTTGTCAAAGGCTTGTGACGTCTGCACATGGCCCTCCAGGACTCAAGGAGGCTGCAGCGACTTTGGAGGGGACACCCTACCTGGTGAGCCAGGCCCCGGGGAGCGACACGAGCCGGCTGACCTGCGTGGATGGAGGTGGCAGTGTGCGTATGTGGGGGCCCTGCTGTCAGCCCATGGGGGTCAGAGGACCAGAGGGACGGCGTGTCCCAGAAAGGCAGGGTGGTTGGTTTCCCCCTCGTGTGCCCAGGGATCCACTGCGCATGCACCGTGCTGGAATTCCCATGCCCCACAGCACTGCCTTGAACACAGAGCCCTCCTCCACCCAGGCCTCCGGGACCATCTGGAAGTTCCAGCTGCCCCAGAGCTCCGCCCCGCACGTGATCCCTCCACAGGGGTCACTTTGAGGCCAGCTGATGGCTGCACAGCCAGATCTGAACCCAGGCTGTCTCCTCTCTGTTCATATGAGACCCAGAATAGATGCAGTGCCCCAACATTCTCCAGGGCCAAGGGTTCTGATCAGCCAGGCTGTGTTGGTGCCTGACCCCAAACGCATCTGAGTATAATTTCTAGCCTCACCTTCTCCAGCTGCCCCACCAGGAAGCAGCTTTGACGTTCTGTGCATGGAGTGAAAAAGCAGCAAAAAAATAAATAAAAGCGGCGGGGAACCAGAGCTACAGCAGACAGATGCTGAGCGGGAGACACAAGAGCGCACTCGGCCTGTATTTGGAAAGGAGCAGCTCTGCCTTCCTGTTTTTAAAGCTTAATGATGCATGGGAAGCTTGCCCTGCCCTCCTAAATGTGGGTGGTCGAGAGCATGTTCCTAGGGGCCCTGTGGTGGCCCCTTCAGGCTGCTTGCCCTCTGTGCCCCTGTCTCTGTGACCCTGCAGAGACCCCAATCTTCAGTCCGTCTGGTTTCAGCTCAGATGCACTTGTGACGTGCACATCACATCTCCTCCTCAAAGCCTTAGCTCTGGAGTCACATGGAATGTTCCGCCATGATAAAGCCCTGCTCGCCAGGGTGGTGGGAGGGACTTAGAAGGGGCAGACCCCCAGCTCCTGGAGAAAGAGAATGAAACCCCGAGGTCCAGGCCGAGACCTGGAGCACAGAATGCCCCCCTGAGGCCATGTCATCATCTGTGCACCCACCCCGATCTAAGTCAGAAGGCAGGATGTCCCCCCTCCCCCCGAGACCCATCAGGTGAAAGCCCCCCTTAAAGGACCAGCTGACATTGGCTTCTGTCTCCTTGATCAAAGATTCTTTAGCACCTAAGAAAGCACTCTTATTCTTCAGAAAGGAACGGAAGGGCCCCTCTGTCTCCAGAAGGCCTTGACCCTCTGGTGCCCCACCTGCCCTGGGAGCAGGAAGCGCCCCCTCCAAGTCCCCAGAGCACAGCCCAGCAGGCTGTTCAGGAGTGGCTTCAGCCCGGTCAGGAAGGAAGCCCAGCCAGGTCCAGCTCCACTTGCATCTCACAGAAAAAGCAGAGACATCTCTCCTTAAGAGAAAACCAGAGCTCCCAGCGAGTGCGGACTGAGGCTGGTGTACACCTCGCCCTGAAGCGAGCTTTCTCAGCCGCCGCTCCCGCAGCCCCTGTGGAATCCTGGCTCTAAACCGCACAGCTCTCTCTCCAATCAGGCCCCAGGGGAGGAGGCGGGGCTCTTGCCCGAGAGGCTGTTGCACTGCACGGAGGTCGCTGTGAATACCATAGCCTGGCCCATCTAAGGGCTTCCTGGCCATAGGAGATCACCGATGGAGCTGCAGAGACAGGGTACCACCCTGTGAGTCCTGGCAAGAGGCGCGAAGAGGCCGGTGAGCCAGGGTGTGTGGACCAGGTGTGGTCACCCAGGGCAGGCCCCGCGGCCCCACTCGGGGCCTGTTAAGATGCCTTCTTTGATAACAGTTGGATTCGACAGCACTGCCAGGCTGTGTTGTGCCTTTCAGAACACAGAGGCAATCAAAGTTGTTTACACCCCGGGACTGGTGACACAGCTGCAACCAGTTCCAAGAGGCAGCGGGCACTGGAGGCCCGAGAATTCATCCCCAGGTTTTGGGCCAAGAAGCAGGAAAGAAAACCCTCTGGGCAGCCCCAGGGATCCGAAGCTGTGCTGCTTTTGTCTCCCGACACTCAGCACCCCGGGATCTGTGGCCCAGGGTGGCCTCTCTGCTCCTGAGACAGTGCAGCCTGGAGCCGCCAGCTGGCCCCACACCAGAAACCAGAGCCCGTTCTCGGGTCCCAGCAGACCTCTCCTAACCAGTCACCTTCAGCATCCTTCATCCCTCAGCCCAGCAGCTTGGTGCCAGCGCCCGTGCACGGGAGGTGCCTTCCTCTACAAGGAGGATCTCGCCTGGGCATGTCACTGACTGGATCCTCAGCCTGGAGCTGGGATGGGCAGCCTCCGAGACCTATCAGAGAAGGACCCTGCCCGGGAGCATCAGATGAGCTAAGCGCTTGCTCAAAGGAGCATGCCACGCTCAAGCTGCTACCCCAAAGGCAGTAATTGTCTGGACTCTGCCTCAGTGTTCTCCTTCCAGACAGTGCCACACATGCTGGACCTCGCCCCCGCGCTGGGTGCCCCCGGCAGGCAGGTGTCTGCTCACAAGCAAGGCCTTTTGCAACGATCATTTTTCAGAATATTGCACGTTGCTTCTTTAAGTGTCTGTTGCTCAGATTGGCTTTCTGTACTAATTGCACAGGTGTAGCACTATATATTTTATCTAACATTACCTTGCCAAAAGTTTCATTTTTCCTGTTTCCCTAACACGTGGTCTTGACTATGTGTCTAAAAGAAAACTTCAGCTCCCGGATCGATAGGAGCAAGCAGGGAGCAATGCCCACCCCCACGCTCTGAGCAGAGCAGCTGTCTGCCCAGCCCGCAGTGGAAACGCCCCTGCTCAGTTTGTCTCGGCACTTTGGACCATCCCGTTTGCCACCCTTGCCTGTTGCCAGGAATGGACCTGACTTTGGTACTTCTCAGTTCTAACAGCCACCTTGAATGGGTTTCCTTACCGACTCAATCCGTTTCTGAAGAGAAGCAAAAAACAACAACAAAAAAAAAACCCTGGCTTTTCTAAAAGATGGGTGAGCTTATGGCAAGCATGCGCAGCCCCACTAGAAGAACAGAAGAGCAGCCAGATCCACGAGGGTTTCAAGGTTCAGGGGTTCAGTTGTTTCTGGCACAGGGATGATTTGCCATCCTCACCGAAGACCACTGGCTGACCTGCCAAGATGCCCCCCTTAACCTCAGATCCCATCCCTGCCTTCACGAACTGCAAGGGGAGAAGCCATGCCCCTCCGGCAGTTCTCTCTGCCATCGCTTGAGGCCATACAAGGGGACCTTTGCAACAGCTCGGGCGGAAGACACAGATGACGGGATCGCACATTTGCAACCAGCGTTGAGATGAGCTGGAGAATGGGCATTGCCAGGAGTGGAGTGGGGGGTGGTGGAGCTAATTAGGGCTTCTTATCACCTGGGATGCATCCTAGAAAGAATGTCTTTACCTCTGTAACCTTAGCAGCACCATCTCTGGCATCACCATTTGGTAAAACACACTGCTTAACTCATCAGATGCTGACTTGGTGGTGGAAGAATTGTTTTGACTGCAGGCTCCATGGTGACCCATGAGTGGGTCCCCGTGAGCCGTCTGTTTGAGGGGGAACAGGCGACAAATCTGGAGTCTATGGTCTGGATGTAAGTGAGGCTGAGAAGTCCACAGATGGGCTGTGAAACGCGTAGTATTATCTTAACTACCCTCTTCTGTTACGGTTTACACAATAGAATTTTTAAACAAATGTGTTTAATTTTCTAAAATCTCTTGTATTAAAATTTTCTTTTGAATAAGCTGTGGTAATTTTGTTACAATCTAGTTGAGACACACCTTTACAATGACAAAATTAAAACGGTTACATTTTCTAAATTAGATATTTGGTTTATGGTCTAATTCTCTGTGCCCATTCTTTTTCAGCAGTTAGGGATTAGGTGAAGTTTCAGTATACATTAGAAAAACTTCTTATAAGATCCTTCACCATTTCATATGTTACCCTGAACAACCTGATTTGATTGGACAAGCATCACTTTTATTTGAAGTAGAGCAGGAGCCTATTTTGAGTTATTAGGCAGATCTATATTAATTGGAGGTGTAGAATCAAAATTCTATACAGAAAAAAAGTCCCTTCATTATAAGTTCCTATTCACTCAGAAACCATTTTTGGGTACCTACTGTATACCATCATGCCAGGCCCTGGGCATACAGCAGTGGCCAAGGCAGAAACGACCCCTGCCATCTTGGACTAAGATTCCAAGTAAGACAGATGGACAATAATGTATATTTCTGTGTATCTGTCTGTCTACACACACTTCCCTGGTGCCTCAGCAGTAAAGAATCTGCCTGCCACTGCAGAAGACGTCAGAGACAGGTTCAATCCATAAGTCAGGAAGATCCCCTGGAGAAGGAAATGATAACCTTCGCCCGTATTCCCGGGAACATCCCATGGACAGAGGAGCTTGGGGGGCTACAGTCATGGGGTTGCAAAGAGTCCGACACGCTGAACATTCCTGTATGCATCTATCTAAACACACAGACCCTGTTTAGAATCAGCCATGCAGACGGTTACAGACCACCGTAAGCTCCACAATGGAAAAAGCAGGACTTGGAGAAAGATCTCCTTCCCACAGTTCAAGCCAGGCTTTCTCGGCCTCGGCACCGCTGACATTTGTGGCTGGATAGCTCTGGGGCGTGAGGACTGTCGTGTCACTGTAGTGTGATCAGCCCTGGTCTCCAACCCCTAAACGCCCTGGAACCTTTTCTGCTCTCACAACCAGATGTGACCACACATCCTTGGCGTGAGGAATTGTCCCCTGTTGAGAACCCTGAGGCTAGACCAAGGGATTCTCTTGGCACAAGTGACATTTAAGTTATGACCTGAAGGATGAGAAAAAATGCTAAGCAGTTCCTTGCTCCCCACCCCCAAATTTACATTGGCTTAAAAAATTCACACCCTGCAACCAGGTATTTAACCTTTTTAACCAGGATAGAAGAGGCCAGATTGGCTTCCCTGGTGACTCCAGTGGTAGAGAATCTGCCTGCCAAGCAGGAGACCCAGGTTCGATTCCTGGAATCTGGAAGATCCCCTAGAATGGCTACCCACTCCAATATTCTTGCCTGGAGAACACCGTGGACAGAGGAGCCTGGTGGGCTACAGTCCATGGGGTTGCAAAGAGTCGGACACGACTGAGTGACTAAGCACACGCTCTAATAAGATCGGTATTTAAAAGGCATCCCAGCAAATCATGGGCAGATGCTGCCCAGGGGCCCACAAGGGAACACTGCAGACCCCTCAGCCCAGGGCCGTGGGAAGGGTACTTCCAGGCTGATACGAGAGAGGAGGCACCCGCACTGGTTTTCGAGGGCGTGAACATGGACCACATTGCGCCTGCACTCTCCAGCCTCCAGGTCACTTAACCCTTAGGCCACCAGAGTGCATCCCCTATTTGGACAGATGAGAAAGAGAAAACTAGGTACAGGCTGAGTGTTGGCCCTAGTCCCCCAGCCTCGAGGCGGAGGAGAAGCAGGACTGTCTCCATCATGCCCACAGCCAGAACTCTCTTTGCCACACTGTGATCAGCCCAGGCCTCCCCTCCCTCACATCCAGTGTGCGTGCAGCAACCTCCCCGTTCTCTCTGGCCTCTCCCAAGTGAAGTCTCAGCTCCTCAGCCATCTCCAAGCACAGCTGGCCCCCCTAACTGGAGGCCGTCTCCTTGCGTATCCCTCAGTCCATATTCCCAAGGGCTTCCCTGGTAGCCCTACTGGTAAAGAGTCCGCCTACAACACAGGAGACCCTGGTTCAACTCCTGGGTCAGGAAGATCCTCTGGAGAAGGGGTAGGCTACCCACTCTAGTATTCTTGGGCTTCCCTGGTGGCTCAGCTGCTAAAGAATCCAGCTGCAGTGTGGGAGATCTAGGTTCAATCCCTGGGTTGGGATTGAATTTACTTCCCTACTTTAAACCACTTTGCCTCCTTAAAAACCTCAGTTCCTCAGGAGCTCATGCCACCCACCTGTATCACCCTCTGTGTCTAGGCTTGGACTCATCTATTGACCTCCAAGCTGTTTCTCATGCAATGATGATTAATTCATCACTGCGGGTCCCTTGATCCCCTCCAGCCACACCCCACCCCTCTCTTCTCTGAGCTTCTCCTTCTCCAGAGGCCATTCCCTGGTGCCACGTGCAGGGTTCAAGACCAAGGGGCGTAGCGGCCATCAGCACACACCTCTGCAATCCTGACTTCAGATTCTCTGCTCTGATCCACTCTACCTCCTAGCTCTTCTCCCTAGTGGCCCCCACCCCAGCAACAGCTCTTCATATTCTTCAGGAATGCTCTCTGTCATCTTAAAAAGCCCTGTCTTCAGGACTTCCCTGGTGGCCCAGGCTTAAGAATCCATCTGCCAGTGCAGGGACACAGGTTTGATCCCTGGTCTGGGAAGCTTTAATGTGCTGCGGAGCAACTAAGCCCATGCAACACAACTAACGAGCCAGCACTCTGGGGCCCAAAAGCCTCAGCAACTGAGCCTGCACGCCTAGAGCCCGTCCTCTGCAACTAAAGAAGCCGCAGCAATGACAAGCCCCCGCTCACCTCACCGAGAGAGAAGGCTGAGCAGCAGGGAAGACCCAGTGCAGCCAAAAATAACAAAAACACAAGATCCTGCCCTCCTCTTTGCCAAGCCCCTGCCTTTCCCAGCGTTGGTTCTGTGGCCCATGCCAGTCACCGCTCCCTTGGGGTCATCCTAGTCTGCCCTGCATCTCCTTCATACTTGCTTGGTAAAAACCCAGCCCTAGTCAAGCTCAACTGACAAGCTAGTCTAGAAGCCAGTATCATTTGTAACTTTGGTTTGTAATTCCACATTTTGTTTTTGACATAATTTAAGAGACTAATGCATTTAAAAGAATTATGTTTGGGGGCACACAATATATAAAGATGTATGAAGGGGGTGGGGATAGAGCTGTAAAGGAGCATAGGTTTTTTGTTACTAATTGTTATGAATTCAACTTATTATTCAAATAAACTTCAGGTTGTTAAATGTAATCCTCATGGTAACCACAAAACAGCTGTAGGATATACACAAAAGGAGATGGAAAGGAACATTCATGATGGAAGACAGGAATGCATAGAATGAGGGACAAAAAAGCTATGAGACTTAATGGAAAACAGCAATAACCGAGTAAGTCCTTCCTTATCAGTAGTTACTTTAAATGTAAATGGATTAAACTTTCCAGCCAAGACAAAGATTGGCAGAAAGGATAAAAACACATAATCCAACTATATTTTGTCTACAAAAGATTTACTTTAGATCTAAGACCACAAATAGATTGAAAGTGGAAGCATAGGATAAGATGTTCCAGGCAAGTAGTAACCAAAAGAGGTCAGAAGTGGCTATACTAATAATAAACAAAATAGATTTTAATGAAAGTTTCAATACAGGAAGAAGCTATGACAATTATAGGCATTTACACCCCTCATAATAGATGATCAAAAATAGAAAACAAAATATTCACAGAATTGACAGGAGAATCAGACAGTTCTACAGTAGTCCACAGGGTTGCAAAGAGTCAGACACAACTGAGCGACTAACCCTTTCCTGATAATACCTAGTGACTTCAATACCCGACTCTCAATAGCAGACAGAACAACCAGACAGAAAATACAGAAGGAAGTAAATGTAATTGGCTTACTGTGTTAAATCCTCTCACAGACACACACGGGGCACCCTACCCAACAGCAGCCGCACACGCGTGCTTCTGAAGTACACGTGGGACATTTTCCAGGGTAGACCATACGCTAGGCCACAAGTCAAGTCTCAACAGACTTTTTTAAAAGATAAGATTTCATACAACATAGCTTCTCCGATGGAGAAGGAAATGGCAACNACACACGTGTGCTTCTGAAGTACACGTGGGACATTTTCCAGGGTAGACCATATGCTAGGCCACAAGTCAAGTCTCAACAGACTTTTTTAAAAGATAAGATTTCATACAACATAGCTTCTCCAATGGAGAAGGAAATGGCAACCCACTCCAGTGTTCTTGCCTGGAGAATCCCAGGGACGGGGAAGCCTGGTGGGCTGCCGTCTATGGGGTCGCACAGAGTCGGACATGACTGAAATGACTTAGCAGTAGCAGTATCTTCTCCAGCCTGATGGGATAAAGTTAGAAATCAGGAACAGAAGGAAAACGGAAAACTCACAAATTTGTGAAAAACAACATGAACAACCAATGGATCAAATAAATTGTGAAGAATTTATAGAAAATACTACAAGGACTTCAAGACACTGAAAACACAGCATAGCAAAACCTACAGGATACAATGAAAGCAGTGACAAGGGGGAAATGTACAGCTAAAACTGCTTTTATTAAACCAGGATGACCTAAAACCCCCACTCTGATCTTGAGGCAGGAGGAAGATGCCCCTGCTCCTTGAGGTAAGCATTAGTTTGTACCCTGTGGCCAGAAAGTCCCAAATTTCAGTAGCAGGACAATGAGAGAGGAGGCTGGGCCCAGGATATGAGAGACCGCATATTTCTCATTCTCAAAGTCAAGGAAACCCTCCCAACTAGAAAACTCCTTGGAGGTCAAAAGGGGAGTGATGCCAAGGCTACCCATAAGCCTCTTCACAGGATCCATCTTGGCTGAGAGATGTATGCACACAGGGGAGGACCCTGAGGTATACCAAATACAGACTCCGAACCAGGGAAAGGGAGATGAGTGGCCAAAGAGAACCCAAAGAAATACCCCGTGTAAGTGATTTAAGCTACCCGAAGGCTGAGACTGACTCTGCGTCAGCCTGTGTATCTATCTACACGCACTGTACTCCTTTTCCTCCTAATAAACAGTTTACTTATTTCACTACTTTCCATCTTTGTGGGAATTTTCTGCAAAACCAAAGGGCCAGGGCCCTTTGCCACTGACCACTGGTCTGGTGGCTAGGATCTGGTGCTCTCACTGACGTGACCTGACCTTTATCTCTGGCTCGGAGACCGAAACCCTGCTCCAAGCTGCTGCAGGCTGAGGCCACCTGACATTATACTTGCTGCTGAAGCTTGGGAATTCAGAAAATCAAGGTAAAGCAAGGGCTTCCCCCAGCTGCGGCTTGAGGCCCTTGGCTCGCTCTTGCTTGCTTTCTCTCACTCTCCCCTTTTGCTTTCAAGACCCACAGAGCAGAACTTCTGTCCACAGCCTTTTGGCTCCCTGCCAACACTGGGGGTGCCGAGGGGATCTCCCAGGGGCCGTGCAGATTCAAATAAGCTTGGGTGACAGCTGGCACTGTCCTTTGGGACATGGTGGAAATGTGATTTTCCGATCACAGAGGAGCCCAAGGTGTCTCACTCTCCCCCTCTCACTGTCCCGTGTGGAACATTCCACTCGGGTTTTCTTGCCCACCTTACTCACACAACAAAGTCTCCTCCTTACTTCCTATCTCTCTGTCCTTTTAGAGAAGAAATCCTGCACATTATCCCTAAAGTGCATCCCTGCCACTGTCAAACCCAGTGCTGTCTGTGTCGGATAAAACCATCAAGATGATTCCCAGTTCTACCTTAGCTGCCAGACAGGTAGTGCAAAGGAGTTGGGGTTCTTCTGCTGTCTAGTCTCTCCCTTCCCCCTGTGCCCAAAAATCTACCATGAGAGCTTCTCCCCTCCCGGCCCTCAAGGGCCTTAAATCCCGTGACATCGTCCATAGCATCCAACTCCAATTCCTCCAAGGGTTCCTCTTTGCATCTATCAGACCCCCTTCCCTCCAGGCCTTGGCAGTGGGCACAGTGCTATAGACAGCTTATCGGGCTGGCTGCCACCCAGAAGCCTGAATCATAAACTCTGTAGATGCTTAGTCGCAAGAAACCCACCCCAGCACAGAAAACTTGTCATGGGTCGTCAGCTCTATAGACAGAGGATTTCTCTTCAGGAATGTCTTGGCAACCTGTTTGCACTTGTTCAAATGTCCTCCCCTGGCCGCGTGGGGAGGCACCTTGTGCAAGATGCCAAGGAAGACCAGAAATGTCTGCTCAGAAATCCATGGGAGAAATCCATGCCTGAAACCCCATCAGGTTTGAAGGGAATTCAGGTGACGCCCCGAACCTCTGCAGGCTGAAGCCTCCTGGTAAATGTGTCCAGGACCCTGGATTCTGTACCTAGGAGCGCTCTCTTGTTCTCGGCTGCAGGTCACCCCACGTGGGAGGATCCATCTCCAAGCCAAAAGAAACCCCTCTGGAGTATATCCCTAAGAACTGGGTATTTTTTAAATAGAAGGGCCAAGAAAGGAAAACCTTAGGTTCTACTGTACTAGTGCCTGGCCTTTGTATAAGTCGGGGAATGAAGACAGATGGCCTGAAAACGGGTCTCTGAATGATATCACGCTGCAGTTGGAGCTTTGTTGCCTCAGGAAAGTAGACTGAGGTTCCCTATATTTAGATTTTCATGGTCCTTAACAAAACCCTGCCCTACATGACTCTTGTAATTTAAAACCTGGGGAAGCAGAAAACTCTCCTGACATTTTAGATGATCCCCTTCTAAGCTCTCCCATCTCTCGGGGGGAAACTAAGCTCCCCCTTCTCCTGACAGTACCCCTGCTTCTCCAGAATCACCGACTTTTCTTGGTCCCCCTGACCAATCCCAATCTCCATCTCCCTCTGTCCCTCCATTACTCCAAAAAAAGAGAAACCAGTCCCTCTGAGGTGACCTGCAGCAAAGCTCCCTATGACCCAGGATCAGGGAAATTCTGCCCTCCTAGGGAAGGGGTGCATGGCAAAGGTGCAGTCACAGGCAGAGTGCACATGCCCGTCTCTTCAATGGACTTTGCCTGATGCGCACAGAAACCAGGCCGGTTTTCTGAAGAGCCCGTAAGTTTGCTGAAGAGTTTCATGCCCTCTGGTCCATGATTTAACTTGGAAGCATGTCCGAGCAGTCCTCTCTGCTTGCTGCGCTCCTCAGGAAACAGAGAATCTGGGCAGTAACCCAGGGCCGCACTGACCAGAGGGACTGCCCTCGGTCCCGAAGGGGAAGTGAGGCTCCTGCTCTGGAGATGCCCTGCTGGACGACCGAGGCGGCCTGGAGACTCTGGGGGCTCCCCGCAGTGAGACATCTATCTCCATCAAGAAACCCCAGCGAGTCTTTGACGTGGCAGGTAAGAAAACTGATTTATTAATTGATACGGGAGTCACTTGCTCTGTCTTAATTTCTCACGCTGGACCTCTCTCCTCCAAAAGCTCTACCATGACTGGTGTTGATGAAAAGCCTCACACGCATCACTTCCTGGACTCTCACTTCCCAGTTCCAGCAGCGGATGATTTCAGTTGCCCTTTTAGCCGCGCCTCAGTGGCCAACCCTTGTCCTTGGGAGGAACCTCCTGAGTTCCCTCGGGGCCATACCGAGCAGTCCCTTATCTTGACTCTAAGACAGACCAGCCGGAAGAGCAAAGTCCTATTCCCAGCTATATTCTACAAGCAGTGGACCCTTCACTGCGGGACAAAGGAATCCCTGGAAGGGCCGTAAACACCCAACTTGTAAGAATTAGCCTTACGCCAGAAACCACCTATTTTAACAAGAGACGAAAAGTTCCCCATAAAGATGGAAGCAAAGAAGGGTTTTACAACCCCTCGTGGATACTTACAAATACTTACTAGTCTTTACAAATACCTTTACTGGATGGATAGAGCCTTTCCCTACTAGAACAGAGAGTGCAACTGAAGTGGCTAAGGCTCTCCTAAGGGAAATTATTCGTAGATTCAGGTTGCCCCATCACCTGCAGAGTGACAATGGCCCTTCCTAGCCAAGATCACTCACCAGGTTCTGCAGGCTTTAGGAATTAAGTCCCACCTCCATTCAACCTCAGGAAAAGTGGAACAGGCTAATCAGACCCTGAAGAAAACCTTGGCAAACTGCCAGGAAACGTCAGCGTTGCAGCGTCACCTGCTGCTGGCAGCCCCTAAGACAACCACTAGGTTAAGCCTCTTTGAAGTGACACACAGAAGGCCATTCCTTATTACAGACATGCTAACTGACCCAGAAACCCGGCCTCATCTTAAATGATTATGAATCTAGATCACGTCCAGATATGGCAACAGACTATAGCCCTCTCCAGATGACAGTCCAAGACGCTGCCGTAAGCCCTGGAGACTGGGTACCTTTATAGATCTGGAAGAATCGTCCCCTGGTGACCAGCTGCTCCCAAAATGGAAGGGTCCTTACCAAGTCTTGCTGGGCACCCCATAGCAGTTCAGCTCCAGGGGAGTCACCAGCTGGGTTCACTGGTCCAGGATTAAGCCTGTCCCCATTGATATTACAGGAACCCGAAGACCCACATTCCAGCCATCCCTGTGAACCCATGCCTTTCTTTGAGTCTCCACAGGATTCGGAGGATGCAGGATAACCTGAAAATTCCAGGTGGATATTGAGCCGCTCCAAGACCTGAAGCTCTTATTCAAAAAGATCAGAAAGACTTCTGAGACCCTAGGCTGGGAACCGAAATCCTGCTTCACGCTACTGCAGGCCAGTGACGTCTGAGATCAATCTTACAATTTTAGGAACCAGCAAAAGAAGAACAAACTAAACTCAAAGTTAGCAGAAAGAAGGAAACAAAACTTAGAGCAGGAATGAAGTGCAGAATGGAAAAGCAACAGATATTATTAGTGAAAGTTGTTGAATGAATCAACAAAATTGACAAACCTATAGCTAGATGCACTAAGGGAAAAAAGTGACACCTAAACTCGCTAAAAGCAGAAATGAAAATGGGGACATTATTAGTGATTCTACAGAAATAAAAAGGATTATGAGTACCATGAATAATCTTATTATTAACTGTTAATAATAACTGTTAATCCAACAAGTTGGATAACCTAGATGAAACAGACAAATTTCTAGAAAAACAAAATCTACCAAGACTGTATCAAAGAAACAGAAAAGCTGAATGAGCTTATATGTAACTAGTAAGAAGATTGAATTCATTATCAGTCTCCCAAGAAAGGAAAGGCTCAGACCTGATGACTTTACTGGTGAATTCTGCCAAACATTTAAAGAGCTAATGCCAGTCCTCAAACTTACCCCCCACAAAATTGAAGAGAGCAAAATCGGGGAGAACGAGATGGCAGAGGAATAGGTGGATGTGGAGTACCTCTCTCTCCATGGATACATCAGGAATGCACCTTCAGACATAGAACACCAGCTGAGAGTGGACAGGAGAACCTGACAAGCGGAAAAGAA
The DNA here is from genome assembly GCA_006410875.1 of Neotragus pygmaeus. Lineage (NCBI taxonomy): Eukaryota > Metazoa > Chordata > Mammalia > Artiodactyla > Bovidae > Neotragus > Neotragus pygmaeus. The sequence continues at coordinate 212,872 of SJYV01003368.1, forward strand.
TATATAGAACCATGCAAAACTCGGTAGGACGAAGGAACTAGGGGGAAAACAGGAGTGTGAGTAGGACTGGACCTGCCCTCAGCAGGCAGGGGAACTGAAGCAGGGGTCTGATCCCCACATTAGGGCAATTGTCTGAGTCAGAGGAGAAACATTTAAGGCTGAGAGTGAAACAGCTGATCTGTGGCAGCCTAAATGGAATGGGAATCAGACAGTCCTTGCCGCCACCATACATACCCTGGACAGGGATACTGGTCCCCTGGAAGGTGCAGCAGCTGGGAGCTGGAGTTTAGGGATTGTGGAGCAATCCTAGGGTGAGGGCTGCTGTTGACTGCGGAGAGACAGATGGAGGGGATGTGAAGAAGGAGATTATGGTACTAAATGCCTGTGGAGGAAAGCCAGGCAGCCCTGGAAGCAAGGTGTTACTGTTGAGTCACGTGTAGGGGGATCATCACCATAGCCTCTCTCCCCCCACACACCAGCATTGGCAGCTGAACAATAGAGAGGCTGGCCCATCAAATGCCTGAGGCACTAGACTCCAGAGTAGGACCCCACCCAGGGTGCCCCTTAAGTGACTGATGCGTCGAACTACAGGGAAGAACCCCACCCAGATGCCCCTTCAAGTGCCTGAACTGCCAGACAAGAGAGATGGACCCCAGGCAAGGATGCCCTCTAAGTGCCTGAAGGAGCGGAGCTACAGAGAAAGACTGGCCAAAGAGGCCTTCTGATGGCCAGCTGCAAGAGGCTCGGAAAAAAAGGCAGCCCACGTCCCTGCACACTTGGTCCCTGCAAGCCAAGCAGCTGCACCGCCTTCACACTCAGCTCTCCCTGGGCACGTCCGTCCCTTCAGGGTTTCTTTGGCCTTGTGCAGCTCTGCGGCCCTGTCGACTGTGGCCTGCCAGGCCTCTCTGTCGGGGGTCGGGGGGAGGATGGGGGAGGATCTTCTCCAGGCAAGAATACTGGAGCGTATTGGCCAACACTGGTTGCCACACCCTTCTAGAACACTGTATTTCCTTCTGCCCTAGCCGCCAACTCCCCTGAGTACCTGGTGCTGCCAGAATCCCTGAGACCCAAGCAGCTGCACCACCTCCACACCTGGCAGAGGTGGAAATAAAACCACAGTTGAAACCCAGGGGCAGTGTGGCTAAGGGAGAGACCCAAAAGCTCCCCACCAGCTGTACAAGCTGCAGGTTAAATCCACACGATCAACTAGGCAGACTCTGGGTCTATGGAATATATAAAAGGTCATTGAGAGCTCCCACAAAAGAAAACACATTACTTCTGATAGCTGTGCGCATTGGAGGCAAGAACACACAAGGACCAGATTAGAATCTGAGCAGGTCCAGAGATCAGCACAATGTTGGAGGGCATCCTAGGGAGGTGAGGTGAACTGGGACTCCCAGCAAAGGAAAGGACTCTGACAGCAGTGACTCAGGAAAAACATTTATTATTCTTATGTTTTGACTTGTTCTATGGATTCTTTTGGAATTCCCACCCNTGCCTCTACGTTGGGCTTTTGCAGTTCTGTGTTTTCCTTCTTCCTTTTTCTTTTCTCTTTTTTATAATTTTAATTTTTTTCAAACCTACTATATTTTTTTCTACATTTATTCCTTTGCCTTTCCTACTGTTTTTTTCCCCTTGCTGTTAATCTTTAATGTATGTAAATCTTCTTTATCTACCTTTATTTAACTTTGCATATCTATTCTTTTTCTCTTTTCTTTCTTACCTTTCCTCTCAATATATTTATTAGTTTTGTTTTCATTTATTCCCCACTTGGCACCTTGCTTTAGTTTTGTTTTCCGGTTTGTGCTTTAGTTTTGTTAACTGGTAAATATAATTTTTGATTTCATTTACCAAGTGAATATACTGTACTTTATTTAAGTTGGACTGTTTTGAGTTTGCTGGAAGTTCTAGCCAGGGCAATTAGGCAAGAAATAGAAATAAGAAGCATCCAAATTATAAAGGAAGAAGTAAAATCCTTTCTATTTGTTGATGATAAGATCTTATATGTAGAAAACCTTAAAGATTCTGCAAAACAAAATAAACAAACTGAGATAATAGCTGTTAGAGACAATAAACAATTTCAGCAAATTAGGAGACAAAGTCAACACAAAAAAATCAGTTGTACTTCTGTACATTAAAAATGAACAGTTTAAAAGGAAAATTATGAAACAGTTCAACTGACAATAGCATGAAAAAAAAATACTAGGGTGTTAACCAAAGAGGTAAAAGACTTGTAAATAAATTATAAGACATTGTTGAAAGAATGATAAGTCATAAAATAGTAGAAATCCTTATCATGCTCATGTTTAGAAGATTTAATATTAGGATGTCACTACCCAAAAGAATTGACTGATTCAATGCAATCCCTATCAAAATCCCAATGACTTTTTTTTCCTGCAGAAATAGAATGTGTGTGTTAGTTGCTCAGTCATGTCTGACTCTTTGTGACCTCACGGACTGTAGTCTGCCAGGCTTCTCTGTCCATGGGATTCTCCAGGAAAGAATACTGGAGTGGATTGCCATTGTCTAAGAAATAGAATGATCCATTTTAAATTCACATGGAAGTTCAGGGGACCCAAAATAGCTAAAACAATCTTGAAGCACAACAAGTCTGAAAGACTCATATTTCTTGATTTCAAATTTCTTAACAAATTCATCAAAACAGTGCGATAGTGACATGACTAGACTAGAATGGGGAGCCTAGAAACAAACCCTTGCATATATGGCCAAATCGCTCATTGACAAGGGTGTCAAGACCATTCACTGGGGAAAGGACAGCCTTTTAACAAATGGGAAAACTGATTGTCCATGGGTAAAAAGAAGTTGGATCCTTAACACCATGTACAAAAATTATCTCAAAAGGGATCAAAGACCTAAATAAATGTAAGACCTACAACTATAAATGTCTTAGGAGAAAACAAAAAGGCAAAACTTCACAACACTGGATTTGGCAATGATTTCTTGAATACGACACCAGAGGCACAGGCAACGAAAGAAACAGACAATTAGACTTATGAAAAATGTAAACATTTTGGACATCAAAAGACATTATGAACAGAGTAAGAAGGCAACCCAGAGAATGGAAGAATGGAAGAAAATACCGGCAAATCAAACTTTTGATAAGTAATTAACATCTTTTCACTTCAGTCGCTCAGTCATGTCCGACTCTTTGCGACCCCATGTACCGCAGCACGCCAGGCCTCCCTATTCATCACCAACTCCCAGTGTCCACCCAAACCCATGTCCATTGAGTCGGTCATGCCATCCAACCATCTCATCTTCTGTCGTTCCCGTTTCCTCCTGCCCTCAGTCTTTCCCAGCTTCAGGGTCTTTTCAAATGAGTCAGCTCTTCGCATCAGGTGGCCAAAGTATTAGAGTTTCAGCTTCAACATCAGTTCTTCTAATGGACACTCAGGACTGATCTCTTTTAGGATGGACTGGTTAGATCTCCTTGCAGTCCAAGGGACTCTCAAGAGTCTTTTCCAACACCACAGTTCAAAAGCATCAACTCTTTGGCACTCAGCTTTCTTCACAGTCCAACTCTCACACCCATACATGACTACTGGAAAAACCATGGCCTTGACTAGATGGACCTTTGTTGACAAAGTAATGTCTCTGCTTTTCAATATGCTGTCTAGATTGGTCATAACTTTCCTTCATCTAGAATATGTAGAAAACTCCAAAACTCAACAACAAAACCCAGTTCAAAAAGGGGGATTCCTGGTGATCCTACTAAGTCAAGCATCTGTCCTGCAGTGCAGGAGATGAGGGTTCAATCCCTGGTCCAAGAAGAGCCCACATGCCAAGAGGCAATTGAGCCCGTGCACCACAGCTATTGAGCCTATGCTCTGGAGCCTGCGAGCTGCGACTACTGAGCCCACACGCATAAAGCCCATGCTCCGACACAAGAGGAGTCACCACAGCCAGAGGCCTGCGCACCGCGACAAACAGCAGGCCCTGCTCACTGCAAATAGAGAAAGCCTGCACACAGCAGTGAACGCTCAGTGCAGCCAAATATAATCAATTTTTTTAAACTCTAAGCTTTTTTTTTTAAAGAATGGTCAAAGGACTTGAATAGACACTTCTCTTAAGAAGGTATCCAAATAGCACATGATCTAAAGCACATGAAGAGATGCTCAATGCCAGTGATCACTAGGGAAATGCCAATCAAAACTGTAATAACACCTCCAACCCATTAGGCTGGCTTTCATTTTTAAAGACACAGACAGAAAATAACAAGTGTTAGGGAGGATGTAGAGAAACGGAACTTTGTACATTGTTGGTGGGAATGAAAAACGGTACAGCTGCTATGAGAACAGTATGCTGGTGTCTCCTCAAAAACTTAAACAGAATCACCGTGAAGGAAGTGACAGTGTCCTTGGCTCAGCCATGTTCGATCGTTTGCGATCCCAGAGGCTGTGGCCTGCCAGGCTCCTCTGTCCGTGGAATTCCTCAGGCAAGAATACTGGAGTTGGTAGCCATTGCCTTCTCCAAGGGATCTTTCTGACCCAGGGATTGAACCTAGGTCTCCTGCAATTGGAAGCAGATTCTTTACCATCTGAGCCACCAGGGAAGCCCATTTTTTTCCCACAATTAAATAATTATCCTGATTTCCTCAAAGCAATGATTGAAGCCCAGAGAAGTGATCAGCTTGCCCAAGTGTAGATGGCTTTTATGTATTAATATGATTGCTGAGGATTCAAACAAGTCTGTCCACACCCAAATGATAGCTCTTTTCACTGAAGGGCATTAAAAAAATAATGAAAAAAAAGTTGAATGAAAGTTCACTAATGTGTGAGTTTCTTATCCTATGCCATCGTGAGTCTGTCTAATATAGACTTCAAAGTTTGAACATTTTAAGTCAATGTAATGGAAAAACTTAGAACATTTATCATGGACTGTGTAAAGACTCCATGAAAGGGCTTCTGTGGTGGTCCAGTGGATAAGAATCCCCCTACCAATGCAAGGGGCACCGATTTGATCCCTGGTCTAGGAAGACCCCACAAGCTGCAGAGCAACTAAGCTAGGGCCCCACAGCTACTGAAGCACTCCCACCTAGAGTCCAGGCTCCCCAATGAGGAGAAGCAACTGCAGTGAGAAGACCACACCACGACTAAAGCGTAGCCCCCACTCGCTGCAACTTTAGAAAGCCTGAGTGCAGTAATGAAGACCCAGAAAGCCTGAGTGCTGTAATGAAGACCCCGCACAGCCAAAACTTAAATAAATAGATCTTAAAAAAAAAAAAAAAAAAAAAAGACTTCATGGAAAAGGTCAACTTTATGCTCAGAGGTGAGAGACTCGGGACTTCCCTGGTAGTCCAGTGGTTAAGACGCTGTGCTCCCTAATGCAGGGGCCCGGGTTTGATCCCTGATCAGGGGACTAGATCCTACATGGGATAAATAAGACCTGGCACATAAATTTCTTTTTTTTAATGAAGTGAGTGACTCTCTCTCAAGAAGGCTGCTGGAGAATTACTGCTCAAGCTGGGGGTTGGACGAAATGACTTCTAAAATTCAGGTATAACTCATTCTAGCACTCATCACAGATATTACTTTAAAAAAAAAAAAAACAAATTGAAGGTTTCTGACCACACCACATTGTCAGAAGACAGCATTTTTTAGTAATAAAATATTTTTTAATTAAAACATGTACATTGTTTTTAAGACATAATTCTATTGCACACAATAGACTACAGTACAGCATACACATGACTGTTATATGTGACTCACATGACTGCTATGTTGGCTCGATTGTGGTGGCTGCCTCTATCCTAACAGTCCACAGGGAAGGAAGACAGGCAGGTACCAGGGCTGGGAGCCCTAAGGAGGAGAGAGAAGCCCCCCTGCCGTAAAGGACCCCTGGGACTTCCCTCTTTGATGACATCACCGGCACTTACTGGTTCCCCAAGTTTGCTGGCATAAACGTGATGTTCAGACCCAGAAACACTAGGTGAGTGAAGAAGGGAACGCCTGAGCACCTTGAATGAAAAGGCATCATCCCCTGTGAGGCAGCAACCTGAATGCCAGCCCCACCACCTCTTGTGTGACTATGGGCACCTCCCTTGACCTCTCTGGGTCTCAGTATTCCCTTCAGTAAAATGGGGATAACAGCACACCTTCCTTATAGGTCATAGTATTGAGTACAATACGTAAAGTCCTTAGAGCACCAGCCCCACTCGGGCATCCTCAGCATCCACCAGGACGGATGCTGTTCAGCATCTCATGTTCATTTGTTATCGCTTATTGATCACTGATTGATCCAGGCTGCACATTCCAGGTGGGCACTTGTTCCTCACATTCTCTGCTCTGACCCTGGTGCCCTTCCAGGACTCCCCTGGCATGTTTTGGGAGAAAGAAAACGTTGTAAAGTGAACGCATGAGCACATCCCCATATACACTGTCATGTGAAATCCTCACAATCTAATGAGGTGGGGATGACGATGTGCCTGTCCCACCACCAGGGAAGGGAAGAGCCTCACAAAGCCAAACACCCTGAAGAAGCTCCACTGGGATCCTAAAGGACCGAGATGGAGACGCAGCCCGATCCCCTCTTCTCTGCAGCCTCAGTCTGCCTGTCCGGTGGGAGCGACCTCACTCACTTCACAGGGTGGACAGGAGAACCACGGGAGAGGATGGTGAACGTGAGAGAGCATACAGCAGGTGCTCAATAGGAGGTCCTTTCCATCCCCCTTGCCGTGGAGGCTTGAGCTGCCCCCTTACAGCATCCCATGGAGGAAACAGGCCCAGAGAGGTATGGTGACTTGCGCAAGGTCACACAGCACTGAAGGCCGACCTAAATAAGCACCGCATGCTCGTGGGGGCGGGGGTGGGGTGGTGCTGCCGTGTCCCGGCCTCGCCTTTGCCTGGACCCCTCTCTGGGGACTGTAGGTGCGTCGAAATGGGCAGATCGACCTTCCCGAGTCTTTTCCCGGAAATGGTAACAAGAATAATTTCCTCTCATTGCCCATCATTATTCTGTGGACATTCTGGCTTCTGTGTTCTCGATCCCCCTGCCGCGTCCCCGTTTCCTTTCTCTGGTGGTTTCTGAGGCAGGTATTGATCACTTTGTGTTGTCTTCGTGTCATCAGAGTTCACTGTGAGAGCGCTCAGCGAGGAATCTGAGACGCGTCCTGTGTGCGCGCTTTTTAGTGTGCACGCCCCCCGAGGTGGCCTGGCAAGCTGTCACCCAGCGCTCGGCGGGGGCTGTGACTCGGCGGCCACCTTCCTGCCTCGGTGGCATCTGCAGTGTCGCCGTCACTGTGGGGTACGGGGCACTGGTCACGAGAACAGGGCTACCCGAGGCCGACAGGTCCAGGGACCCAGATCCCGGGCCCTGAGAGGGGCACCCTGGGCGGTGGGTTTTGTGTATACAATTTTTAATTAATTTTTTGGATGTGCTGGCTCTTCGTTGCTGTGCAGACTTTCTTCCAACCGCGGCGAGCGGAGTGTGCGGGCTTCTTGCCGTGGCTCCTCTTGCTGCAGCGGAGGGGCTCTAGGGCCCGCGGGCTTCCGTAGTTGTGGCACGTGGGCTCGGTGGTAGTGGCTCCTGGGCTTAGTTGCTTCACTGCACGTGGGATCTTCCCAGAGCAGGGATCAAACCTGTGTCTCTGGCGCTGGCAGGTAGGCTCTTCACCACTGAGCCCCCAGGGAAGCCCCGGGCGGGGGCTTTGTGCGGTCTCCAGTGCTGCCAGCCTCTGGCCCTCCGCTCCTTGTTCCCTGATGCGCAGAAACCCAGCCCCCCACCTCCGTACCCCAGTGGGTCTCACGTTTGATGGTAAGTTGCCATCACTCCAAGGGCTTGTTAAAACCCAGTCACTGGGCCCACCCCCAGGATGCTGGTTGCTGGAGGGCTAGATCAGGCCTGAGAATGTGTGTTTCTAACAAGTTCCCAGGCCACACCACCTCCCCCAGTCTGAGGTCCGCCCTGGAACACCTGGGTGGGGGGGGCGGTCATAGCAGCGGTGACAGGAAAAAAAGTGTTAGGCACAAGCGGCCACCAAACGCCTGCCAGATTCCAGGCTCCCAACGGAGCCCTTCACATAAATATCCCATGGCTCCTCACCTCAACCCCGTGAGGCAGGCGCTGTTACCACCCCATTACACAGATGAGCAAGCTGAGGCCCAGGGAGATTAAATGGCCTTCCCGCCTAGTCTAGGAATGTCTGCATTGGGGCGTCACAGCTTTCCAAAACCAGCGGGGAGACCTCTGGGTGGAGGGATGCTAATGGCTCCTCCCACGAGGGCATGTGTTCCAAGACAGGCCATAGTCCACCCAGCTGGTGAGAGCCAATGCCAGGGCTGAAACCCAGGCCTGTTGTCTCTGCAGTCTGTGTTTGCATTCTGGAGATGTAAGGACAGTCCCCCCCGCCTCCCCTCACCCCTTCTACTCCTCTCCACCCACCTTCCCATGGCTCAAGCGTGCCAAGCCCTTACCCACCTACCAAAGTCCCTCCACACAGGCTGGTCCCCCTGCCTTGATTGTCTCCTCTGCCTGACTCGCTCATGTTTGGGTCCAAATTGAACATCACGTTCTCAGAAAAGCCTTTCCTGACCTCTTGGTGTACCATCATCTCCTCTCCATCAGTCTCTCATAAACTGTGTATTGCATGTACTCAGTTGCTTAGTCGTGTCCAACTCGTTACAACACCAGGAACTAGAGCCTACCAGGCTCCTCTGTCCATGGAATTTTTCAGGCAAGAACACTGGAATGGCTTGCAATTTCCTCTTCCAGGGGATCTTCCCAACCCAGGGATCAAACCCAGTCTCCCACATTGCAGGTGGTTTCTTTACCATCTGAGCCACCAGGAAAGTTCATGAATACTGGAGTGGGTAGCCTATGCCTTTCTCCAGGGGACCTTCCCAACCCGGCACTTGAACTGGGGTCTCCTACATTGCAGGCAGATTCTTTACCAGCTGAGCTACCAGGGAAGCCTGGGAGGTCCGTGTCTCTACTTAAGTATTTATTTGCAGTGTGCTTACGAATGATGGCAGCTGCCCCTGCTCTAGGGGAAATGGACCATGTCGGTGAATGAATAGTGAAGCGAATGAATGAATGATCACTCACTTTTATGACTTTTCTCCGTATCTCCTGGTTAAAAGGCCTAATTATTTACCTTCATCTAAGAGATTTCTCCGAAAAGCTGGCCAAGATGCCGATTGGCTGTTGGCCCTAGGTGAATAAAGGCTCAAGTTTATGCCTTACTGATGCTTGCCCCCCAAGCAGGTGCTCTGTGAATGGGGGTGGTGTGTTGGTCCTCTCAGGTTCACCCATCTTTAAAAACTCTACCCAGGTGACTGTGAACCTTGAACTAGGGATGCAGTGCATGTGGGGCCCCAAACACATCACTGGGACCATGAGAACTCAGTTTACCCTCATTCCCAGTGGGCACCCCACAGACTGTCTCCAGGGATGAGGCTCCCTGTATTCTGTGATGGGGGGATTCTGTGTCTGTCACAGAGGTGGGTCTCTTGAGTTCTTTTTGTGTTTCCCTATCCCTGACTAGTGAAAGTGTTAGTCGCTCAGTTGTGTCCAACTCTTTGTGACCCCATGGACACCAGGCCCCTCTGTCCATGGAATTCTCCAAGCAAGAATACTGGAGTGGGTAGCCATTCCTTCTCCAGAGGATCTTTCTGATCCAGGGATCGAACCTGAGTCTCCCACATCTCAGACAGATTCTTTACCATCTGAGCCACCAGAGAGGACCATAAAGAGGGCTGAGCACTGAAGAATTGACGCTTTTGAGCTGTGGTGCTAGAGAAAACTCTTGAGGGTCCCTTGGACAGCAAGGAGATCAAACTGGTCCATCCTAAAGGAAACCAACCCTGAATACTCATTGGAAGACTGATGCTGAAGCTCCAATATTTGGACCACCTGATGCAAAGAGCTGCTCACTGGAAGACTCTGATGCTGGGAAAGACTGAAGGCAAGATGATAAGGGAGCAATAGAGGATGAGATGGTTGGATGTCGTCATCGACTCAATGGACATGAGTTTGAGCAGACTCTGGAAGATAGCGAAGGACAGAGAAGGCTGGCATGCTGCAGTCCATGGGGTTGCAAAGAGCTGGACATGACTGGCTGAACATCATCATCATCCCTGGCTAAGAAGAGGAAAGCGAAGCCTTGATCACCCAGAGGCTGACAATTTACTGATGCTGAATACTGTAAAAGCTTTTTCATTCTTTACAAATAAAAAGTGTTTCCCTGTCCCACTTGAAATGAATTAGGTGAATTAGAGTGGGCTGATTTGTCAAGTTACACGCACACATGGACCATAATTCTGATTTATCTCGGCAGTACAACTGTAATGTCTTAAAACTTACCTTTTTTGTTGCTGTTGCCATAACCCACCTTTTTAAAAATTGCATTTCTGTTTCTGAAGATTCACAAAGGCTGCTGGTACTTCTGTTTCTTCATTTTGAAACCTCTCAGCATTAAGACTCAAGGACAGGTACCAGCCTTTTCTTTTCTGAGGATCTCACCCATGGCTTTGAACACCATCTATGCACACGCATGATACCCCAGTGTATTCATTCAGCCTCCCACAGGAATGCTAATGGGCATCTCAAACTAAGTATGCCCCAAACAGAACTTTCGAGGGCTCCCCCAGAACTGCTCCCCAACCAAGGTAAAGGGTGCTTCCCACAGGTTGTTCAAGCTAAAACCCGAGTCACACTGGACTCCTCTTCCACCACCCTCTTCCCTCTATGTTCAATCCATCAGCAAGTTCTTTCTGCTCTGTCTTCAAATTTTATCCATACTGGTTGCTTTGTGTCCACCCCAAATTCATGTCTACCTGAATCTCAGAATGTGGCCTTGTTTGGAAATAGGCTCATGCAAGCATAATTAGTCATTAAGATGAGGTCATCGTGGCATAGGGTGTCCTAAATCCAATGACTGGTGTCCTTATAAGAAGAGGAGGCTCACAGAGACAAGGCTGTGTGAAGACGGATGAAGAGACTGGAGCGATGTTGCTGCACCAAGGACGGATAGCCACCACCAGAAGCTGGAAGACACAGGAAAGGATCCTTCCCCAGAGATGTCAGAGGGAGCGTGGCCTGCCAACACCCTGATCTGGGACCTTACAACCTCGAGGATTCTTGGAGAATAAAGTTTCTGTTATTTTAAGGCACCAAGTTTATAGCAGTTTGTTACAGAAGTCACAGGAAACCAACACAGTATCCAGATCCATCTGCATCTCCAGGTTACCATCGACCTCACCTGGAGACCCAGTCTGACTGCTGGGCTCTGTATCTCCATGTGATCATGTACACATGTGTGTACATAAGTATACATGTATACNGTTTGTAGCAGTTTGTTACAGAAGTCACAGGAAACCAACACAGTATCCAGATCCATCTGCAACTCCAGGTTACCATCGACCTCACCTGGAGACCCAGTCTGACTGCTGGGCTCTGTATCTCCATGTGATCATGTACACATGTGTGTACATAAGTATACATGTATACACACACATATATAACACATGCAAATTATATATAAGCAGGGATGTAAATGTATAGGCCACGTGTGTAATAGACACTAGTGTATTACATGTATGTGACACTTAATAAGATTGAGAATATTTCCTTCTTCCCTGAAAGTTCTCTCCTATGGATGCAACTACAGATGATCATACTAAGTGAAGTCAGTCAGAAAAAGGAAGACAAATATCATATGATATCACATGCAGGATCTAAAATATGACACAGAGGAACCTGTTTACAAAACAGAAATAGACTCACAGACACACAGACACACAGAACAGACTTGTGGTTGCCAGATAGAGTAGGAGTCTGGGGTTAGTACATCCAAACTATTATGTATAGGGTGGATAAACAGCACAATCCTACTGGATAGCACATGGAACTATGTCCAGTCTCCTAGGATAAAACGTATTGAAAAAGAATATAAAAAAGCACATATATATGTGTACAGCCAAGTTACTTGGCTGTACAGCAGAAATTAACATGACATTGTAAATCAACTATACTTCAACTTAAAAAAAAAGCCTTAAAAAAAAGTTCTCTCCTACCCTTTCCAGTTAATTCCTGCCCCACCCCTCCAGGCACCCACACTTTCTGATTTCTATCACCATAGATTAGTTCACCTGTACCTTGGTGTCATATAAATCAAATTGTATAGTATCCACTCACTGTATCCAGCTTCTTTCACTCAGCATAATCTTTGGGAGACTCATCCATGGTGATGTGTCTATCAATAATTCAAGCTCTTATTGCAGAGTTATTCCACTGAATCAAATGATGTTTTAAAAATACACTCAGGGACTTCCCTGGTGGTCCAGTAGTTAATAATCTGACTGCCATTGCAGGGGACGTGGGTTCCATCACTGGTCCAGAAGATTCCACATGCTATGCGGCAACTAAGTCCGTGTGCCACAACTCTGAAGCCTGTGCTCTCCAACAAGAGAACCCACTGTAATGAGGAACCCACACACTACAGCTAGAGAGTAGCTCCCATTTGCTACAACTAGAGAAAGCCCGATCACAGCAGCCAAGACCCAGCACAGCCAAAAACAAATAAATGAAAAAATACAATCAGATATCACCACCATGCTTAAAACTCACATGCCTAAAACTCATTAAATGAAGTAATGTGCAAGAAAATTCAAAAATAGGTTATGCTTTGTGTATTATTCATTGAATAAGTAAACGTCACTCAGTTGTGCCTGACTCTTTGCGACCCCGTGGACGGTAGCCCATCTGGCTCATGCTATTGATTGATATCCCTGGTTCCCTCCTTCTGGACACTCTTTGATGTCAGGCATAACCATGTGAGTTGCTTTTAGCTAATGAATTTGAAAGGAAGTGATACGTGTTTATTCCAGGTAGAATCTTGCATGGCTGGTGCGTGATTCCCTTCACTTCCTTCCCTCTGCTGACATGCAAGTTGTGTTGAGAGAGACCCTCTCCTGGCCTGGGCAACAGAGTAGCTCCAGTGACCGCAGCCCTCTTGCTGACCTCTACTGAACGCATAGTACAAACATGAAATAAACTTGTCATATGAAGACAAAGACATTGGGGGATGTTTGTTACTGCAGCGTAGCCTGTCCTATCCTGACTTGTACAGCTTTCTTCTCTGATGCATTCTCCAAATTTTTCTCCTCCATTGCTCTTGAGCCCCTCTGAGTCAGCATTCCCCAGTCATTGACCTGAAACTATTTCATTAAGATAAAATGAAACTAGAGGAGTCAACTTTCCTGACTTCAGACTATACTACAAAGATACAGTCATCAAGAGAGTATGGTACTGGCACAAAGACAGAAATACAGATCAATGGAATGAAACAGAAAGTCCAAAGACAAATCCAAGCACCTGTGAACACCTTATCTTTGACAAAGGAGGCAAAAATATACAATGGAGAAAAAACAGTCTCTTCAACAAGTGGTGCTGGGAAAACTGGTCAAGTGTGTGTAAATGAATGAAACTAGAATACTTTCTAATATCATACACAAAAATAAAATCAAAATGAATTAAATGTAAGACCAGAAACTATAAAACTCTTAGAGGAAAACATAGGCAGAACACTTTCTGACATAAATCACAGCAAGAGCCTTTATGATCCACTTCCCAGAGTAATGGAAATGAAAACAAAAACAAACAAATGGAACCTAATTAAACTTAAAAGCTTTTGCACAATGAAGGAAACTATAAGGTGAAAAGACAGCCTTCAGAATGGGATAAACTAATAGCAAATGAAACAACTGACAAAGAATTAATCTTCAAAATATATAAGCAGCTCAATATCAGAAAAATGAACAACCCAATCAAGAAATGGACAAAAGATCTAAACAGACATTTCTCCAAATATGACATATAGATGGCTAATAGACACATGAAAAGATGCCCAACTTCACTCATTATTAGAGAAATGCAAATTAAAACCACAATGAAGTTATCATCTCACACTGGTCAGAATGGCCCTCATCAAAAAGTCTACAAACAATAAATGCTGGAGGAGGTTTGGAGAAAAGGGGGCCCTCTTGCACTGTTGGTGAGAATGCAAACCAGTATAGCCACTATGGAGAACGGTGTGAAAATTCCTTAAAACACTGGGAATAAAACTGCCATATAACCCAGAAATCCCACTGCTGGGCATACATCCCAAAGAAACCAGAATTGAAAGAGACACATGTACCCCAGCGTTTATTGCAGCATTACTTACAATAGCTAGGAAATGGAAGCAACCTAGATGTCCATCAGCAGATGAATGGATAAGGAAGTTGTGGTACATATACAAGATGGAATATTACTCAGCTATAAAAAGGAATGCATTTGAGTCAGTTCCTATGAGGTGAATGAACCTGAAGTCTATTATACAGTGAAGTCAGTCAGAAAGAGACTAAATTCTAAATGGAATTTAGAAAGATGGTACTGATGCTCCTACATGGGAGACCCAGATGTAATGANGAATGCATTTGAGTCAGTTCCTATGAGGTGAATGAACCTGAAGTCTATTATACAGTGAAGTCAGTCAGAAAGAGACTAAATTCTAAATGGAATTTAGAAAGATGGTACTGATGCTCCTACATGGGAGACCCAGATGTAATGAACAGAATTTTGGGCTCAGTGGGAGAAGGCGAGGGTGGGATGATTGAGAGAACAGCACTGAAACATGTATGTTACCATACGTGAAATAGATGACCAGTGCGAGCTCGAGGCAGGAAGCAGGGCACTCAAAGCCAGTGCTCTGGGACAACCCAGAGGGATGGGGTGGGAATGGAGGTGAGAGGGGGACTTAGGATGGGGGACATATGTATACCTGTGGCCGATTCATGTTGATGTATGGCAAAAACCATCACAATGTTGTAAAGTAATTATCCTTCAATTAAATAATTTGAAAAAAGATTACCAACAACCCCCCCTTCTCCATGGTGAAACCCGATAGTCAAGTCTTGGTCCTCATGGAACTTGACCATTATGGCGCCTGGTGAGGTTGCACAGTCCTTTGTTTTCTAGCCTTTTCTTCACNTGTTGTAAAGTAATTATCCTTCAATTAAATAATTTGAAAAAAGATTACCAACAACCCCCCCTTCTCCATGGTGAAACCCGATAGTCAAGTCTTGGTCCTCATGGAACTTGACCATTATGGCGCCTGGTGAGGTTGCACAGTCCTTTGTTTTCTAGCCTTTTCTTCACTTGGTGACAGGACACCACACTCCCCAGCTTCCATCCTATACTTCTCTGGACACTCTTGTCCAGTCTCTCTTCCTGGTTCCTCCTCCAAGGATCTCCCCTACCTCCTCCTGCAGAGCACCCCAGGGCTCCTGAGATCCTGACCCCCCCCCACCCAGGCTTGGTCCCAGGCCTCTTCTCTCCACTCCTGAGTGGCCACATCAGCCTCCTGGCTCCCACATACTGGTGACCCCCATGTGTATCTGTCCCTGACTCCCAGCCAGTATTTTCACCTGCTCACTAGACAGCTCCACTTGACATCGCATCCACATCTCAAACTTAACTTGTCCAAACAAAGCTCCTGATTGTGCCTTCAAGCCTGCCCCANCTGGTGACCCCCATGTGTATCTGTCCCTGACTCCCAGCCGGTATTTTCACCTGCTCACTGGACAGCTCCACTTGACATCGCATCCACATCTCAAACTTAACTTGTCCAAACAAAGCTCCTGATTGTGCCTTCAAGCCTGCCCCATCCCTAACTGTTCCTCCATCAGGGTCTCTGAGTAACTGTGATGAGTAGGCAAGAAACTCTGGAATAATTTTTCAGTCCTTAATTTTTTTTTTCATGCCTCAGGCATCCTGTTTATCAGCATTTCCTGTCAAAATGTATCCAGGATCCCACCTCATCCCCCCCCACCTTCTCAGCTGCCTTGCTCCAAGCCACCTGCCCCTCTCCTGGATTATTGCATTAGCCTCGTAACTGCCCCTGCTCTCACCCCAGTCCCCACCGGTGATTCTCAACCCAATAGCCAAAAAAGAATCCATTTGAAAATGTCACTCTTTTTCTTAAATTCCTCCAATTGCTACTTATTTCTCATAAAATAAACCTATGTTATAGACTCACAGATGTAGAAAACAAACTAAGAGGGATGGGGGAGGGGAGAAATAAATTGGGAGATTGACATATACACACTACTCTATAGAAAATAGATAATAAGGACCTACTGTATAGAACAGGGAATTCTACTCAATAATCTGTAACGACCTGTATAGAATCTAAAAAGTAATGGATATACATATGTATATGTATAGCTGATCCACTTTGCTGTACAGCACAGACTAACAACACTGAAAATCAACTGTACCTCAATAAAAATTTTTAAAAACCCATGTTTATGTAAAAGAATGAAATTAGAACACTCTAACACCATACACAAAAATAAATTCAAAATGGATAAGAGACCTAAATATAAGGCCAGACATCATGAAACTTAAGAGGAAAACAGAACACTCTTTGACATAAATCACAGCAAGATCTTTTTTGACCCACCTCCTAGAGTAGTGAAAATGAAAACAAAAATAAACCAATGGGACCTAATTAAACTTAAAAGCTTTTGCACAACAGAGGAAACCATAAACAAGACAAAAAGACAACCCTCAGAATGGGAGAAAACATTTGCAAATGAAGCAACTGACAAGAAGTTAATCTCCAAAATATACAAACAGTTTATGTACCTCTCTCTCTATATATATATATATAAAAACCCAAATGACCCAATCAAAAAATGGGTGACTGAACAATTAAAACATACTATGTATGGAATAGGTAATAATGAGAACCCACTGTAGAGCACGGGGAACTCCACTCAACACTCTGTGGCAACCTAAATGGAAAGGAAATCTGAAAAAGACATGATAGATATATATGTATCTGTATGCAGGTCAGGAAGCAACAGTTAGAACTGGACATGGAACAACAGACTGGTTCCAAATAGGANTGCAGGGGATCGCAGCATACAGCTCAGACCTCTGGAGAAGGCTACTGAGGCACACAGCCCGGACATTGGCAAAGAGGAACTGCGGCACAGAGCCTGGAACAGGTCAAATGCCGAGGGTGGAACACAGGCTGGACCTCGGCACAGGGCTACCACGGCACACAGCCCAGACCTCGGAGCACGGCAACAGTGGCACACAGCCCGGACCTCTGCAGAAGGCTACCTCAGCACACAGCCTGGACCTGGGAACAGGGCGACGGTGGCACACAGCCCGGACTTCGGCACAGAGGGAACACGGCACAGAGCCCAGAACTCGCCGTAAGCCAAGGGTGGAACACAGCCTGGAATTCCACACCAGGTGCCCGCGGAATAGTCTGAACCACAGTGAAGAGCGAACAAGGCACACAGCACGGACTTCGGTGCAGGGCGATGTTGGCAAACAGCACCGACATTGGGAGATGGCAACCGTGCCACACAGACCAGACATCAGCGCAGGCAACTGCGGCACACAGCCAGGACCTCAGCGCAAGGCTACCATGGCACACAGCCCGGACCTCGGCACAAGGCTAACATGGCATACAACCCGAACTTCAGCGCAGTGCGCCCACGAAACACAACTTGATCCTCAGTGAAGGGCAACCTCAGCACACAGCCCGGACCTCGGCACAAGGCTACCAAGACACACAGAACGGAACTCGGTTCAAGGCTACCGAGGCACACAAGCTGTACTTCGGTGCAGGGCGACGGTGGCACACAGCATGGACCTCGACGCAGGGCAACCTATGCACACAGCCCGAACATCAGTGAAGGGTGACCGTGGCCAACAGCCCAAAAATCTGTGCAGGGCGACTGTGGCACAGAGCTTGGAACTCGTTCCTAGGCAACCACGGAACACAGCCCGGACTTCCACACTGGGCAAATGCGGCACACAGGCCGGACCTCTGTGCGGGGTGACTGCAGCACACAGCCCAGACCTCGGTGCAGGGCGACCGTGGCACACAGCACGAACGTCAGTGAAGGGCAACTGGGGCACACAGCCTGGAACTCGTCACCAGCCGACCGCGGAACACAACCCAGACCTTGGCACAGGGCAACCACGACACACAACTCAGACATCGGCGCAGGGCTACTGCGGTACACAGCCCGAACATCAGTGAGGGGTGACTGCAGCACGCAGCCCAGAAATCTGTGCAGGACGACAGTGGCACAGAACCTGCAAATCATTGCTAATTGACCACAGAACACAGCCCGGACCTCGGCACAGGGCAACCACGGAACACAGCCCGAACCTCATTGAAGGCCGACTGCGGGACACAGCCTGGAAATCATCACTAGCTGACCGTGGAAGAGTGCCTGGATTTCAGCGCACTGCGACCTCGGCACACAGGCCGGACCTCAGCACAGGGCGAACAAAGCACACATCCCGGACATCCGTGCAGGGTGACCGCGGCACACATCCCGAACCTCAGTGAAGGGCGAGCAAGGCACACATCCTGTAACTTGATGAAAGGCGACCCTGGCAAACAACATGGACGTCAGCAGTTGGCGACTGTGGCACACACACAGGACCTCGTCGCAGTGCGACCACAGCACAGAGCACGGAACTTGTCACTAGCTGACCACGAAACACAGCTCGGAACTCCCTGCAGGTTGACTTCCGCATACAGCCGGGATCTCAGTGCAGGGCAACTGCGGGAAACAGCCCGGACATCGGCGCAGGGCTACTACGGCACACAGGCCGAACCTCAGTGAAGGACGACCGCAGTATAAAGCCCAGAATTCTGTGCAGGGCACAATGGCACAGAGCCCGTAACTCGTCGCTAGCCAACCACAGAACACAGCCCGGACCTCGGTGCAGTGCGATCACGGCAAACAGGCTGGACCTCGTCGCATGGTGCCCAGGAACAGAGTCTAGAACTTGGCGAATGGCGACAGTGGCACACAGCCCAGAATTCGGCACAGGGCGACTGCAGAACATAGGCCGGACATCGGCTCAGGGCGACCTCGGCATACAGCCAGGACCTCAGCACAGGCGACCGTGGCACACAGCCACGACTTCGTGACAAGGCTACAGTGGCACACAGCCCAGACCTTGGCAAAGAAGAACCGCGGCACAGCGCCAGCATTAGGTCGCAAGCCGAGGGCGGAACACAGGCCGGAACTCGGCACAGGGCGAACACGGCCCACAGCACAGACCTGGGGAGATGGCGACCTCGGCACACAGCCTGAACCTCGCAATAGGGTGACCGCAGCACACAGCTCGGATCTCTGCAGAAGGCTACCTTGGCACACAGCCCAGACCTCGGAATAGGGCGACTGTGGCACACAGCCCGGACCTCGGCACAGAGGGAACGTGGTACAGAGCCCAGAATTAATCGCAAATCAAGGTCGGAACACAGCCTGGACTCGGTGCAGGGTGACTGTGGCACACAGCCCAAACCACAGTGAAGAGTAACCAAGGCACACAGCATGGACCTCGGCGCAGGACGACCCTGGCACACAGCACCGACCTCGGGGCATGGTGACCGTGGCACACAGACCGAACATCGGTGCAGGGCAACTGCGGCACACAGCCCGGACCTCCACGCAAGTCTACCGTGGCACACAGCCCGGACCTTGGCAAAGGGCGACCATGGCACAGAGCCCAAACTCAGTGAAGGGCGACCGCGGCACACATCTCAAAAATCTGTGCAGGGCCACCGTGGCACAGAGCTTGGAACTCATCGCTAGCCAAACATGGAACACAGCCCGGACCTCCGAACTGGGCGACCGCGGCACACAGGCCAGACCTCTGCGTGGGGCGAGCGTGGCACACAGCCTGGAAATCTGTGCAGGGCGACTGAGGTGCAGAACTCGGAACTTGTTGCTAGCCGACCATGGAACACAGCCTGGACCTCGGAGCAGGGCGACCATGACAAACAAGATGGAACTCGTCTCTAGCCAACAGTGGAACACAGCCCGTACTTTGGCACAGGGCGACGGCGGCACACAGGCCGGACTTCGGTGCAGATTGACAGGGGCACACAGCATGGACCTCAGCTCAGGGCAACCACGGCACACAGACCGAACCTCAGAGAAGGGCGACTGTGGCGCAGTCCGAAAATCTGTGCAGGGACACCATGGCACAGAGCTTGGAACTCGTTGCTAGCAAACCGTGGAACACAGCCCAGAATTACTCACTGGGTGACGGTGGCACACAGGCTGAACCTCTGCGCAGGCAAACGCAGCACACAGCCCGAATATCAGTGAAGAGCGACTGTGGCACACAGCCCGGAACTCGTTGCCAGCCGACCGAGGAACACAGCCCGGACCATAGCGCAGGGCTCCTGTGGCACACAGCCCGAACTTCAGTGAAGGGTGACCGCAACACACAGCCCAGAAATCTGTGCAGGGCGACAGCCACACAGAGCCTGGAACTTGTCGCTATTCGAATGCGAAACACAGCCAGGACCGTGGTGCAGGGCGACCACAGAAAACATGCTGGACCTCATCGCAGGGCGAACACGGCACACAGCCCGGGCCTTGGAGAAGGGCAACCGAGACACACAGCCCAAAACTCAGTGAAGGGTGACCGTGTCCCACAGCCTGGAACTTGTCGCTAGCCGACCGCGGAACACAGCCCGGACCTTGGCGCACAGTGAAGTTGGCACACAGGCTGGACCTCGGCGCAGTGCGACGGTGCCACACAGGCCGGACCTCTGGGAAGCATGACCGTGGAACACAGGCCGGATTTCGGCTCAGGCCAACCCAGCAAGAGCCCGGACCTCGGCTCAGGGTGACCGCGGCACACGCCCCGAACCTCAGTGAAGAGCGACCGAGGCACACAGCATGGCCCTCGGCACAGGGCAACTCTGGCACACATCACGGACCTCAGGACATGGTGACTGCAGCACACAGCCCGGACACCAACACTGGATGACTGCAAAAAACAGCCCAGACCTTGGAGCAAGCCTACCACAGCACACAGCCTGAACCTCAGTGCAGGGCAACTGTGGAACACAGCCCGACCTCGGCACAAGGCTACCACAGCACACAGCCTGGAACTCGGTTCAAGGCTATCGAGGCACACAGACCGGACCTGGGGAGATGGCGACCTCGGCACACAGCCCGGACCTCAGGACATGGCGACTGCAGCACACAGCCCGGACACCAGCGCTGGGTGACTGCGGAAAACAGCCCGGACCTCGGAGCAAGGCTACTGCAGCACACAGCTAGAACCTCGGTGCAAGTTGCCCACAGCACACAGCCCGAACCTCAGTGAAGTCTGACCACGGCACACAGCCCGGAAATTTGTGCAGGGCGATGTGGCACAGAGCTCAGAACTCGTCTCTGGTCAAGCGTGGAATATAGCACGGATTTCGGCACAGGGCGACCGCAGCACACAGGCCAGAACTTGGGGCAGGGCAACCGCAGAAGAGAGCCCAGAAATCTGTACAGGGAGCCGGCGCCACAGAGCCTGTAACTCATCACTAGCCGAACATGGAACACAGCCCGGACCTCAGAACAGGGCGATCGTGGCACACAGGCCGGACCTCGGCGCAGGGTGACCACAGCACACAGCGTGGACCTCGGTGTAAGGTGAGCACGGCACACAGCCCGAACCTCAGTGAAGGGCCACCGCGGCACACAGCACAAAAATTTATGCAGGGTGACCGTGGCACAGAGCTTGGAAATCGTTGATAGCCAACCGTGGAACACAGCCTGGACCTCAGCACTGGGAGACCACGGCACACAGCCCAGACCTCAGTGCAGGGTGACCGCGGCACACAGCCCAAACATCAGTGAAGGGTGACCGTGGCACCAGCTCGCAACTCGTCACGAGTCGACTGTGGAACACGGCCCAGACATTGGCGCAGGGCGACCGTGGCACACAACTCGGACATCAGTGCGGGGCTACCGCGGCACACAACCCTAACCTCAGTGAAGGGCAACAACAGGACACAGCCCAGAAATCTGTGCTGGACGACAGTGGCACAGAGCCTGAAACTCGTCGCTAGTTGACTGTGAAACACAGCCATGACCTCGGCGCAGGGTGACCACAGAAAATAGGCCGGACCTCGGCACAGGGCGACTGCGGAACAAAGGCTGGACATTGGCTCAGGGCAACCGCGGCATACAGCCCGGACCTCAGCACAGGGGACCGTGGCACAGAGCCCGGACTTCTTTAGAAGGCTACTGTGGCACACAGCCTGGACTTTGGCAAAGAGGAACCATGGCACAGAGACGGGAATA
Organism: Neotragus pygmaeus; assembly: GCA_006410875.1. Taxonomy (NCBI): domain Eukaryota; kingdom Metazoa; phylum Chordata; class Mammalia; order Artiodactyla; family Bovidae; genus Neotragus; species Neotragus pygmaeus. The sequence goes on from SJYV01003368.1 coordinate 235,011, forward strand.
GATCGCAAAACGAGAGTGGAACACAGGCCGGACCTCAGCACAGGGTGACCGCAGCACACAGCTCGGATCTGGGGAAATGGCGACCTTGGCACACAGCCCGGACCTCGGAACAGGGCGACTGTGGGACACAGCCCAGATCTCGGCACAGAGGGAATGCGGCACAGAGCCCGGAACTTGTCGCAAGCCGAGGGTGGAACACAGCCTGGACTTGGTGCAGGGCGACCGCGGCACACAGCCCGAACCACAGTGAAGAGCGACAGAGGCACACAGCACGGACCTCGGCACAGGGCGACCCTGGCACACAGGACCAACCTCGGGACTTGGAGACCGTGGCACACAGACCGGACATCAGCGCAGGGCAACTGCAGCACACAGCCCGACCTCGGCACAAGGCTACCTCAGCACACAGCCCGGAACTCGGATCAAGGCTATTGAGGCACACAGAACGGATCTGGGAACAGTGTGACCACTGCTCACAGCACAAACCTCAGTGAAGGGTGACCGCGGTACACAGTCCAAAAATATTTGCAGGGCCACCGTGACACAGAGCTTGGAACTCGTCACTAGCCAACCACAGAACACAGCCCGGACCTTGGCACTGGGCAACCACGGCACACAGGCCGGACCTCTGTGCGGGGCGAGCATGGCACACAGCCCGAAATATGTGCAGGGCGACCGGGTTACAGAGCTCGGAATTTGTCGCTAGCCGACCGCGGAACACAGCCCGGAACTCGGCGCAGGGTTACTATGGCAAACACGATGGAACTCGTCTCCAGCCGACAGCAGAACACATCCCGGACCTCGGCACATGGTGACCGAGGCACACAGGCCGGACCTCTGCGTGGGTCGAGCGTGGCACACAGCCCAGAAATCTGTGCAGGTTGACAAGGGTACAGAACTCGAAACTTGCAGGTAGCCGACCGCGGAACACAGCCCAGACCTCGGCACAGGGCGACCGCGGCACAGAGGTCGGACCTCGGCATAAGGTGACCGTGGCACACAGCATGGACCTCGGCTCAAGGAAACTGTGGCACACAGCCTGAACCTCAGTGAAGCGCGACCGAGGCACACAGCATGGAATTCGTCACTAGCCGACTGCGGAACACAGCCCGGACTTCGGCGCAGGGTTACGGTGGTACACAGGTCAGACTTCAATGCAGGACGACAGTGGCACACATCCCGAACCTCGGTGAAGTGCAAGCGCGGCACACATCCCGGACTTTAAGGCAAGGCGACCCTGGAACACAGCACGGATGTCGGCAGATGTTCACTGCGACACACACCCAGGATCTCATAGCAGTGTGACCGCGGCACACAGGTCGGACCTCGGCTCAAGGTGACCGCGGCACACAGCCTGGACCTCGGGGAAGGGCGACCGGGGCACAAAGCCCGAACCTCAGTGAAGGGTGACCGAGGCACACAGCCCAGAAACCTGTGCAGGGCGACCGTGGCACAGGGTTCGGAACACATCGCTAGCCAACCCTGAACACAGCCCGGACTTCAGCACAGGGCAACCGAGGCAAACAGGCCATACCACGGAGCAGGGCGACTGCGGCACACAACCCAGAAATCGGCGCAGGGCAACGGCAGCACAGAGCTCGAAATTCAGTGAAGGGCGACTGTGGCACACAGCTCGGAAATCGTCGCCAGCCAACCGGGGAACACAGCCTGGACTTCGGCGCAGGGCAGCCGCAGCACAAAACCCGAACATTAGCACAGGGCTACCGAGGCACACAGCCCGAACTTCTGTGAAGGACGACTGCAAAACCCCGCCCAGAAATCTGTGCAGGGCGACCGTGGCACAGAGCATGGAACTCGTCGCTAGCCGATGGCGGAACACAGCCCGGGCCTCGGCACAGTGAGACTATGGCAAATAGGTCGGACATCGGCTCAGGGCGACCGCGGCACACAGCCCAAAGTTCAGTGAAGGGCGACTGGGACACAGCTCGGAAATCGTCACCAGCCAACCGCAGAACAAACCCGGANGGGCCTCGGCACAGTGAGACTATGGCAAATAGGTCGGACATCGGCTCAGGGCGACCGCGGCACACAGCCCAAAGTTCAGTGAAGGGCGACTGGGACACAGCTCGGAAATCGTCACCAGCCAACCGCAGAACAAACCCGGACCTCGACACAAGGAGACCATGGCACACCGCCCAAACTTCTGGGAAGGGCGACCGCAGCACACAGCCCAGAAATCTGTGCAGGGGGACCGTGGGACAGAGCATGGAACTGGTTGCTAGCTGACGGCAGAACACAGCCCAGACCTCGGTGGAGAGTAACTATGGCAACAGCCCGGACCTTGTCGCAGGGCGAGTAAGGTACACATAATGGACCTCTGCGAAGGGCAACCAAGGCACACAGCCCAAAACTCCGTGAAGGGCGACGGTGTCACACAGCCTGGAACTCATCGCTAGCCAAGGGCGGAACACAGCCCGGACCTCGGCGCAGGGTGACTGTGGCACACAGCCCGGAACTCAGAGCAAGGCTACCGCAGCACACAGCCCGGAACNAGTCCAACTCTCACATCCATACATGACTAGTGGAAAAACCATAGCCTTATCTTACTAGCAATTTAAAAAGTCTTGAAATATTCATGCAGGAAGAAACTAAGTTGTATGATACTCTTTTTGGTTGGGGTGAGAAAGAGAACATGGTGCCTGGAAAAGGGATCCTAAAAATGCCTGTCATACGTTTTGGCCAAGAAACCAAATGGGAACATTTTCAGTTAGTCCTCTTGGCTGTAATTCCACGAAACCAAGTCTTATCCTGTTCCACCAGCTATATGAACTAGGAACTATTTCAAAGAAACTGAATGTATTAGTATCCTCTAGTATGGAAAAGAGGAAATATTTTTAGGCATCATTTTTTATAATGGATAATGCTTGCCCTAGGACAATAGTTTCAGAGAAAAGTTTGCTAACTGGTAATTAATATAAAGTGTCAAAAGCCCAAAAGATATCTAATTTACTCCTGTTTCCATTCTTTTTCAGTCATAAATTGATGTAAAAGAATCTAAGACATTAACATATGATGCAGTAGGATTTAGTCATTCCAGATGTATTGATAGCCCAGGATTAACATGACTTATCAAAATACTTTGGCCCCTTTCGTGCATTTGTCAGAGAGCTGTCCAGTAAATTAGATGTCTAACAGCCTCATGTAGTTATTTAAATTTAAATCAAAATTTATTAAATTATATTAAAATTTCAGTTTCTCAGTCTCACTAGCTGCATTTCAAGTCCTCAATAGTTATATGTGGCTACTGGGTACCATATTGGAAAGCATGGATAGATAACACTTCCTTATTACATAAATTTCTGTTGAAAAGTCCTAGAAAAGGAAGAGAGCAACACATGGGGATTGCAAACAGTAGAGTTATCAAGGTTTAGAACATTCCACAAAATATCCCACAAAAGAAGCAGAAAAAAAAAAAAAGATGGTTTATAATATCAGTTACAAAGGACTGGAAAACACTGCCACCAAAATTCAAGTTGCTGGTCATTGCCACTGGCTCAGGTATCAAAAGCCTTTCCAAAATCATAGATAGACTCTTAATTTTTATTGATCTTCACAGGAAATATGCAGATACCCTCAAAGGACCACACTGTGTGACGCAACTCAATACTGATTGTAAAAGTATCTATCCTACACTATATACTCAATACATAGTAGAATTGTGAACATATCCTGAAGGTACTACCATAATTTAGGGCTTCTTCTTCTCAACAGATATACTCAGGTTTTCACAGGACTGGTGACATAATTCAAGGAGATCATGAATTTTGAGCCCAAGGAGCAAAATGATAATGCAAGGCCCCTTTTTCTAAAATTACTAAGTATTTTGATATGATAATAGTAAAGTATTAGATCAAAGATGGGCTTTTTCAACATGAAGCCCTGTGTCATTGTACAGGTCACACCTCCTTGATGTCAACAGTGGGTTTTAAATTATTTAAATGAAAGACTATCCCTTTTTGTTACCTTCTGTAACTCCTCTTCTGCTTTAGTTTTTGTCATTTCCTTTAATGCTGAATTTAACTCAATAGTTTATGCTCAATTTCTATATTTACCAACCACNACGTCCTTGATGTCAACAGTGGGTTTTAAATTATTTAAATGAAAGACTATCCCTTTTTGTTACCTTCTGTAACTCCTCTTCTGCTTTAGTTTTTGTCATTTCCTTTAATGCTGAATTTAACTCAATAGTTTATGCTCAATTTCTATATTTACCAACCACCTACATTAAAAAAAAAACTTTTTAAAAAAAAACGTGGACTATCTTTAATGCTTCATTAAATTTTTTACAATATTGCTTCTGGGTTTCTTTTTTTTTTTTTTTTAATGCTTTGGTTTCTTGACTGCAAGTAATGTGGGATCTTGGCTACCCCACCAAGGATCAAACTTGCACCCCCTGAATTGGAAGGTGAAGTCTTAAGCAGTTAACTAGGGAAGTCATCAACCAACTGTCTTTTAATTTAAGGGGTTCCTGTATCATGTTACTAAACCTGCTCAGCAAGTTAATCAATGGACTTTCAGTTCTCATCTCTTATATTTATGGCTACTTGTTGTCATTTCCTTTTTACCCCTGCTGCCTTATAACCCAGATTACACTCTCCTATTCTGGTTCTTTTGTCCCTATCTACTCTTGTGTATTCTAATTGCTCATCTCTCTATACTGAGTCCTTGACACTTCCGCACTGTGCTTTGCATCTGGGTGATTTCATCCTTTGTTCTGATCTTGATTAACTTTGTGTATAGATAATTTTTAATCTCTTGCAATACTGAACACTGAGGCCGTCTTACTGTGTAACCTAGTCCACTGACATCTACTCAATAAATATTTGTATATTATTTATCCTTCACTGAATCTATACCTGAAGTATCCACAATATTTTGTAGATTAGATATGGGTTTGCATTCAGTAAATGGCCACAGAAGTATTCCAGAATTGACATTTATTGATGAAAAATCCATTTAGGAATTATATTCTACACCATAAATTGGCCTTTCACACATTCTTCAAACACTGCCGAGGTCCCAGATCTGAAAGAAATGTAAGATGAGAAAGCTCTTTCAAATTTTAAAACTTTTAGATGCCAAGGGTTTTCAATTAAATGTCACAATCATTCCTCTTTAGAAACACTGCTCTAAAAACTTCCTTCAAATATACTTTGTTTATACATTTAAGAATTGAATAAGTAGAGGGCTATTCTAATAGTTCAGATAATTTTTTCTGGTCTGTTAAGCATAATATGGCATCCTAAAGATCTATCACTATCTTTGATTTGTTTACACATTATCAGTCTATGTAAGTAATTTTTTAAAAAAAATCCCTACTGACACTTTCCTGATATAAATCAGGATTGTTTTCAATTTAAAAATCCTGATTTAAATCTTATATTTAAGATTTACATATGTAAATTTCACATGCGATTGTTTTACTTATTGTATATATACATATTTCATGTGTAATTACATATGCAATTATGTGATATACATATGTAAATTTTTTAGTGTTTGCTTATTAAATCTTAATTATATTAATTAAACAAAATATAAATTAGAGATTTATATTTAAATCTTAAATAAAGCCATCAATCATAGCTAACAGGTTGTTACAAGTCTCAGTCATGTGGGTGAATATTATCTGAACAATGATTACAATGGCGACTGACGTTGTTCAGTCATAAGTCATGTCTGATTTTTGTGACCCTCATGGACTGTAGCTTACCAGGCTCCTCTGTCCTGCACTATCTCCCAGAATTTTCTCAAATTCATGCCCATTGAGTCAATGATGATATCTAATTATCTTGTCTTCTGCCGCCCCCTTCACCTTTTGCCTTCAGTTTTGGCCAGCATCAGGGTCTTTTCCGGTGAATCATCTCTTCAGATCAGGTGGCCAAAGTATTGGAGCTTCAGCTTTAGCATCAGCCCTTCCAATGAGTATTCAGGGTCGACTTCCTTTAGGATTGACTGGTTTGATCTCCCTGCAGTCCAAGGGACCCTCAAGAGTCTTCTTCAGCATCACAATTTGAAAGCATCAATTCTTTGAAATTCTGTCTTATTTATGGACCAACTCTCACATCTGTGCATGACTACTGGAAAAAACATAGCTTTGATCTTTATCGGCAAAGTGATGTCTCTGCTTTTTAAAAGCTGTCTAGATTTGTCACGACTTTCCTTCCAAGGAGCAAGCATTTTTTAGTTTCATAGCTCCAGTCACTGTCCACAGTGATTTTGGAAACCAAGAAAATAAAATCTGTCACTGCTTCCAGTTTTCCCTGTTCTATTTGCCATGATGTGATGGGACAAGATAGCATTATCTTAGTTTTTCTCATGTTGAGTTCAGGTCAGCTTTTCACTCTCCATTTTTACCCTCATCAAGAGACTCTTTAGTTACTCTTCCCTTTCTGCCATTGGAGTGGTATCATCTGCATCTCTGAGGTTGTTGATATTTTTCCTGGCAACCTTGATTCAAACAAGGTGATTGTGATTGTGATTCATCTAGCTCAGCTGGATGATGTACTCTGCATATAAGTTAAATAAACAGGGTGACAACTGCTAGATTTAAAGTGGATAACCAACAAGGACCTGCTGCATAGTACATGGAACTCTGTTCAGTGTTATGTGGTAACCTGGATGGGAGGGGTGTTTGGGAGAAGGGATACACATATATGTGTGGCTGAGCCTCTTTGATGTTCACCTGAAACTATCACAACATTGTTAATTGGCTATATCCCAATACAAAATAAAAAGTTCAAAAAATAAATAAGCAGGATGACAATATACAACCTTGTCATTCTTCTTTTCCAATTTTGAACCAGTCGGTTGTTCCATGTCCAGTCCTAACTGTTTTTTCTTGGCCCACATACAGGTTTCTCAGGGGACAGGTAGGTGGTCTGATATTCCCATCTCTTTAAGAATTTTCCACACTTTGTTGTGATTTATACAGTCAAAGGCTTTAGTGTAGTAAATGGAGCAGAAGTTTTTTCTAGAACTCCCATGTTTTCTCCATGATCCAACAAATGCTGGCAATTTGATCTCTGGTTCCTCTGCCTGTCCTTCCAAGGATAAAACTGAAGCTCTTACCACTAATGCATGACTTGACTCCTGATGCTGTACTTGGGCTCTTTCCCTGCAGACCACCATACTCCCTTGACAGCGGGCCCTTTACTATAGCATACTGCCATAACTTCAGGGCTGCATTTAACTTGTCTCTTAGATTTTATAGACATTTTAGTTTTTTTGAAACTGTTAATATACAAATAAAACATAGTTTGAGTTACTATAACTAATAGAAGGATTTCCTTGTGAACTTTGTGAGTCTCAACCTGCTAGACAGAAACACTTTAAAACAATCCAGAGCTCTTGATCTCATAATTAGTACAGTATTTTAGGTAAATTAGTCTATGGGACAAAAATGCATCTTTTCAGATATCCTCCCATTTCCATGTTCTCTAAAGCTGGCCTTTGGCTGAAGTAGGGGCGTTTGATATTTTCCTGTGGTAACTAAGTGGGTCATGACTTTCATTCACTGACCTTCATCTGTACTCTGAACTGAAGATCTCTGAAATGCAATTTGTCCTATCCCAGTGCATTCAGCTGTTCCATGTGGAGAAGGCACAAAGTAAACAAAGTCATGTGTTTATTCATTATAATTTCTATATTGTAAGATTTCTGTAAGACTATATCAATACAATGTAGTTAGCAATACCATAATTAGAGATCAATGTTGATTTTACATTATCAGATATAACAAGAGTCCATATTCTTCTACACACTTAGTATCAATTTATATCCAGATAAAACATGAGATGTCATATGGAATTTATGTGTTCTTTTTTTTTTCTTGCAACCATGAGATTCCATGAAATTTCATTAAAGGAATGAGATACCTTATGTTAAGAACTGAAAAAAACTTTGGAGAACTCTAGCAGTCCAGTCAGTGGCTAAGATTCCGTGCTTCCACTGCCAGGAGCAAAGGTTCAGTCTCTGGCCTGGGAATGCACATGTCCTCTTTACAGTTAAAAATAAAATCCCAAAGGGATTATGTAGTTTCACCCCTGCCAACAGAGAATTTATGTCAAAATATATCAGATATGCCAAAATGTTACATAAACTGACATTATCCTCTATTACATTGTCATCAACTACTTTTAGCTAAAGCTGTTGAAAATATTTCATTTTACTTTTCTAGACCCTGCCCCAAAGGTACTTGGAAAACTTTCTTTCAACCTTTTGTATTTTCTGAATCACCTTCTATTTTACTTTTCCCCACCTCTTGTTCCCTCTTTCAACAGTCCGGAATTCACTTCATGCATTATGCATCTCCATGAATGGCAACACTGGCAGGAACTCTCATTAGCTTTTTAACTAGCTGTTTGAACAGTTGTAAAAGCCTTCCAGACATTTCCATGCATTCGTGAGTATCCTAACCTTTAGCTCCTAAAGACACTGTTGTCCAAACTACACAGTACAAAGACTCTTCATATTACTGGTAATCTATTTGTTTATTTTGTATGGTAATAGCTTCTTTAGAACAATTGCATGTGATCCCATTGAGATACAGTGAGGTTTTTTCCACATACTACAGTTTTGTCTTTTTCCTAGTTGGCATTTTCAGGTAATCTGAAAATCCTGTCTATTGAACTGAAGTATTGAAGTGATTTTTAGTGTACTTGTTTTCTGATATTAGTCAGACTAGATATTAGTTGAAACTATGCTGATAGTTTTTAATATCTTTATTCAGTTATTTCATCCTACAAGTAAACACGAAGTTTCTGTATCAGCAAGACTATTGTAGTGATAAACATATCAGTTCGTCATGCCTTAATCTGTTCCCCTTCTGAAACTGCAAGATGACTAAGCCTGAGGCACGAAGGAGTTCTGTCCCATAGGAGAAGAACCCTAGACTTGTGAATCCTGCCGTTTAAATAGGAATAGGAGAGCTGTTTGTTTGTCACCTCACTTTCTGGGAAAGAAAAAGAAAACTGCTCCACTAGAATGTAAATGGCTAGCTCCATGACTCAGAGTTTCATCCCTCTTTGAAGAGAAAGTGGGCAGTCTCTATCACATAATGAAAGAAAATGATTCCAGGGAAATAAGATTTATTATTCTTTGAATGGGAGAAAATCATTATAGGTCTAATAGTTTTTAACTTTCAAGGATTGCCCTTTAATTCAGGTTGAACATTTATTTGCTCAGAAAGCCCTGATTAAGTAGAAACATGAAAATATTCACTTCTGCACGGAACCTTGGGTACACTGAGTACACTTGAGTACAGGATCAGACAGCTATAGATACATTAGGTCAGAGATGAGTTAATGACAATCTTTAGATACTACTTTTAAACCTGAGAAGCAGCTTAATCTTCATCTACTGAGCACTATCAAGCCACAAAACTGGCAGTGCAAATTGTCCAAGTCTAACATTTTGTAGAAACACACATGTCATGCCTCACCTTTCTGCTAAGTATCCTTTTGATAAACCAGAATATGGATAAAGAAAGAACGATATGTTAACCTTTCTCCCAAAATAACAGTTTTCTTTCATTGTTTAGTCCTTGACAAAACCTTAAATTATTAATCACCATTATAATATATTTGTAAATCACACAATTCAAATTATAATGTCTTTAGAGTTCATAGATATATTGATATCCATAGCCCCATAAAATATTTTCTCTGTAGGCTTATTCTTTTAAAAATGAATGAATAAGTTCTATGAACTTCATGGTCATGAAGAATGTGGTCCCTTTATATTGGAAGTTTATATGAAAATATGGCATATGTAAATTAGGTCTAGAAAGATCACCATAATAGATATTTGGGAGTTGTGCTAAAATAAACTTCAGAGGATGGTTTAAACCATAATCTTCAAGACCAAGTAAGTGGTGCCTCTCTTAGGGCCAATTAAGTCAGATGGTATGAGTAGGTGTTAATTTAGGAAAAACAAGATCAAGACCAGGAATTCCAAAGAAAGGTAAAACTAAGGTTCAGGATTCATAACACCCACCCTATCTGCTTGAATTACACCTTTAGAATGAGTGTGAAGATCATTCTGTAAGAAGGACTTCTCTCTTATTCTGTTTACCTTGAAATGTAATTTGCATACATTAATTTATACACATTTGAAAGGTACAACTTTATGAGTTTTACTACATTTGTACATGCAGAAAACTAACATTCTAATCAAGATACCAAACACTGTCATCACCCCCAAAAGCTCCCTCATGTTTCTTGTTAATTTATTCCTTCATAGTTTTCCATAGCCAAACACTGATCTAATTTTAGTTATCAAAAATCAGTTTTCACTTTCTATAATTTTATATGTCAAGTAATACAGTATATATTATTTTTTGTCTTTTTAAAAATAATATCTGTCATTTATTCAAATTATATTCAGAAGCACAAAGATAACAGAGTTTCTTTATTTTCCATTAAAAAAATGCAGTCATCATCTAACCCCCCTACCCCAGGTGTCTGGGCAAAGGAAGGTGGTGGAGGCCAGTACAGAATAATAAATTTATGCCAATATGGTAACATTTCTCCATTATAGTAGATTGCATATATTTTAAATGTACACATTTTCTGTTAACATGTTCATTTCTCTCAACTATACCTTTTCCCCTGCTCTTCTGCAAATTTGAGTGCTTCTATCCAAGCCAACCTGGAGTGATAGTGGAAAGTCATGAAGCTTAAGCTTCAAGACCCTCATTTGCATAAGTCCATTCCAGGGCTCCCTAATTTACTCACAAGATGATGTATTTTTATGAAATTTGCAGAATCCATGTGTATTAACCACAACTGATGAAGACAATTGGATGTTTCCAGTTTTATTTCCTCTCTGTCGTTGTTCTCCTTCTGTTAGCGAATGCTGGCATGGCCATGGGAAGTTTTGGAATTTGACTATGGACACTTAACTGAAAATTCACATAGTCTAAATATACAATAATGTATTTTTGTAGTTTGCAGTAATTTATGTGTAAGTAAATTATGTATAAAAGTCTTAAAAAAAAACTTCTAGGAATAATGTAGTCAGTGTAGAGAGTACTTTAGTATTTAGGGATATTTGAAATGTCCTGAAATTTTAAAACACACATATGACAGGACCTTGACAGAGGGCTTTCCAGATATGACAGCAATGGTAAAACAAACAAACAAACAAACAAAAACCCATACGGCATTGCTAATTATAAAGTTGCGAATTCAAAAGGAACTTTCTTTAAGTCGATGCTACTCTTTAAGAAATTAATTTTAAATAGATAACTTTTGAGGTATAATTTTTTTGGAAAGAAATTATTTTATTTTATTTTTACTTTATTTTACTTTACAATATATAACATTGCAGTATCTTCAGATCTACAACATAAAAATTTGATTTTTGTATATCCTTCAAAATGATTACCACAATAAATCTGGTTAGTATCTATCATCACACATAGTTTCATATTTCTTTTCTTTTGATGAGAACATTTTAGATCTACTCTCTTAGCAACTTTCAAATATATAGTATATTAACTAGTGGTCTTTTTAAAATACAGTTCATGAGGTTCTCAAGGCAAGTTTGCCATTCCCTCCTGCAGTGGATTGGTTTAGGACTGAGAAAGCAGTATGACAGAGCTGTCTGTTCATTTGTTTATTTAACTTATACACTGAGCACATCATAAGAAATACAGGGCTGGATGAATTACAAGCTGGAATCAAGATAGGTGGGAGAAACATCAACAACCTCAATGTGTGGGTGATACTACCCTATTGGCAGAAAACTAAGAGGAACTAAAGAACCTCTTGATGAGAGTGAAGGAGGAGAGTGAAAAAGTAGACTTAAACCTAAATATTAAAAAAAAAAAAAAAAAACTAAGATCATGGCATCCTGCCCCATCATGGCAAGTAGAAGGGGAAAAAGTGGAATTAGTGACAGATTTCCTCTTCTTGGGCTCTAAAATCCCTGTGGATGGTGACTACAGTCATGAAATCAGAAGACTATTGCTTCTTGGCAGGAAAGCTATGATAAACCTAGACAGTGTGTTGAAAAGCAGAGACATCACACTGCTGACAAAGGTCTGTATATTCAAGGCTATTATCTTCCCAGTGTTGTGAATGATTGGGCTATAAAGAATATAGAACACCAAAGAATTTATGCCTTCAAACTGTAGTGCTGGAGAAGACTCCTGAGAGTCCCTTGGAGAGCAAGGAGATCAAACCAGTCAATCTTAAAGGAAATCAACCCTGAATACTCATTAGAAGGACTGATGCTGAACCTGAAACTCTAGTATTTGGTCACCTGATGCCAACACCTGACTCATTGGAAAATTCCCTGATGCTGGGAAAGATTGAGGGTAGAAGGAAAAGAGGGGATCAGAGGATGAGATGGCTGGATGACATCACCAATGCAACGGAGATAAACTTGGGCAAACTTTGGGAGATGGTGAGGAACAGGGAGGGCTGGGGTGCTGCAGCCTATATGGTCACAAAGAGTCAGACATGACTGGGTGACTGAACAGCAGCAACTAGTGGATATAGTGGTCCAGTCTCATTTTTTTGCGTGTGACTGTCCAGCTTTTCCAGCACCATTTATTGAAGAGAATCTCTTTTTTTCCACTTACATTGTTGGCTCTCTTGTGATGAATTAACTAACCATACATATGCATATTTGTTTCTGGATTCTCAGTTCTCTTCCATTGATCTCTGTGTTTGTTCTTACATAAATATCATACTGTTTTGGCTACTATAGCTTTGAAATATAGTTTGAAATCAGAAACTGAGATGCTTTGTTCTTCTTTCTCAAGATTNTGTGTGCCAGGGTCGCCCTGTGCCGAGGTCCGTGCTGTGTGCCTCTGTCGCTCTTCACTGTGGTTCGGGCTGTGTGCCGCGGTCGCCCTGCACCAAGTCCAGGCTGTGTTCCACCCTCGGCTTGCGACAAGTTCCGGGCTCTGTGCCGCATTCCCTCTGTGCCGAGATCTGGGCTGTGTCCCACAGTCGCCCTGTTCCGAGGTCCGGGCTGTGTGCCAAGGTCGCCATTTCCCCAGATCCGAGCTGTGTGCTGCGGTCACCCTGTGCTGAGGTCCGGCCTGTGTTCCACTCTCGTTTTGCGATCTATTCCCGTCTCTGTGCCATGGTTCCTCTTTGCCAAAGTCCAGGCTGTGTGCCACAGTAGCCTTCTAAAGAAGTCCGGGCTCTGTGCCACGGTCCCCTGTGCTGAGGTCCGGGCTGTATGCCGCGGTTGCCCTGAGCCAATGTCCAGCCTTTGTTCCGCAGTCGCCCTGTGCCGAGGTCCGGCCTATTTTCTGTGGTCACCCTGCGCCGAGGTCATGGCTGTGTTTCACAGTCAACTAGCGACGAGTTTCAGGCTCTGTGCCACTGTCGTCCAGCACAGATTTCTGGGCTGTGTCCTGTTGTTGCCCTTCACTGAGGTTAGGGTTGTGTGCCGCGGTAGCCCCGCACTGATGTCCGAGTTGTGTGCCACGGTCGCCCTGCGCCAATGTCTGGGCCGTGTTCCACAGTCGACTCGTGACGAGTTGCGAGCTGGTGCCACGGTCACCCTTCACTGATGTTTGGGCTGTGTGCCGCGGTCACCCTGCACTGAGGTCTGGGCTGTGTGCCGTGGTCTCCCAGTGCTGAGGTCCAGGCTGTGTTCCACGGTTGGCTATCAACGATTTCCAAGCTCTGTGCCACGGTCACCCTGCATAAATTTTTGTGCTGTGTGCCGTGGTGGCCCTTCACTGAGGTTCGGGCTGTGTGCCGTGCTCGCCTTACACCGAGGTCCACGCTGTGTGCTGTGGTCACCCTGCGCCGAGGTCCGGCCTGTGNAGGAGAAATGTGTGAACCAATGACTCAGATCTCTACCTTAAAAAGTTAGAAAAAGAGCAACTTAAACCCAGAACTGGCAGAAGGAAGGAGACAATAAAGGAGAATTCAATGAAAGAGAAAACATATAATGTTTTAGAAAAAAGTAATAAAAAATAAAGTTGAGGAGGTATCTCATTGTGGTTTTATGTTTCCCTGATGATTAGTGATGTTGTATATCTTTTCGTAAGTTACAAGGATATAAATGCACAGCACAGGGAATAGAGTCAATCTTTTATAATAACTCTGTTTGGAGTGTAATCTGTAAAAATACTGAATTTCTATTTGTAGCCCTGAAAATAATATTGTAGGTCAACTATACTTTCAAAAAACTAAAAACAAAAAACAAAAAAAACTGAATCTTGGAAAAGGTTGATAAAATTGATATGCCACTAGGCTAGACTGATTGAGATATTAATATGAAGGGAGGGCTTCTCTGGTGTCTAGTGGTTAAGAATCCACCTTGCAATGCAGAGGAAACTGGTTCGATCCCTAGACCAGGAAAATCCCACATGCCACGGGGCAACTAAGCTTATGTGCCACAACTACTGAGCCCATGTGCTGCAACTACTGAAGAAGCCTGTGCCCCTTGAGCCTGTGCTCAGCCACAAGAGAAGCCACCTCAATGAGAAGCCCACACAACAAAGCCAAAAATAAGTTTTAAAAACACACACGTGAAGGCTAACCAATATGCTTGTTAATAACCAACAGATCACTGAAGAAATCAAAAAGGAAATCAAAATATGACTAGAGACAAATGACAATGAAAACGCAACTGAAAACCTATAAGATGCACTAACAGTGGTGCTAAGAGGGAAATTTATAGCAACACAAGCCCACTTCAAGAAATAAGAGACATTGAATAAGCAACCTAACCTCACACCTAAAGCAACTATCAAAAGAAGGACAACCCCCACCACACCAAATTTAGTAGAAGGAAAGAAATCATAAAGATTCGAGCAGAAATTGATGAAAAAGAAATGAAGGAGGTAATAGCAAATCAATAAAACTAAAAGCTGGTTCTTTGAGAAGGTAAGCAAAATTGACAAATTGTTATCAAGACTCAACTAGCAAAAAAGGGAGAAGACTAAAATTAATAAAATTAGAAATGAAAAAGGAGATGTTACGATAGCACAAATACAAACGATCGTAAGAGACTACTATGAGCAACTATATGTCCATAATATGGACAACTTGGAAGCAATGGAAACATTCTTAGAGAAGTATAACCTTCCAAAACTGAACAAGGAAGATAGAAAATCTGAACAGACCAGTCACAAGCACAGAAATCAAAACTGTAATATAAAGTCTTCCAACAAACAAAAGCCAAACAACTTCACAGGTGAATTCTACCAAACGTTTAGAGAAGAGCTAACACCTATCCTGCTCAAATTTTCCAGAAAATTGCAGAGGAAGGAAAACTCCCAAACTCATTCTACAAGGCCATCATTACCCTGATACCAACACCAGACAAAATGCCACACACACACACACACACACAAGACAATTACAGGCCAATATTACTGATGAACATAGATGCAAAAATTATCAACAGAATTCTAGCAAACAGAATCCAACAACACACTGAAAAGATCATACATCATGATCAAGTAGGCTTTATCCTAAGGGTGCAAAGATTCTTCAACATATGCAAATTAATCAATATACACAACAACGTGATACACCATATTAACAAACTGAAAAATAAAAACCATATGATCATCTCAATGGATGCAGAGAAAGCCTCTGACAAAATTCAGTACCCATTTATGACAAAACTCTCCAGAAAGCAGGCACAGAAGGAACATATCTCAACATAATACAGGCCATATATGACAAACCCACAGCAAATATCATCTTCAATGGTGAAAAACAAAGCATTTCCTCTAAAATGAGGAACCAGACAAAGGTGCCCACTCTCACCACTATGATCCGACATAGTTTTAAAAGTCCTAACCACAGAAATCTTAGAAGAGAAAGACAAAAAAGGAATCCAAATTAGAAAAGAAGTAAAACTCCCACTGTTTGCAGATGACATGATTCTCTACATAGAAAACCCTAAAGATGTCACCAGAAAATTACTAGAGCTAATCAATGAATATAATAAAGTTGCAGGATATAAAATTAATACACAAAAAATACCTTGCATTCCTATATACTAACAATGAAAAAATCAGAAAGAAAAATTAAGGAAACAATCCCACTCACCATTGCAACAACAACAACAAAAATACTTAGGAATAAATTTACCTAAAGAGAAAAAAGACCCATATGCCAAAAACTATAAGACACTGATTAAACAAACCAAAGACAACACAAACACATGGAGAGATAAACCATGTTCTTGGATTGGAACAGCCAATATAGTGAAAATGACTATACCACCCAAAGCAATCTATAGATTCAATGCCATCCCTATCAAACTACCAATGTTATTTTTCACAGAACTAAAATAAATAATTTCACAATCTGTGTGGAAACACAAAAGACCTCAAAGAATGAAAGCAATTTTGAGAAAGAAGAATGGAGTTGGAGGAACCAACCTTTTTGACTTCAGACTATACTACAAAGTTACAGTCATCGAGTCAGTATGGTACTGGCACAAAAACAGAAAACCTAGATCAATGGAACAAGATAGAAAGCCAAGAGATAAATTCATGAACCTTTGACAAGGGAGGCAAAAACATACAAGGAGAAAAGACAGTCTTTTCAACAAATGGTACTGGGAAAACTGGTGAACTATATGTAAAAGGATGAAACTAGAACACTTTTTAATACCACACCCAAAAATAAACTGAAAATGGATTAAAGACCTAAATGTAAGACCAGAAACTATAAAACTCTTAGAGGAAAACATAGGCAGAATACTCTGACATAAATCACAGCAAGATCCTCTGTGACCCACCTCCTAGAGTAATGAAAATAAAAACAAACAGGACCTAATTAAACTTAAAAGCGTTCGCACAATGAAGAAAACTATAAGCAAGGTGAAAAGACAACCCTCAAATGGGAGAAAATAATAGCAAATGAAAGAACAAAGAATTAATCTCCAAAATATACAAGCAGCTCATGCAACTCAATACCAAAAAAGCAAGCAACCCAATCAAAACGTGGGCAGAAGACCTTAACAGACATTTATCCAAGGAAGATATACAGATATGGCTAATAGACACATGAAAAGATGTTCAACATTGCTCATTATTAGAGAAATGCAAATCAAAACTATAGTAACGTATCATGTCATGTCAGTCAGAATGGCCATCATCAGAAAATCTACAAACAATAAATGGTGGATAGTGGGTGGATAAAAGGGGACACTCTTGTCCTGTTGGTGGGAATGTAAACTGATACAGCCACTGTGGAGAACAGTATGGAGATTCCTTAAAAAAAAAAAACCAACAAACAAACAAAAAACTGGGAATAAAGCTACCATCTGGCCCAGCAATCCCACTACCAGGCATACACCCTGAGGAAACCACAACTAAAAAAGACACATGTACCCCAGTGCTCACTGCAGCACTGTTTACAATAGCTAGGACATGGAAGGGACCTAGGTGTCCATCAACAAACCAATGGATAAGGAAGTTGTGGTCTATAAACACAATGTAATATTTTTCAGCAATATAAAGGAACCCATTTGAGTCAATTCTACTGAGATGGATGAACCTAGAGCCTATTATACAGAGTGAAGTTAGAAAGAAGACAGATATTGTATATTAACACATATTTATGGTATTTGCAAAATCCTACTTGCAGGCAGCAAAGGAGACACAAAGAACAAACTTTTGGACACAGCAGGGGAAGGAGAAGATGGTATGGTTTGAAGAATAGCATTGAAAGATATACAATTACTATATATAAAATAGCCAGTGGGAGTTTGCTGTATGACGCAGGGAACCCAAAGCTTTGCTCTGTGACAACCTAGAGGGGTGGGATGGGGCGAGATGGGGAGAGAGATGGGTTCAAGAGGGACGGGACATAAGTATACTTGTGGCCGATTCATGTTGATGTATGTCTGAACCATCACAATATTATAAAGGCATTATTCTCTGATTAAAAAAATTTTTTTAAGTAAATTAAAAAGATATAAAGGGAATAAAATTAACTATCAATATTAGGAACAAAACAAAGTACATTGCAATAATCTGAGAGACATTAAAATAATGAGGGAATTTTATGTACAATCATTTCAATAAATTTGACAATTTTAAAAAATTGTTCAATTCTCTGAATAAAATGAATTTCCAAAACTGAAGAAATAGCAAATCAAAATAGTTATACTTAAATATTCAGATTCATAATTAAAAAGCATTCCACAAAGAAAACTCCAGTCCTAGAGGGCTTAACTGGTGAATGTTAGCAAACTTTTAAGGACATTGTCAAGCCATGTGAATGCTAAGTAGACATCTATTTCTCATAAATCTATATCCTTAACAAAATACTGAAAAGTCAAAGCCAACAATCAGATGAAGTTTGATTCTAGAATGCAGTACTGGTTTAACATTTGAAGAATCAATGCAATTTGCCACATTAAGAGGTTAAAAGAGAAAAACCATACAATCATCTCAATAGAGGCAGAAAAAGCTTTGGGGGAAAAGTCCAGGTGCATTCATGACAAAAACTCCCAGAAAACCAGATAAAGTGTACCTACAAAATACCTACAGCTAACATTGTACCTAGTGACAAACAGCTTTGCTCAAAGATTGGAATTTCTATTGAACGTCTTACAGAAAGTCCTAAACATGACAATAAAAGAAAAATTGAAAGACATAAAAATTAGAAAGGAAGAGCTAAAAGTATCCTTATTTACACACTGCATAACTGTGTATGTAGAAAATCCTAAGGAATCTACCAAACAAAACAAGAACCCACCAGAACCAATAAGCAAACTCAGCAGTACTGTAGGATATGAAGAGAACATACCAAAAAAAGTCATTCTGTTATATCAGTAATGAATAACTGAAAGTAAAATTTTAAAATACCATTTAAAATAACATCAAAAAACATTAAATACATAAGATTGAATTTCAACAAATACATAAAACCACTAAAACTTATAAAACATCACTCAGAGAAAGTAATCTGAATACATGAAGAGATATATTATGTTCACAGACTGGAAAATTCAGTGTTAAGGTGTCAATTCTTTTCAAATTCACCTACAGATTTAACACAACTGCAATAAAAATTTCGGTGGGGTATTTTTTGCTACAAATTGACATACTGAATATAAGATTTGTATGGGAATGCAAATTTTTTCCAAAAACAGTTTTGGAAAAGAAGTATGGCTTTGACTTAAAAACAGACAAATAGAACAATGGAACAGAACAGAAAGTCTGGAAATAGATTCACACCTAGGAAATCAATCCCACTTCTTTAAAAGGTACCAAAACAATTTAATGGAAAAATGAAAATCTTTTCAGCAAATGATGCTGGAACAACTAGATATCCATACAGAAAAACAAAAAACTTTGACCCATCTGTCATTTCACAAACAAAATTTAGAATGAGAGGGATCAAAATTCTAATGTTACTGCTGCAACTATAAAGATTCTAGAAAACATAGGAGTATCTCTTAGTGATCTTGGGATAAAGATTTCTTAGACAAGGCACAGAAATTATTATAAAAGTCTTTAAAATGTTAAAATATTTCATTAAAAAATTTTTGTGAAATGGATATCACTAAGAAAATTAAAAGCCACTGTTAGGAGAAAAATAAATATGTACAGCTGACAAAGGATTGGTACCCAGAATACAGCAATGAATTTTATATCTCAATGACAAAGTGACAACAAAATAAAAATGAACTTTCCTTTATGAAGAAAGATATAGGAATATCCAATAAGCACACACAAAAAGCACTCAATGTCATTAGTTGCAAGGAAATGCAATTTGAAATCAATGCACCATGCCCAAGGTAAGAGAAACCCAAGTAAGATGGTAGGTGTTGCAAGAGGGTATCAGAGGGCAGATGCACTGAAACCATACTCACAGAAAACTAGTCAGTCTAATCACACTAGGACCACAGCCTTGTCTAACTCAATGAAACCAAGCCATGNCCTGGGATTTCTTTGGAAGGAATGATGCTAAAGCTGAAACTCCAGTACTTTGGCCACCTCATGAGAAGAGTGGACTCATTGGAAAGGACTCTTGACGCTGGGAGGGATTGGGGGCAGGAGGAGAAGGGGACGACCGAGGATGAGATGGCTGGATGGCATCACTGACTCGATGGACATGAGTCTGAGTGAACTCCGGGAGTTGGTGATGGACAGGGAGGCCTGGCGTGCTGTGATTCATGGGGTCGCAAAGAGTCGGACACGACTGAGCAACTGAACTGAACTGAGAGATCACTACACACCATTGTAATGGCTAAAATTGAAAACTGTCAACCTCATACTGTCAAGAATGTAAAGCCAATTAACTCCTATACACAGTGGAGATGTGTAAAATGGTACAACCAGAATGACTGTTTCTTAGAATGTTAATAATAAACCTTCTCTATGACCCAGAGATTCCACTCACAAAATAAATGAAAATATGTGTATATATATATATATATTTAAAAGCCTTGTATAGGAATGGTGACAGCAGCTTTGTTCACTGTAGCCAAAACCCAAGAATTACCCAATGCTCAACAACAGGTGAATACATAAATGATGCTGTACTTGTACAGTGGAATGATGTCTAATAAGAAAAGAAGGCACGCGTGCCAAGTCGCTTGTTGTGTCTGACTCTTTGTGACCCGATGGACGGTAGCCTGCCACGCTCCTCTGTCCATGCGATTCTCCGGGTAATCCTGGAGTGGGTTGCCATGCCCTCCTCCAGGGGATCTTTCCAACCCAGGGGTCAAACTCGCATCTTATGACTCCAGCATTGGCAGGCAGGTTCTTTATCAGTAGCACCACCTCGGAAGCCCAAGAAAAGAATGAACTGCTGATAAATTTCACACCATTGAAGGACCTGAAAACAGGCTGTGTGAAAAAGGCTGAACATAGAACAGGACACACTGTACAATCCTGTTACATGAAGTCCTAGGAAAGGCAAAACTAGTCCACAGCAAAAGAAGTCAGAACAATGTAGCCACTCAGCAGGGGCCAGGGGGTTGGCTGGAAAGGATGCGAGCCATCTTTCTGGGGATGAAAACATTCTGTGTCTTGGTAAGCGTGTGGGTTACAAAGATGTGTGAATCTGTCATTGAACTCTATATGTTTAAGATCCATGCATTTTTCTATAAGGATCTCAGTTTTTAAAAAGCAGTAAAAATTGGAACAACTACTGCTGCCAGTCCTGAAGTTTCTAGTTTTCTTGAGCTGAAGTTCCTGTGCAGAGAAAGCCATATTCTAGATTTTTCTCCTTTTCATCAACATCATAGACACCTCCATTTATTGAGCATCTACTATGTACTGGGCACGCTTCTAACTGCTTTATGTAGATTAGCTACCCAACATTCACAAATGGTCTTCGTGATATTCGTAATTTTGACTTTACAGATGGGAAAGCTGACCAACACATTCCCACTGGCGGCCTCAGCTGGGAGACCTTTACAGATGGATTTCAGTTAATGACAGTGGAAATACCATGTCCCGAGCCATATGGCTTTGCCACTGGCCAGGTGACGTCACACTTTGCATTTAATGACACCAAGTTCACGAGTGAAGATTGTAGATCTCAGAAACAAAGCTTATCAAGACTGAAATACAGGTTTTCTGAAGCACACAAGAGCAAAGGGACTATTTAGGACACTGAGGCTGGTGAGAAGGGTACTTCTGCCTGGGGACCCCCAGGGGCCGCGTTTGGGTCATGCCAGGTCCTCCCATGCAATCTTCCAACCTTTTGCATCCTTCAGGCAACCTCACCTAACCCGTGAGGGACAAACCCAACAGGGCAGGCTGTCATGGAAGCAGTTTAGGAGCACCCCGAAGCCCCATGAAGTCACTGTGTGATTTACCATTTCCCTTGGGAAGCAGTTGAGTTATAAATGGAGTCCTTTATTTTTAATATTTACTTGTTTTTCCATGTTGGGTCTTAGTTGTGGCAGGCAGAATCTTCCTTTTATCATGTGAGATCATGCTTTATCTAGTGCAAGGACTCTAGCTGTGGCACGTGGGCCTCAGTAATTGTGGTGCATGGGCCTGGTGGCCCTCCCGCCACATGTGGGATCTTAGTACCCCAACCAGGGAGAGAACCCAAGGCCCCTGCATTGAAATGTGGAGTCTTAACCACAAGACCACCAGGAAATCCCTGGAGTTCATTTTTAAGCACATCAGTATCCGTGTGTCCGCTGCTACATGCGGCCAAAAAGGAAGAACCATAGTGCTTTAGGGTCCCTGCTTCCTTTCTAGGTTTCTGTTGGCCACTGGGGGAAAACGTGCCCCTCAATACCCCAAATGCATTGAGACCTTTGGTTGCCCGGAACATGTGTTTGTGCAAATGAGAAAGCCATGTGTCTCCCCGGGCAGAGGCAGCTCCATGCTCGTGTGCTCAAACTTGGCAAGTGGGTAATGGCTTGGGTTTTGTCTCCCACTTGCCCCATCATGGGACATCCCATGGGATTACATACGACCTGCCCAGTTACACTCAGCAGCCCTTACAGAGGACTAGGTTCTCCATCCAAGAGGAGAACCCCAAACAGTTGCTGTTTCCTACCCCGCTTACCCACAGAGCTCCGCTATGGTAAGAGAACCTCTTTGTAACCACACCTCAAGCAAGAGTCCTGCTTAGACAGTGAAGGAGCCACCTTTGACTGAGGTCTGTGTGCATAATTACAAGTGCTACTGCTTGGGTCTCCTGACATCACAAAACGTCATCCTTTCACAATGAGAAGAATCAAGGCAAAAATCAAACCCAGAGAGATGGGCTGGCCCATGTTTTGTTGGGTCTCTCATCCTGGATTCCTTCACTCAGGCCCCTCTGTCTTCTATGCTCACTCCCTCAAAAGATCCCAACTTGATCTTGTTCACTTTCTCTGGTTTAAGTAAAAGTTATTGGGTATCTTTTAAAAATTAATTTAAAAACCACTCTGTAGGGTGAGAAATGAGACCCAGAGAGGAAGAGTATGTCCATAGCCACACAGCTAGTACAGTCAGAGCCAAAGTGAGACACAGGGGTGCCAACTCCAAATTCAGTGCTCTTTCCTTGTGTCCATCTCACTTGAGATCTAAGCCAGGAAAGCACCTGCACAAATATCAATATNGTCCATAGCCACACAGCTAGTACAGTCAGAGCCAAAGTGAGACACAGGGGTGCCAACTCCAAATTCAGTGCTCTTTCCTTGTGTCCATCTCACTTGAGATCTAAGCCAGGAAAGCACCTGCACAAATATCAATATTCATGACGCTTAAGAGGATGGTACTGATGCCTCCTTAGAGGTAAATGTGCCTCTGTGCACACATGCACTCCTGCTCAGTCATGCCTGCCTCTTTGTGACCCTGCCAGGCTCTTCTGTCCCGGAGACTCTCCAGGCAAGAATACTAGAGTGGGTTTCCATTTCTTCCTCCAGGGATCTTCCCAACCCAGGGATCAAACCCATGTCTTCTGCATCAGCAGGTGGGTTCTTTACCAGCTGATCCACCGGGGAAGCCCTAAATATGCCTCTAATGAATCCAAATTAAAATCATGATGATCCATCATTTTATGCATGCCAGGCTGGCAAAAATTAAAGTAACAGGTGGCCGGCCGAAAAATGGTTCCAGAGATGTGCTCATCCCAATCTCTGGAACATATGAGTCTGTTCTGCTACGTAGCAAGGGTGAGTTCAGGGTGCAGATGGAGATAAGGATGCCTGTCAGTTGATCTAAGATGGGGAGATTAGCTGGGTAGGCCCAGCATCGTCACAGCATCCATCAGACAGGAAGATGGAGACAGAGAAGGAGAGGGAGATGTGAGTAATCCGCTGTTACTGGCTTTGTGGGAAGGCGCCACAAGCCAAGGAATGTGGGTAGTCTCTAGCAGCAGAAAAGACCTAGGAAATGGATTCTCCCAAAGGAGCCTCTGGAAAGAATGTGGCCCTGCTGACACCTTGATTTTTAGCCCAATGAGACCCATTGCAGACTTCTGAACCACAGCACTATAGGATGATTAATTTGTGTCATTAAGCAACTAAGGAAGTAATAATTTGTTACAGCAGCAATAGCATGCCAAACAGCCAGCAGCTCTCCTACACGTAGTAGTGCTGGGTGCTGTGGGAGCACAAGATCTCCAAACCCAGCCTTGGGAGAGAGGGAAAGTGTAGCATTGAAGAGACTTTCCAGAAGAGGCAGTATCTAGAGTTATCATTTGATCCTACAGTCCCAGTCTGGGGCATATATCCAGAGAAAACTACAACTCCAAAAGGTATTCCTATGTTCTTAGCAGCACTATTCACAGCAGCCAAAACATGGAAACAACCTAGATGGCCCCTGACAGATGAATGGATAAAGAAGATGCGGTGCATATAGGCGAAGCAGTAATACTCAGCCATAAAAAATGAAATACCATCTGTAGCAACGTGGGTGCAACTAGAGATCATACTAAGTGAAGCAAGTCAGAGAAAGATAAATATCATATGATGTCACTTACATGTGGAATCATATCACTTATATGTGGCATCACTGATTCAATGGACATGAAATTGGGTGAACACTGGGAGGTGGTGAGGGACACAGAAGCCTGGTTGCAGTCCATGGAGTTGCAAAGTCAGACATAACATGGCAACTGAACAACATCTGGGGAAGCTAAAATATGGCACAAATGAACCCACACAAAACAAACACACACACAGACATAGAGAACATACTTGTGGTTGCCAAGAAGGAAGGAGGGAGATCGAGGGATTGACTTGGAGTTTGGGGTCAATAGATGCAACTATTACATTTAGAATGGATAAACAACAAAGTCTTGCTGTGTAGCACAGGGAACTATCTTCAACATCCGGTGACAAACCACAAAGGAAAAGAATAGTAAAAACCATGTATATATGTATATAATCAAGTCACTTTGCTATACAGCAGAGACTGGTGCATTGTAAATCAACCATACTTCAATTTTTTAAAAATTGAAGGAAAAAAAAAATCTTAAGGTTCAAATCACAGAAGGATGGGGCTGTGGTTTCCACAGAGACCTCCACAGAAAGGCGAGCTAGAAAGAGGTGCCTGGGGGAATGACAAGGAGCTGGTTCTCTGCAGGGAGGATGGAGCAGGCATTGAATGTGATCGTGGGTGGTGGCCACTGTTAAGAGTCGAGGACTTTAGGGGATTCTAGCTGGGGCATCAAATTTGCCTTGTGCAAAGCCCACACTGGCTGTGGAGAGTGGATGGGAGGGTGGACTGGAGGGAGGCTGACCACATGAGAGGCCACTGCAGCGTCCAAGCTGAAGGCGGTGGCGGCTTGGACCAGGCACGGGGCCAAATGCACGTGGTCGTGGCAGCGGACTCGCCTGGACCTGGGGATGCGGGAGGAGCTACTGGGTGTCTTGTTTGAGGCTCCTGGCACGTCCCTTCCACATTCTCTTCACCTCATCCTCTCTTGAGTCTCCAAAATCTGGCCTGTGCTCCTTGAAACCACCGCAGCTCCCTCATGTCCCTGGAGGGACGTTTGTCACGGAACAGGGGTTGTCACTTACCATCTGCTAGGAGAGGCCCCGGCGGAGGATGAGGCGTGTTAATTAGGAAGGGGCAGAGGAGAGGGAAAGACGATGACACCATCTGCTCTGAGGCTTTGGAGGAAGGGGCGGGACCAGGATGGGGAGATGGAAATGGTGACCCCAATTTAGTTAAAACTGCAGTGGTCTCAATGTCTGAGCCAGAGGGACCCAGATGTCCTTGGCAGTGCCCTTAGCAGACAGATGGAGTTTCTGCAGTCCCTGCCTCGAAAGTGGCTCTGGGCCTTCTCAGACAGAGTGGGGTCAGCAGGTGGAGGTCTGGCTACACAGGGGGTCCACGGAGGGGTACCTGGGCAGGAACCACAACCATGGTGGGGGGGATGATGGGTCTGTGGGCTACAAAACATGGGGTCTACAGGGAAGAGGAGGAAGGAAGGGAGGGAGGGAAGCTGGCTGCAAGACACATAGATTCATTCTGAAAAGGATAGATACCATTTTCCAGGCAAAGTCGGGTAAGAGGTTCTTGTACAGCCCAAATACTGTGTAAGTGAAGAATTGTTTTTTTAAAAAAACAATCCATTTAGTCTTTACAATGATNGGAGTGCTAAAAAAAATTTTTTTTTAATCAAAGAGGAAACTAATACAAGTATATTTCCTATTTTCTAAAACTTGGGAACATGTGTTTGTGAATTCAAAGTGAAAGATCTCAGTGAGAATACCAGAAAAAAAATGGAATAAAGAAAAGATTTTAAAAGCTTTCAGAGAGACAAAAACAAGTCATACAACAAGGATCAGTAAACAGAACAATATCAGATTTCTCAACAGCATCACTGAGAAATAAAATAGAATACAGTTTAAAAAAATAGAATTTATGACATAGCATTCAAACATACCAATGATTGAAAAAATGAAATAGAAATATTTTCAGACATGCAATGCTTCAAAACATCAATATCTCAGGCAACCTTTCTCAGAAAGCTACTGGTGGAGGTAGTCTAAAAGAATGAGTGTATGAGTCACGAGACAGAACGTGAGAGGAGCAGTAATGTGGGATCCAAGATAGAAAAAGGCAAAATGGCAGTAAATCTAGTGGTTAGTAGTCAAGATGGGAACAAGAAAATTGAAAACGCCAGGAGAAATATAGAAGACTAGAAGAAAAAAATAATTTAACTGATAGCTTATTTGCTGCACTTAGTCATTTATTTCATAGTTTTTATGAATTAATAATATATAAGTAAATAAATTCTAAAAGATAATTATTAATCTAGAAATAACAAAAATTATACAAGAATGGAAGATACTTTATTATATCAAGTGGCTCAGCAGTAGACATATCTATGTATTAAGAGCAATGTAAATACTGAATATTGACTTAAATGGTAGAACAACTATATTAGAATGAGAGAAGAAAGAAACATGTATGTCTATAGTTTAAGATGCCTGAGAAGGGGAGTGGGTATAAATATGGTTTGCAGGTTTGCAGCAAGAAATAAAACAATAATTTCTAAAATTTTTAAATTAAGAAATGACAATGTTATTTAGCTATTTGGACAAATGTGGATAAATTTCACCAGAAACAACTGAAAGGGTTCATGTTGAGAAGTAGAACACAGGAATGGGGAAAGAATGTGATAGGTGAATACTTTTGTTTTAATTAAAATTTCTGTACATGGTTGAAATCAAACAAAATTAAGATGAATAGCTTAATGTATCAAAGGAATATAAAACTGAAAATTCTATTAACCCTCAAAAACTTCCAGCTTCTTCATGCAATAGTGGCTTTTCCAACAATAGCACAATTTTTGCCAAGTCTACTGGAGAGAAAAAGAGTTTTGTTTGGCCCTTTACCCAAAACCCTACCCACCATTCTCTTACTCGTTCATAATCACAGGTGTGACTCCTTAAAAAATGGGTATTTGTTTACACAGTGACGTGTCCCACTTCTTTGATCACTAATTTGACCAGCACAGGTAATCCTCTTGATGCACGTTTTCTGTTTGCAATTCCAAATATTAACTGAGCTCATCTGAGGCTTCATCAGCTCTGAGTCACTGAATCAGACACAGATCTTGAACACTAAGGGAAGCACAGGTTTTTAGGACTTTACTCTCAGCAGGAGAATCTTTGAAGTTTACCACCTCTACTAATAAGGAGGGCTTCCAACTAGCAAGTTGTAAAGTTCATCAATATACTTTTTAATCCCTTCCAATATTCATCCAGTTAACATTATGCCTATAGCTTTCCACTGTGGCCATGAAGAATAAAACCTACAAGTCAAAAAAGCACTACCATACAAAAAGCCTATGATTATAAGATCAGTTTGATAATTCTTTGAAATGATTATGCCATAGTACTCACAAGAATGTGTGACAAAAATACATTTCACAATATTGTAGCCAACAAAAGTCTGTCTAGTCAAAGCTATGATTTTTCCAGTAGTCATGAATGGTTGTGAGAGTTGGACCATAAAGAAAGCTGAGTGCCAAAGAACTGATGCTTTTGGACTGCGTTGTTGGATAAGACTCCTGAGAGTCCTTTGGACTGCAGGGAGATCAAACAAGTCCATCCTAAAAGAAATCAGTCCTGAATATTCATTGGAAGGACTGATGCTGAAGCTTAAGCTCCAATACTTTGGCTATGTGATGCAAAGAACTGACTCATTTGAAAAGACCCTGATGCTGGGAAAGATTGAAGGCAGGAGGAGAGGGGGACAGCAGAAGATGAGATGGTTGGATGGCATCACCAGCTCGACGGACATGAGTTTGAGCATGTTCTGGGAGCTGGTGATGGACAGGAAGCCTGGCATGGGTTCGCAAAGAGTTGAACATGTCTGAGCGGCTGAACTGACTGAATGACTTTTTATTTGAACTCGGTGAGCCCTTGAGAGGATTTTGCTCCTGCAGTAATTTGCCTCTTTGTGAGCATATCTGAAAGGCAGCATGTCTTGGCTTCTACTTAGATAATTTTCTCTTAAAATATGAGACCCAACCAGAACTAAAAATGTCTTCAAAATCCCCTCAATGAAGTTTGTTTTTAAGAAGTTTCAAAGTGTATTACAATTGTATAAGCAGTGAGAACAAGATGAAAACCTTTCCCGAATGTGATCCAAAAATGTAATAGGTGTAGGGCCCCAAATCCATTAAGTAACCCTATTAGTCCTTGCAGAACCAAGACATAAACCATATAGCATATTCCTCTCTAATTACAAACATCAGCTATCCATTTGTGGGGGTGTAGTTTATGTTGGCCAACACAGAAGCCACAAGGAGGTCAAAGTCACCTTGTTTTCTGAAATCTGTTACCATCTGGTAAATTTCCAGCAAATTTTAGGAACATTCTGTCCCTCCTCAAGGAGGCTGAACCACAGTAACCATTCATAGGGTCTCAAAAAAGAAAGCAAATCTAATGTCCAAACCAGAAAAATGCCAGAACTCAAATAGCCTGCTCCTCCCAAGGCAAGCTCTTATGCCTAAGAGGTTCCAAGTTCATTATCTATTTAAAAGATTCAAACAATTTATAGCTTCATAAAAAAGTGATTTGTTACCTAATTAACTGTCATGTCAGAGTTGCTTTCCTTGTCAAACAAGCACTCAGTGCTTTTGATATGAATGACATTACAATTATATTATAGCTAAGAAAACACACAGACCTGGTGAGATATGGTTCATCTCACCAATCAGAAAGTAGGTACAAAGGAGACAGCAAGAAGAAAACCAAAGAGCTAGAGTCCAATCAAATTAATCACATTTTGTGAAGGGATTTTCTTATGAATCAGTGACCAGAAGAAAACTCAAACTGAATATAACTTTCAATGACTCATGCCCAAAGAGATTGGGGGCACAACTAGCTGAGAAGTGGAAATTTTCCCTGCAAGACCCAGAGCCCAGAGTTAGTGACATTCCACCTCTATATCAGGAAAGGTCACCTTACGATTTCCATCATTCTGGCCACACAGGTCAGTGGCAGAGTGTTTACTGGGCCCCTCCACCAGCACCGGCTAGGTACAATCCACAAAGGTCTTGCTGGATTTCACTGCTTCTTCTCAGAAGATAATTTTACATTCCTCCAAATGCCTTAAATTTACCTCTTGTGGGATGTCATGACTGATTGCTTGATTTTTTCTTTTTGCTTATAAATAATTCTTTATGTCTCCCCCATGCAATGGAGGGCAGAGCAGGGGGTTGTATCCATGCTCTCATGCAGGGAATGGAGGTCAATATATACTGGTCTTATTGCCAGCTGCCCTGTGGCTTTAAGGTGGGAAATGGTANAATATTATAAATCAACCATACTTCAATAAATTTTTAAAAAAATGATGCCTCAGGAGCAAAGCCACGATCATTCATTCTTACTTTTCAACTTGGGTGCAAGGCCAGTCAAAATCAGATGACAAAAACAAGGAATAAAACTACCACATGACTCAGCAATCCCACTACCAGGCATGTACCCTGAGGAAACCATCACAGAAAAAGACACATGTAGCCCAAGGTTTCATCGCACAACTATTTACAATAGCTAGGACATGGAAGCAACCTAGATGTCCATTGTCAGATAAATGGGTGAATAAGTTGTGGTATATGTACACAATGGAATATTACTCAGCCATAAAAAGGAACACATTTGAGTCCGTTCTAATGAGGTGGATGAACCTAGACCCTATTCTGCAGAGTGAAGTCAAGTCAGAAAGAAAGGAAAATATCATATTAACACATATATATGGAATGTAGAAAGTACTGATGAAACCATCTGCAAGGCAGCAGTAGAGATGCAGACAGAGAAAGGACTTATGGGCACAAGGGGGTAAGGAGAAGGTGGGAAGAATTGAGAGAGGAGCACCGATACGTGTGCATTACCATATGCAGAATTATTAGGTTGGTGCAAAAGTAATCTCAGTTTTGCATTGTTGGATTTAGTCATTTGATATTGGAATACATTCTTAAATAAATGTGGTTATGCTATTAAAAAATCAGATGACCTATCAGAGCACTCAATCAGAAGAGATATGCAAATGGGTTACATTTTGATCCTCCATCTTGGTTTTTAAGAATTCTTAGTGCTGAGAAAGACATTAAGAAATCATTTGTGAATACATACACATGTAGAGAACAAATATATGGATACTGAGAGGAGATAGGGGTGAGTGAGGTGAATTCGGAGATTGGGATTAACATATATACACTATTGATACTATGTATAGAACAGATAACCTACTGTTCCTAACAGGAATCTCCTGTATAGCCCAGGGAACTCTACTCAATGCTCTGTGGTGACCCAAATAGGAAGGAAACCCATGGAAGAGGGGGTACAGGTNGAGATTGGGATTAACATATATACACTATTGATACTATGTATAGAACAGATAACCTACTGTTCCTAACAGGAATCTCCTGTATAGCCCAGGGAACTCTACTCAATGCTCTGTGGTGACCCAAATAGGAAGGAAACCCATGGAAGAGGGGGTACAGGTACAGGTGTGACTGATTCACTTTGCTCTACAGCAGGAACTAACCCATTGTAAAGCAACTATACTCCAATAAAAAAAAAACATGATTTTACTGATATCAGGTAATTTTTAAATTTAATCCCGACTACATTTTCTCAGATTTTGTTTGCCCCGTTCCAACCCCACAATGAAATCATTTGTGTCTAAACAGAGCCATGCCTGAAGAGTCCCTTGTTACAGAAGAGGTGAAGAAGTTGAACCAACAACTCAACAGCATTTGAGGTAATGGGCAGAAGTGACATGTCAGACAGGTCTTTGTCCTGCAAAGCAGAAGAAAGGGCCAGAAGCCAGAGAGCAAAGGAGAAAACGATTAGGGAGGAGAAGAAAGAACAGTGACTCTAGAATCTGTTGCTTTTCCCAAGAAATTAAAACAAAAAGAATAAACAAAGGCATAGCTGAGGAAATGATTTGACCCTGAAGAATATTCTTAAGGTTTTAGTATCAGGAAATAAATTCTGAAAATATCTGGGAACACAAAGATTAGCCTACAAAAAGCCAGAAATATTTCTGGGGAAAAAAAAAAAATCAGACTAGAACAAAATCTAAAGAATTTTGAGAGGAAAAGCCACGATGTAGCAATTTAATGCCCAACCAANAGGAAATAAATTCTGAAAATATCTGGGAACACAAAGATTAGCCTACAAAAAGCCAGAAATATTTCTGGGGAAAAAAAAAAAATCAGACTAGAACAAAATCTAAAGAATTTCGAGAGGAAAAGCCACGATGTAGCAATTTAATGCCCAACCAAGCTGTTCATACTTAAAGCTGAGAAAAAGACACCAGAAAAAATTAAAAGGCAAGGAAAAGTGAATTGGTGGTGACTAAGCAATCTGTATGTCAAAACTGCAATAAATAGAACAGTGCGATGCTAGCATAAAAATTAGTGCTTTCATCAATGGAAATGAAATCAACAACCTTAAAATGGACTCCATTATAATTTTGTAAAACTTAGGGACAAGGCAAGAGTCATGTTATCTTTCTGCTACTTTTAAAAACCATACTGGAGGTTGCAGTCTGTGTAAAAATAAAAAGACCTATAAATATTAGAAAAAGAAATACAAAATTAACAAGAGATACAATAGAAAAGATAAGGGGAAAAAGTTGATCCCCTGGAGGAAATGGCAACCCACTCCAATATTCTTGCCTGGAAAATCCTATGGACAGAGGAGCCTGGTGGGCTACAGTCCCTGGGGTCGCAAAGAGCTGGACATGACTGAGCAACCGAGCTGGGACACACACACAGAGAAGATGTTTTAAGTCTTAAGAGACTAATAAATTTGACTGATAAATTTTAAGGTTCTACATAACACAATATAAGAAAGTTAAAAGTCAAGTAACACTGAAGATATTTGTAGCATATATATTATCTAGAGAAATATATATATATATAATTGGGTGGAGAAAACCCTTTTTATACTGGTTAAAGTAAATCAAAAAGAAAATTCTGAACAGTGGCTATGAATGACCAATTTATATAAGATGACCATAGGAAATGGTCACGCAAAAAATCATTTAACTGCATTAGCAATCAGAGAAATGCAAATTTAGACAACGAAATAACGTTTCTATATTAAATTGCCCCAAAATTAAAAATGGTAATTGCTTTCATATATTGCTGGTGATAAATTGCTATAGCCCTTTGAGAATATTTTGGCAGTAAAATATTAACAAGTGCATGCCCCAGGATGGAGGTTTCACTACCACCCCCTGGAAAAGCACAAACAACAATTTGCCCATGTCAATAAGAATGCTTGAACAAGTGTGTCTATCACATGGTGTGTAACAACAAAATCAAAAGACTACCCAAATGCCCACTGTTGCATGAATGAATACACTCTGATATATACGTGCCATAATATATTGCACAGCAGTTAGAAAGAAGGAAATCTAAGTATACTGGGAGAGCTTGAAGATATGTGTTTTTTTAAAGCAAATTGAAAAATGATGCATACATCATACATACATATTCCTGACTCCAAAAACAAGAACAATAGATTCTAAGGGTGTGGCTATGAACGCGTAGGAAAAGGTCTGGAAAGGCACATTCTAAACTAGTGACAGAGATCAGGTCAGAGAAAGCAAAGGACGGGAGGCCTGGGATCATGGCTAGTGGGCCAAGGTGACTTTCCTCTTCTAAGCCAGGTTGTGATGAATGTAAGTCTCTGAAAGGATCGAGACTATACATATCAACCACTTGTGCATCAAAGTCCTGAAAATGATCTTGGGAAATAGCTGGTTGAATCCTAAGAAAATAGGCAATGGATATGAGTGGGGGCCCAGACTCAGACGTGTAAGGTGGGGTCTAGTTAACTTGAATAAACCAATTTCAGGAGGAAAATGTCTGCTTGTTCAAGCTCCTGGAGGATCAACCTAGTGACCTAAGAAAGGAGTAATTTTTCTGGTTCCCCGTGACAGTACACATCCAGTTACAGAAGTCAGAATTCCCAAATTCAAGTGCTAACTCCATTATTTCTAAACTGGCAATCTTTGGGCAAGTGTATAATTTCTATATGCGTGGAATGGGATGACATGGCATGCCCCATCTACCTTCTGGGATTATTTTGAATCTTACATGAGATAATGTCTCATTAGCAAAAGTACTATGAAAGGTGACAGAACTATAAAGACATAAAATATGACACTGCCCCCCCCACTCAAACAAACAAACAAACCAACACACCAGGGTAAAATATGCATGTACTCATTGAGAAACTAAAATTTGTTTTAAAATGGCTCTTTCCAGAGGGATGGCACGGGGAGGGAGGAGGGAGTGGGGTTCAGGATGGGGAACACATGTATACCTGTGGCGGATTCATGTTGATGTATGGCAAAAACAATACAATATTGTAGTTAACCTCCAATTAAAATAAATAAATTTATATTAAAAAAATAAAATGGCTCTTTCCCATCCAGAATTTCTCATCAGTTCAATATCTCAGACCACATTCTTTTTCAAAAGCCCAGATGAAATAGTCAAATAGTAAAAATGAAACCATTAAAAAAACCTCAACAATATGATTCTTGAACATAAAGGAAATATTTGATCACTTGAAGACGTTAAACTCCTTTACACCATACAAACTATTATATATAGAACAGATGAACAACGAAATCCTGCTGTATAGCACAGGGAACTATATTCAGTATCATGGGATGAACTATAATTGAAAAGATATGAAAAATAATGTGTGTAGATACATATATAACCAGAATCACCCTGTTGTACAGCAGAAGTTAACACACCACTATAAATCACTTATACTTGAAAAATTAAAAAATAAACTCCTTTACATCAAATAATGTGTAAAGGATAATAGTCTTTCTTTGGAGGGGTACTGATTCTCTGATAGTGTGTATTTTACACATTCAGCATCTTAATCCAGATGCTAAATGTTTATTGCAAATGCATTTTCAATTTCATAATATTTTCAGTTGAAAATGGAGATTCATCTACCCAAGTGGCTCCAGACATACTTTTAAAAAAGTTTTCTAGTAACTGAATGGTGTATCAGGTTTTAAAATTGATTCTAAATTAAATCTCAGTTGCTCAGTCCTACCAACCTGAAAGCCACATGTGGCTAGTAACTACCTAGTCCTAGAATAAATCTGACTTTCATCAACCCATGCCCCAACTCTAGGGAGAACAGCCCTTCTCCCAGCCTCCTGAAGCCTGTCACAGTGGCTCTCTGATCAACATTCACCAGTATTTTGAGACTTACACTCCTCCTCCGATAGATCCATCCCGGCATCCTTTTCCGGTTCGTGCTATGACTTTTCCCATGAGGTGCACAGCCAGGCCCATCACCACTCACCTTGAGTTCTCAGGCTCTAAATGGTAAAGAACAATGGGATTAACAATCATAATAAAGCACAGTGGGTTCTGGGCTTCCTAGGTGGTGCTGGTGGTAAAGAACCTGTGTGCCAATGCAGGAGATGTAAGAAGCACAGGTTGAGTCCCTGGGTCGGGAAGATCCCCTGGAGGAGAGCATAGCAACTCCAGTATTCTTGCCTGGAGAATCCCATGGACAGAGGAGCCTGGCAGGTTACAGTCCATAGAGTCGGACATGACTGAAGTGACTTTGCATGCACGCACAGTGCGTTCGACCTGTTGAGAAGATCGTGGTGTCCAATGCTTTCCACTCTGACCAATAACATATACCCTCCCATTTACAGATAGGAGATTGGGACTTAGAAGAGCAGCAAGGTAGGGTCAGGTGATAAGCGGCAGACACTCCCTGCTGGGACCAGGGCTGATGCACCCTAGCCCCTTGCTCTCACCCCTTCTCCACACTGTTCTGTGTCCTTTGTGTGTTAAGGCTTCCTCCCCACCATGCAGGCACCCACGGGGGCCCTCAACCCTCCTTGCAGGGTCAAGTGCATTGGGGTCTCATCCATGGAGTTGCTTCTTCTCAGAGTAAGTCATTAGGCCAAGTCGAAGGAACCACGATACAAGAGTCTACTGGGCAGAAGGCCCTCTGCAACAGAAACCCACTTTACAGAGAATGACCAACTTGCCCAGGAGCCAACCAACAGCTAAGAAGGCGAGGCTGGGATTTCATATTTGGGTCTGCGTGACACGTGACTGGGGACGGACGGTGCTTCCCCCGGCGGCTCAGTCTCCACGGCTGAGTTTATCAGCCCCCTTCTTTGGGTCAGTGGTCATGACTGAGTACCATAACCCATAACACTGTCCAATATTTTGGCCACCTGATGTGAAGAGCCCTCATTGGAAAAGACCCCGATGCTGCGAAAGACTGAGGGCAAGAGAAGGGGCGACAGAGGACGAGGTGGTCAGATAGCATCATCGACTCAATGGACGTGAACGCACGCGAACTCCAGGAGATGGTGAAGGACAGGGAGACCTGGCATGCTGTGGTCCAGGGGGTTGCCGAGTTGGACACGACTGAGCGACTCAAGAACAGCAGTCCTGCAAGATGTGTAGCTGTGCCTTCCGGGAAGCTAGAGAGGCAAACTTGGGCCCTACTTCCGACCTGCTCAATCAAACCGTGGGTGGGAGCTTTGTTCGATAAGCATGATGCACAACTCCCACCTGGTAAGCAAGCGGCCCAGCCTCTTCCTGGCTGTCTACATAAGCCGTGCAGAACTTCTCCACTGTGGAAAAAACCACAGGCCTACGAGTGGGAAGGGGTGGTTAAAGAGTCCCCTGCTTTCTGCCTCCAGCACCTGCCTCCTCCCTCACCGCCATTCAGAGCTGTCAGTCCCGAGGCAAATTTAACAGGAAACCAATGATATTTCAGCCTCCCTCACTTGCAAAGACCCCTTCCGAGACCCAGTAACTAGTTTACATCTGTGATTCCAGTCTTTTCTTAAAGAGGCCCTGCAAGTGTAAGAGCTGCAGGCCTACAGCACTCAGACCTGCTGTGGTCTAGACAGGCAGGTGGGATTATCCGAGTTGTGATATTTCAGTTGCTAAGTAACGACAAGACACGGCTTCTCAGGTGTTCCCGTGCATCAGTGTCACCTGGAGAGTTTGTTAAAAATCCAGATCGCTGGGCCCCACCCTGTTTGTCAGGAGGTCTGAGTGGGGCCCTGCATGTGTGCTAAGTCGCTTCGGTTGTGTCTCTTTGTGACCGCATGGACTGTAGCCCACCAGGCTCCTCTGTCCAGGGGATCTCTATGCAAGAGTACTGGAGTGGGTTGCCAGGCCCACCTCCAGGGGATCTTCCTGACCCAGGGATGGAATCCGTGTCTCCTGCATTGGCAGGCAGGCTCTTTACCACTAGCGCCACCTGGAAGGCAAATGGGCATTTCTAACATCACCCGGGTGAGGCAGCTGTGGCTCCAGGGACCACGCTTTGAGAACCAACGCCTTTGAGGATTCTTCCCACCTCCACCTGCGCCTCATTCCCCAGAGGGTCACGGAGCTAAAGCTGCTCCCTCGGCCAGCAAACACCCTTGATTTCTGCCTTCAAGGGGCCAAACCCTGCTTCTCCACCCCACTCCAGGAGGCCCTCCCTGACCTCCCATTCTGGGCTTGGAACCCCATCTTCGGGCAGCTTTAGCTCTTTTCTGTCAAGCCCTATTGTGATGGTCAGGTGCTTATTGGTTTGTAATTTTTAACCGTACCCCATGGCATGAAGGATCTTAGTTCTCCAAGCAGGGACTGAACACCCACACACCCTGCATTGGAGAGTGGGGTCTTAACCACTGGAACACTGGGTAATTTCCCGGAAAAGCTCATTTTATCTGGATTCCTGGTGCCCACCTCCACTCTGCAGATGAATGGGAAGGCAACCCCTTCTCCATGGACTATGACACCGGCTGCCTGCCCGGGGCCTTACCCCCTCCCCAGCTGGAGCTCCTGCATGAAGCCTCAGGTTCCTCCTGAGAGGTCCTCCAGGTCAAGGTGACTTTCCAGAGAGTCACTGGAGGGAGGTGGAGACCCAGGTGCTGCAGGAGCCGGGATGTAGAAGTCTGTGCCTCCCGGGCTGAATTAGTAACTGGGAGGTGGCGGCTCCTCCCAGCACCGCCGTCTCAGCTGCTTCCTAATTAGGTCGCAGCCAGCAGAGGGGACAAAGGGGCCAGGCTATGGCTCTCCTTTCCAGGCACCCCTCCTTGATCTCCAGGAACAGTGCTCAGAGTGCGAAGCTTGTGGGTTAAATGCCTTCGTCTGGCACACGGTCTCCGGTCCCTGCCCCTCCCAACCTTGCTGCCCCTGCCTGTCCCTGGCGTGTCACCGGTGCCAAGGGTGCTCCTCTGCTTCCCCGGCACTGGTACAGGCTGGCCTTTGTCCCCTCGGCCACTCTGTCTCTGCCCCTTACCCCCATGCCTGGCGTCCCCTCCTCCTGACCCTCCGGCAGTGAGTGGCATCCCAAAGTGGAGTGAAAACCCAGAGGCCTGGCCCAAAGCGGGGTTCCCAGGGTTACAGAAACGGCTTGAGGTCCATGGAGCTGTCCGGGCCTCACCCCTGTCCCCCTGAGGATGGAGGGGAAGCTACTCACCTCTCTGGCTGCCTGGGACATCCTCCCAGGTCTGCAGGAGATCTGGAAAGTCTGAGCCACGAGGCACTGGGATCACGTGGGCTTTAAGCTGGGCAGGTTATGGTCCACACCTGGTGAGCCCTGGGCTGACCCTCGGGCAAACTCTCAGCTGGCCTCTCAGCCCCGGGGCTGAGCCTTGATCTCCATCACCTGGGTCAGATCACCTGAGCTGCTGGGCAAACATTCCCAGTCTCCCCCACCCCAAACCCACTGAGTCACTGTTGCTGCTGGTGGGGGCTGGCAGGTCTGCATTTTCACAAGCAAACCCAGCACGCACACACACGCATGTGCGTGCACACACACACACAGGGACCTGCATTTTTACAAGCATTCCCAACACACACAAATATGCACACAGCTTTGAGGATCACTGCNTTTTTTTTACTTTATTTTACTTTACAATACTGTATTGGTTTTGCCATACATTGACATGAATCTGCTGCGGGTGTATACGAGCTCCCAATCCTGAACCCGGTTATCCATTTTAAATACAGTGCCATGTACATGTCCATCCCAAACTCCCTAACTATCACTTCTCCCATTCCTTCCCCGCTGGCAATCTTAAATTTGTTCTCTAAGTCTGTGAGTCTGCTTCTGTTTTGTAAAAAAGTTCATTTGTACCATTTTTTTTTTTTTTTTTTAGATTCTGCTTATAAGGGATGACATCCTTTTTCTGTTCTAGGCTCCAAGTCAGGATATCAAATTCCTTTTAGCCAAATGTAGTTTGGCTACCTTCTATGACTTAGCGTTCAATGGGGACAATTTCTTCAAAATCTCGTTTTAAATGAGTGCCTCCTATTTCTTGATATCAGTTTATTACAGTGCTTGATTTTCCATTTTTTGCTCTTACTAGCAATGTTGCCATGAAAACCTTTATACTCATATCTTTTTTCACATCTTACATTGCTTCCTTGAGACATTTTCTCTTCTCCCACCCCCAGCTTTATTGAGATAGAATTGACATATAACATGATTTCCCTTGAAATATAACTAGTAGGTCAAAGTCCTTTGATATACACTTACTTTTCATATTCTGAACAAAGCTATGAGATTTGGCAACTATTATGACACTTGTTTCAGTGAAGAATCGTCAATGGAAGCTAAAATAAAAGAGCGAAAGTTTGATGAAAAACAAGATAGTCACGTGGTGTCAGAATAGCTCCCCACTGATTCCTGGTTGATTACAAAGGCAGGAGTAGCCACTTGACGGGAGAGAAAGCCTGTGGGCACCGCCTTAATTGAGTGATCAAAGTTAAGGACATCAGAAAGAGACAGACCACATTGTGGGCCTCCTCCTCTGACATGCAAAGGAAAACACACGATCAAGCTGGGACGTTCCTGCCCAAGACGCATTACCTGGATTTTGTGATGAGAAAACGTCAGGCAAACCCAAATGGAGGAAAATTCATAACTGGCTTGTACTCTGAAAAAACATCAAGATCCTGAAAGGCATAGAAAGGTGGCAGGTCATTCTAGAAGGAAGGAGATTAATGAGACATGCCCACCAAATGCAATATATGAATTGGATCCAGAGTAAGAAAATACAGTTTAAAATATTTTTATGTAAAAGATATTACTGGAAAATTGATCCATGGATTAGATAATAGTACTATATCAATGTTTATCTCCTGACTTTGATAAATATATTTTATGGCAGAAGTCGCATGGACTTCCATTGATAAGGTACGTCAGAAAGACTCATATTAGACTTTTTTTTAAGTGCTAAGAGGCATATTACGATGCTTTGTAATTCAAGCAACAGAAAAGCTTTATTATCTCACCAAGATGATGGTGAGATGCTTCCATAAAGTCGTGGAGTTTTCAATTTACATAAAAGTTGCACAACTGTAACAAAGAATTCCCATACACCTCTCATCCAGAGACCTCATTTAAGTTTTGATAATTTGATGGTGCTCTCTAGGACAAACCCATCCATTCCAGATTAAGTGTTGTAACCAAGTTTCATGTCCCTCTAGACTCTTTCAATCTGGGTTGAATCAAGAAGGAATTAATGAGTAGATGGAGGGAGGAAGAGGGAGTATAGATTTTTAGAGCATCATTTTGTCTTCTGAATAAATTTCTGAGCTGGAAAATTTGGAAAACACAGCAAAACACAGAAAAGAATCTAACCTCAGACTCACTTCACTCAGAGACAAGCACTATTCTTTTTGATGAGCCCCATTTTTATTCTTTGATCATATGTGAGATTATAGTGAATATATAACATTTTAAGAATGCACAGCATCTCTTGGTGAGCTTGCTAAAATACAGATTGTTTTGGGCTGGTCCTATCCCAAGTCTACTGAGTTAGGACCTGCAGGACTAGTGTCTTGGCATCTGTATTCTTAACTAGATCCCAGGGATGCTGAAAAAGACTCGATTTTAAGATTCACTCTTTGTATGCTGCATTTGCTATTTAATAGTAGGTCATAAACATGTCCCCTCACTGTTAGCAAGCCTATTCAATCACTTATAGGGTCATGCATTATTTATACTACCCAAATGACATTTTATTCAATAGAAAATATTTTAAAGACCAGCCAGCCTCATAATCCTGGTTAATAACTTGGATTCGAGGACCAACGTAGAGGTGGATACCTAGCAGGGGCCAAGGGAATGTCTGTGGACTCTCAAAGGAACAAGTAGGATCCACACATCCGTAAATGGAGTCAAGTAGATCCTGTCTCAGAGACGCTCACATATTTTGGGGAGAGAATGAGTTGTGATGTTGCCTTGGATGGCAGTATCTCAGTTCAGTTTAGTCGCTCAGTCGTATGTGATTCTTTGTGGCCCATTGACTGCAGCACATCAGGCTTCCCTGTGCATCACCAACTCCTGGAGCTTACTCAAACTCATACACATTGAGTCGGTGATGCCATCCAACCATCTCATCCTCTGTTGTCCTCTTCTCCTCCTGCCGTCTTCAATCTTGCCCAGCATCAGGGTCTTTTCTAATGAGTCAGTTCTTTGCATCAGGTGGCCAAAGTATTGGAGTTTC
Organism: Neotragus pygmaeus; assembly: GCA_006410875.1. Taxonomy (NCBI): domain Eukaryota; kingdom Metazoa; phylum Chordata; class Mammalia; order Artiodactyla; family Bovidae; genus Neotragus; species Neotragus pygmaeus. The sequence continues at coordinate 275,941 of SJYV01003368.1, forward strand.
AGCTTCAGCATCAGTCCTTTCAAAGAACACCCAGGTTGGATCTCCTTGCAGTCCAAGGGGCTCTCAAGAGTCTTCTCCAGCACCACAGTTCAAAAGCATCAATTCTTTGGTGCTCAGTTTTCTTTATAGTCCAGCTCTCACATCCATATATGAATACTGGAAAAACCATAGCTTTGACCTTTGTTGGCAAGGTAATGTCTCTGCTTTATAATATTTTGTCTAGATTAGTCATAGCTTTTCTTCCAAGGAGCAAGTGTCTTTTAATTTCATGGCTGCAGTCACCATCTGCGTGATTTTGGATCCCCCTTTGGAGTGGACATAAAGTACATCACTGTTTCCATTGTTTCCCCATCTATTTGCCATGAATTGATGGGATCAGATCTTTGTTTTCTGAATGTTGAGCTTTAAGCCAACTTTTCACTCTCCTCTTTCACTTTCATCAAGAGGCTCTTGGTTCTTCTTCAATTTCTGCCATAAAGGTGGTGTCATCTGCATATCTGAGGTTATCGATATTTCTCTCGGCAAACTGGATTCCAGTTTGTGCTTCATCCAGCCTGGCATTTTACATGATGTACTCTGCATATACATTAAATAAGTAGGGTCACAATATACAGCCTTGATGAACCCCTTTCCCGATTTGGAATCAGTCTGTTGTTCCATATCCAGTTCTAACTGTTGCTTCTTGACCTGCATACAGGCTTCTCAGGTGGCAGGTAAGGCAGTCTGGTATTCCCATCTCTTTAAGAGTTTTCCACATTTATTGTGATCCACACAGTCAACGGCTTTGGTGTAGTCAATAAAGCAGAAGTAGATGTTTTTCTGGAACTCTCTTGCTTTCTTAATGATCTGGAGATCTCAATGATCTCAATGTTGGCAATTTGATCTCTGGCTCTTTCTACTGAAATTAAAAACACACTTAGCCATGGACCCAGCATTTCCATGACTTGGAACTGGTTTCCTGTAGATATTTTGAGACCAAGTGAAGATGGATGATCTAAAGAGCTTATGGAAGCATCACCTGTAATAACGAATGACTGGACACAACACAAATATCATCAAATGACATGGAAACTGAGTCATGGGGTGCTGGGCAACCATGAAAAGAGTGGGGCAGGTCTCCACGTAGTGTTATCACGAGAGGTCCAGAATGCCTTATGAACTAGGAAAAAATTATGTGTATATGTGTTTTTAAAAATTAAAAATAATTTTATTTGCACATTTTTGTACACATAAGGCATCACTGACTCGATGCACATGAGTTTGGGTAAACTCTGGGAGTTGGTAATGGACAGGGAGGCCTGACGTGCTGTCATTCATGGGGTCGCAAAGAGTCAGACGCAACTGAGAACTGAACTGAACTGAAGACATTTCTGGAAGGACCCAGAAGAGACTTAAAATAGCCCTGGCTTGGGAGGAGGTGGCCTCAGAAATCTGGGGTGAAAGGGAGATCTGCTTTTTGTTGTATATTTTTTTGTGCTGTTTGACAGCTTTACCATGTGGCTGTATAATCTGCTTAATATTTAAAAATTACAGGGAACTATATTCAATATCTTGTAATAACCTATAATGGAAAAGAATCTGAAAAAGAATATATATACACATTTGTGTGCATGCGAAGTCACTTCAGTCATGTCAGACTCTTTGTGACCCTATGGACTGTCGCCTGCCAGGCCCCTCTGTCCATGGGATTCTCCAGGCAAGAATACTGGAGTGAGCTGCCATTTCCTCCTCCAGGGGATCTTCNTATATATATATATTTTTAACATGTTGGATTCTTCATAACGGTTTAGTTGGTAAAGAATCTGCCTGCAATGCAGGAGGCCTGGGTTTGATCTCCTGGGTTCCACAGGAGAATTCTATGGACAGAGGAGCCTGGTACGTTACAGCTGATGAGGTTGCAAAAGAGTTGGAGACGACTGAGCAATGAACACTTTCACTTTCATATTAATATATAACTGAATCACTTTGCTGTACACCGGAAGCTAACACAACATTGTAAATCAACTATATGTCAATAAAAATTAAGTGAAAATGATTAATACTTAAAAAATACTAGCACTAAGGGAATGAATGCATGCATGAATGAATGCTGATGGAATATTAGCTGGGGTGGGAAGGCAGTGATTTGAGAGTGTGCAGCTGTTGGTCCCAGCATGGCATTCCCAGGTGATCCTAACGGGTCTCGACACCTCCTCCTAATTAAAGTGGGTGAGCCAGGGGTGTCTGTTGGGTGGCGATGCATCCATCGCCAGCCCCCACCGCAGGGGCAGGTTTGGGTGGCGGACGTGTAGAACACAGAGTCCTTGCTCTGCCTGCTCGAAAACGCAGGTTCAATCCAGAAGCTTCCAGATTGGCTCCCACACCACTGCACTTCTCCTCGCTGCCTCTGTGTAGCCCACTTGTCCTTGCAAACTGCTTACTCCTCCTCCTGGGTTTATGCAATGTCTTCTGTGTCTTGAAGTCCATCCCGCATCCAGTCTAAGGTCGTGGTCATGGGTGTAGGCACAGAGGGCAGAGACAGCGGGGCTCAAGGCTTGCTTCCACCACTTACTATGTGGCTTTGGGAAACAGACCTAACTTCTCTGAGCCTCCCTTTTCTCACCTGTAAGACAGCACTGGTCATAGTATCTATCTGAGTTCCCTGGTGGTCTAGCAGTTAGGATTCAGTGCTTTTCACTGTGTGGCCCAGGTTTGATCCCTGATTGGGGAATTAAGATCCCAAATGTCAAGGAGCAACTAAGCCTGAGCACCACAACTACTGAGCCTGAGAGTCACATCTAGAGAGTCCACACACCACAGTGAGGGATCCCACATGACGCAATGAACATCCCGTGTGCTGCCACGTAGACCCGAGGCAGTCAAGTAGATAAATATATATTTTAAAATAATAATAATAAAAAAAAATCCTGGTCAGGGAACTGAGATCCTACAAGCCCAGTAGCACAAAGAAAAGAAAAGTCTACCTATCTTGAGGGGACATAAGCATTAAATGAGATCATCTCTAATAAGAGCTCACCAAATATCAATTGGGCTTCCCCCTGGTGGCACAGAGAGTAAAGAATCCACCGGCAATGCAGGAGATCCAGGTTTGATCCCTGGGTAGGGAAGATCCCTTGGAGTAGGAAATGGCAACCCACTCCAGTATTCTTGCCTGAAGGATCCTATGGACAGAGAAGCCTGGTAGGCTAGAGTCCATGGGGTCGCAAAGAGTCAGCAACTGAGCAACTAACACTTTCACTTTTTTCCAATATCAACTATTCATTTAATTAACAAACATTTATCAAGTACCTTAGCCTGCACTAATTCCTTTTACTAAGAACTTGAGATTAAAAAAATTTTAACGTGAAATGGTTTTTGCTCTTAAGTAATTCACAGTTTAATAGGAATGCGGTCATACATAATATTTAATAAATTGTTTTCAAAATGCTTCCAAATTTATTAATATCTTTGATTTTGATTATAACCTTATGAGGTAGCTCTGATTACTCATATTTTCAANTACCTTAGCCTGCACTAATTCCTTTTACTAAGAACTTGAGATTAAAAAAATTTTAACGTGAAATGGTTTTTGCTCTTAAGTAATTCACAGTTTAATAGGAATGCGGTCATACATAATATTTAATAAATTGTTTTCAAAATGCTTCCAAATTTATTAATATCTTTGATTTTGATTATAACCTTATGAGGTAGCTCTGATTACTCATATTTTCAAAAATATTTACTTTTATTTATTTAGTTAACTGTGCCAGGACTTAGTGGCAGCTTGCGGGTTCTAGATCCCCAACCAGGGATTATACGTGGGCCCCCTGTTTTGGGAGCTCGGAGTCTTAGCCACTGGACCACCAGGGATTTATAGATGAGGAAATAAAGGTTCAGAGACCAGAGCAGTGGGCTGTGATAAAGAGGAGGCTTCTGGGAAAAACACGCCTGTGTTTCTCCTGTGCTCCGTCACTACTGTCACACTTCACTTCTAGCACCACATGTGTGGGTTTTTCACACGTCAGGCAATTCTCTGCAACACCAGCCAAGTATGCTACAATCCACTTTCAACACAACTCAGAGTTAGTGCAGACCCTGCCGGTTCAAGGATCCATCCCACCAGTGCCCCCACCAACTTCAGACACCAATCCCGAGCAGTGGGTCCCCAGGTCAACCATAATGTCTTCTAACTTGGCTGCAAATCAAAGGTTCCCATGACCTCTTTCTGAGGTTCCATAGTTTGCTAGAACAGTTCACAAAAACTCAAGCAAGGAGTGATGCAGGGCATCACGGAGACACAGCCGATTTGTGGGCTTCTAGAGTGTGTGGAGGCCAGACACACATGACCCTGTGACCCTGTGACCCTGTGAAGGCTCCTCTCTCCCTGAACCAAGTTCAGGTCACGGGCCTTTCTGAACCGGAGGGTTGCTGAGGGCATTACCTTGGTAGCCAAGCACCCCAGCTATATGTGCGTCCCCTTGGCTGACCCTCCAGTTCTCTTCTGAAAAAAAGGTGCAACAGTTTGGGGCTGCAAGTCACAGAATGCCTGACTAAAAGTGGTCCAAACAGCAAGGACATGTATCCTGTCCTTGAATGAGCAGCCTGGGGTTAAGTGTTTTCAAAGTTGCTTCACTCGGCCCTTTGATGATGTCTACAGACTCTAGGACAGTTTCCCCACAATTTTTGTTTTGTTTTACCTTCCTCCATGGGTCACGCAAATGCCACAAGCTCGTGATACCCAAAAGCAGGCAGGGAGGGAAGGAGGGGTTCTTTGAGCATAAATCCTTCTTTTAACCTGAGAGGAAAGTCTTCCCCCAGAGCCCCTGCAGGTTCCCCCTTACACATCATTGGCTAGGACTGGGTCACGTACCCCAGGTCTGGTAATTTCAGCCTAAGCTTCTTTGTCATAGACATCTTTGCCTCAAGCATTTTTGCTGCAAACGTTTCACCACATAACTAAATGGCAGTTTTGCCATGAAAGATAAAATAATCAGTTGACAGTGTGTTTTGACACTGGTGGAATTTGCTAGCACTTCTTCCAGTCAGTGATGTTATTAATGGCTTTATCAAGCTGAAAGATGATGAGAATTTGCCCAAGAATTGTTTTCTTAGCTTGAAACGTACTACATCAAAGGAGAAAGAGGCTGAGGGACTTGAAGATTCGGAGTTGAACCCACATGTCCCACAGAACTTTGGAAACCTATGGATGGACGTGTGACAGTAAGTCAAGAACACACTGTGTAAAGTTTTCCTGACACATTATAAATCTCAGCTATGATTACACACCCTGTTATTGGGAAATTAACACCTCTCAAGGAAGACATTTTAGTGAAAAAGTACATTCTGAATGAGGAAACAAATCAAGAAGCAAAAAAAGCATAATGCGTAAAAGGCACTGAAGACGATTGCTTTGGTGCAACCACAAAATCAAATCAGTTTTTTTTGCATGCTGTCGCCATGAATCCACACATATTTTAAATGCATTCAAACATTTTGTAGTTCACAGTTACATCTTTTAATTTTGTTAATCATTTCTCATGTTGTATTAGGTCCTCTTTAAAGTCCCTCTTTCACTTATCATTATCTTACCTTTTATAGAAAAATTGCCTTATGGCCTATTAGTTATGTGGCAGAAAGGTCTGTGGAAAAATTGCTATAGCAAAGATGTCTATGGCAAAGATGCTCATGAACCTTCATGGCCATGCCTGGACCAATCACCGGATGCTGCCAGCCTCATCAAATACCACTGTCTGCACAGTGTTCTTTGAATGATATGGTTCCTGCCTGATATAGGACCATTACATGTCACAGCCCCTGTGCTTGGAGTAGCCCCTGTTGATACCAATGCCACCCAGTATCTCGATTAAGTTTTTCAAGGCAAGTTTTCACTGAGCCTCTGTAGGCCTCTCTATCCTCCTCGGCAAAATGCATTCATATTATTTGCTTGTGTATCTTCCACAATTCTGTGGGGGAGGCTGTGCTCAGCTGGCTGGTTCTTCAGCTGTTCTCACCTGGCCTCGTGCAGGTACTACAGTGATTGTGACAAGATGGCCTCACTCACAGTCTGGTGCCTTGGAGGGGACGGCTGGAGGGTGGGCACTTCTCTCTCTCCTCATGTGGTCCTTCATGTGACTTGGGATTCTTTATGTGGTGGGTGTATTCACACAAGCGGAAAACTGCCACATTTTCTGGAGGCTTGGATCCATACCGATGTATGGATCCAATAAAGCTATTATTTCTGCATTATTCCATGTGGTTAAAATGAGTCACAGGACCACCCCTGGTGGGAGTAAAAGTCTGGCATGGGTGTGAGAGGGAAGGTGATGGAAAGAATGCCTCTTCCTGCCCACTGCTAGACTAGATTTTCTTACAGGGTCGTCCTAGCTCTAACATTCCAGAATTATACATTTTTCAGTAAACTTAGTACCCACTTAATTATTTGTCTAACCCAGGACATAATGGAAATATGTGTCTCTGGTCTCTTTGCTCCTTTTTTGTGCTATTTGCTTCTTTCCTAATAAACGTAGAGATTATTGCCTAGAGGGAATAACTGTTAAGCATTTAGCCACATCTACAAGCTTTTGCTCCCAGAGCTAATGATTTCAGCCTTGTGAGATGTGAGTCAGCTTCTCTTTTTCTCCAGAAAGACATTGAAAAGCCACCTCTTCAGAGGCAAGGGGTCATTAACAATGGGAAAGGGAAGGGCCCCTTCCGTTTAAAGTGTGGATAAAAGTGGGGTGCTGCAAATAGCCTTTTAGCATGTGACGACAGAGGTGGGACAGGCTGTCACAGGCTTCCGTTGCCTTGAAAAGGAAGCTGCAGGTTCCGCTGCAGAAGAGAGAGGTAGGGCGTGGAGCAGCATCCTCCCCAGGGGGTCAGGAAGGCTGATGGCTCTTCCCCAGCCCTCCACCAAAGTGTCCGCCAAGAATAGAGGGGTGGGTCATGGGGCTGACCCCGGATGCCATTTCTGACAGCTTTATAATTACACCATCTATTTGTCAAGTTACTGGTAACCTTTTGATCTTCTCACCGAGGAGCATGATGTGCCTTTTATCCTAGCCTGATAGTCTAATCATCATGTTCTTTTTTTTCCCCCTCTCTGGTCTTCTTGATCACATAGACCGCAACCATGGATTCTCAGGGCCCACTTGGATTCTCTTTCCGTCTGCTTTTTTCCTATTGTTCGATTACCTTGAACAAGCCCCATCACCTCTCTGAAGTCAGCTTCCTATTAGTGAAATAAAGCATTTTGATTGGATTGTAAGCATTGGTGACACAGAATACCAGACTCAGGCAGCTACATCTCTGACCAAGTCTTCCTCCTGTGTCTCAGGTGGGCCCGCTGTGGAACATCCCCAAATGGTGTTCCCACGGGCATCTGAGCTGCCCACACAGTCCACCTCCACCTGAGCCACAGTGACCTTTTCTAACTGTAAACTGGATCATTTCACTTCCTAGTACCATCCTCACACCTTCCAAGACCAACCTCCCTGTCCCCCGAGGACCCATGTGGTCCAGGATCTGCCCACTTCTCCTCTCTTTGTCATGTCATGTCATCTCTGTCCTTCAGCCTCCCAGCCTTTCAGCTCTTCAAATGCCCCATGCTCCCTCTGGTCATATCAATTGGTCCTCTGGCCTAGAAAATGTGACTCAGTGGTAAAGAATCTGCCTGCCAGTAGAGAAGACACAAGAGACATGGGTTGACTCCCTGGGTCAGGAAGATCCCCTAGGATAGGAAATGGCCACCCACTCCAGTATTCTTCCCAGGAGAATTTCATGGACTGGGGAGTCTGGTGGGCAACAGTCCATGGTGTTGCAAAGAGTCAGATGCAACTGAGCACACAGCCTAGGACAGGGGTTCTCACATTACAATTCTGCACATTACAATCACTCTGGAAACTTAAAAAATCCCAAAGGGCAGCCAAGATGGAGAACTGAGAGTCTGGGGCATCCTGTTTCCTTTTTTCATCTCTTACTAATCATGGCCTGCCATCCCAGAGCTCATGTCAAAGTGCCATCCTTGACCCCCACCTGTGTCTGAGTTAGACCTCTGATTGCTTTCACAGAACCAGGTTCTGTGTTTTCAGGGCACACAGCTCAGTTTGCAATTGTCCACTCATGAGTGTGATATTTATTACTGTCACCTGACTGTGATGGCCGATCTTCAAGATGGGCCCCAAACTTCTCCACTTCCTGGTGTTCAGACCCACTGTGGCCTCTTCCCGCAATGTATTGATACTAGGATTGGATTCCATGACCAAAAGCATATGGCAGAAGTGATGGTAGACCGCCTTGAAGATTAGATTTTAAGGGATGTGCTGGTGGTCCAGTGGCTAAGACTCCATGCTCCCGGTGCAGGGGTGCTGGGTTCAGTCTCGCTTAGGGAATTAGATCCTAGCAGCAGCAACTAAAAATCCCGCAAATAAGACCCAGCACAGCCAAATAAATAAGTAAATATTAAAAAGAAAAGATTAGGTTTTAAAAGACTGAGGCTTCTGTCTTGGAGATTCTCTTTGTTCACTTACTTCAGGGGACACCAGCCACTATGTCATAAGGACCCCCTAGACAGCCTACAGAGAGACCCCTGTGTTGAGGACAAGGGCCTCTGACCAACTGCCAGCAAGTAAGAGTCACATGAGTGAGCTTGGAAGTGGATTCTGTAGCTTTCAAATAATTGCTGTCCCAGCCAATAGCTTGACAACAACTTCATGACAGACTGGGCCTGAACCACCCAGCAGAGCTGCTCCTATATCTGCAACCTTCAGAAAATGTGAGATAATAAAACTGGTTTATTACTTTCACATTTTGGAGTGATTTTTTTATACAGCAGTAAATTACTAATACATTCTCAGTTCCATAAGCATGGAGACCATGGCTATGATGCTTACCACTCTGTTGGCAGAGTCTATAGGAAGTCTCAACAAAGGTATTTTAGAATTTGTCAATCAAAAAATGACTCCAGGGACTTTCTTGGTGGTCCAGTGGCTAAGACTCCATGCTGCCAATGCAGGGGGCCTGGGTTCAATCCCTGGCCATAGAACTAGATCCCTTATGCCTCAAGGGTTCACATGCCACAACTAAGAATTTGCATGCTGCAACTAAGATTTGATGCAGCCAAACAAGCAAATAAATATTTGTTTAAAAACGCTTCTTGAGCACCTCCTCTGGGCTGGCGCTGGACTAGGAAAGGGAGATACAATGGAGAAGGGGATGGTGTCCTGTCCTCAGGGCATCTACATTCCAGTGGGATTTGGTGAATAAGTGAGAAGTGGAGTCTAGAAAAAGGAAACAGTTGGAGCAAGAGTGGCGAAGTTTGGAACACAGAGACATGTGGTGAGTTAGAGAGGATTCAGTCATGAGCAAAGGGGGTTGGGGCATCTCTGGCTGTGCATGGGCCTCAGGGAGGTCATGAACTCATTAGCCTTGTGTGTAAAATGACACGCAGATGTTACTTTGGAACACAGAGGGATTCTACATGACATTAAAGTCTCAAAAGGAAGGTAAAGGATAATTGTTTTTCAGTTGCTAATTCGTGTCCAACTCTTTGTGACCCCATGGACTGTAGCACCCCAGGATTCCCTGTCCTTCACTATTTCCTGGAGATTGTTCAAATTCATGTCCATCGAGTCAGTGATGCCATCCAACCATCTCATCCTCTGCCACCCTCTTCTTCTTTTGTCTTCACTTTTTCCCAGCATCAGGGTCTTTTTCAATGAGTTGGTTCTTCACATCTGGTGGCCAAAGTATTGGAGCTTCAGCACCAGTCTTCCAATGAATATTTGGGGTTGATTTCCTTTAGGATTGACTGGTTTGGTTTCCTTGCTGTCTTAGGGANTGTAGAGGGAGGGCAGTTCCATTTGAGTATCATTTAGGGCAGGACCCAGCTCTCTGATTTAAGCAGAAGGACATAAATTCACAAATCTGCCTGGAATACTTTTTTTTTTTTTAATTTCAATAAGGGGTTGTATGCAGCTACTGTTTCTAACAAAATGAAAAAAAAAATAGTAGAAGTGAAAAGTAAATCAATCATAATCGGCGATTAGTTTTCCTTCAACAGATCCATCAGATCGTCTTCTATTCCCTTCTCACTCAGCTCATCTAGGCTGTAGTATCGGTGGACGATGTTCTCGGCGGTGACCACCACGACTCGGAGCCCGTGGGTATCTCTGCCCAGCTGGCACCCGATGGCGGAAGACACCACCATGTCGAGGTTCCGGTAGGTGCCCCCAGCATTCCTGTGGTAGTGGCCTGAGAACACAGCCTTGACACCTGCAGGGGAGGGAGAGAACGTTAGGGGGGCCAAGGATTTCCACTGAGATAACGGGGGGCTCCAAGGGTTTCTTCTGTGGACAGCGGCACATTATTAATTATAAATACATGCTATTATTCAGCATTATATAATAAACATGAAGGTGGCATATGCGACATCTAGAATCTTTCCAAGGATAACTCAGTACACAATACATTATTCACCTGTTTGTCATGACTCGCACAGAAAGTACTAGGGAACAAGGACTAGTGTGTGCTTAGCCACATTCCACTCTTTACGACCCCATGGACTGTAGCCCGCCAGGCCACTCTGTCCATGCAGTTTTCCAGCAAGGATACTGGAGTGGATTGCCATTTCCTACTCCAGGGGATCTTCCCGACTCAGGGATTGAACCTGCGTCATTTGTGTCTCCTGCATTGGCAGGCAGATTCTTTGCCACTGAGCCACCTGGGAAGCCCCAGGGAACAAGGAAAGAGAGGGTGATAAGGTGAATGACTTTAAGAGAGATGAGGGAAACCTTCTGAGGCCTACGTAAACAGCCACAGGAGGCAGAAGGCACAAGTCCATGAAAAATAACGTTTACGGAGTTCTAATCAAGACAGCACAACAAGGTCAACATTTAATGTACCGCTTCCTCTCCAAACTAAGAGTCACGATGGATAAAATACAAAAAAAGAAACCAAAGGACAGAGGTAGCCTTCAAAACCAAAGTAAACCATTCTAGCAACCAGAAAAAAAAGCAGAAAGACATAGTGGTGAGTGGGAGCTGAGCTCTTATAATCGAGAGTGATAGTACTTTCTCTGAGATAAGGAAATAAAGGTTGGCTCCTGGCGGAAACAGGGAAGCCTCAAAACCTCCATTTATGGAAGGAGACTGAAGGAAACCTCTGCTGCCCTGGGCAAGGGCAGTGCTGGGCTGGTGTGGGTAACAAGTGCTCCAAAAACAAAAGGAGGCTTGACTTGTAAAGAGTCAGACATGACTTAGTGACTGAACAATAACAACAAAATATATAGCAGAACTATGTGTAACTTTGTTCTGTATTTTCCATGTCTCTTGTAAATATGTTATCACACTTTCAAAATTTTAGAAATAAGAAAAAATAGGCCAAAAAAGAAAAAAAATTATGTCTTCCTTCCACCACCACATACACAAAAGAAACTGGTAAGTGTTGAGTGTTACCTTTGCTTCTTAACATAATTTATTTAATGATGAGTTCGTATAATTAAATTGTAGTAATGGCTTTTAATAACCAACTTATACAGCTCCTTAACATTTAATCATTGGTTTTCCTGTGCTGGTAGGAGATGTCTCCAGCCTAGCACTGGGTGAAGGCTGACTGCAACCCATGGACCTAAGGAGGGAAGACAGACATGGGCTCAGGTCAAAGAACCAAAACGTGCTTCCCCAGGATGACTGTGGGGCCAGGACTTTAAAGCACTATTATAAAGCCTGGTCCCAGATGGATACTTCTGGGGTGGAAGTAACCAAAAACACTGGACAGTGAGAAGTTAGTCAAGAGAAAAGTTAGGGGGAAACAGAACTTCAAAATACTTCTTACTCAAATTGAACCTGAAATAAAAATTCCTCCCAGCCACGAAAATCTCATGCTAAGTAACGAACTCTTCAATCAGGGACATGAATTCACATCATGGGAAATCAATGATATCAACAGTCTAGAAAATATTTAAAATAAATATTTGGCTCTCAAATATTCTCAATAAAGGACTAATATCTGTAAAAAAGAGCAAGATCTTATGAAACAAAATAGGCATGAATGAATAAGAATAGTTGGTAATGAAAATTTAGAAATGGTGACCATAAAAGTTAAAGTTTTAAAACAAAACTCTCAATAAGTTGGATAAGTTGTAGACTAGACACTAATCAGACAGGGCATCGGTGAGTGAAAAGGAAGAACTGAGGAGCTGAATCAGAAGACAACACAGAGACCCAGACTCAAGCAATATGAACAAGCAATTCAAAGAACCCAAAGGTTGGGTTAAGAGGTATCAATGAATGCTTGAGAGGAAATGGAACAAAAGAAAGGAGGCAATAAGAGTAAGAACAATTTGAAGAAATAATAGCTGGGAATTTTCCAGAAAGGAGGAACATATGGGTTTAAAAAAAAAAAAACCAGTACTAAGTAGGATAAATAAAAATCAATTCATACTGACATATGTCATGGTAAAATTACGGAGCATCAAAAAGAAAAGTTTTCAAAAGATATCATGGCAAAAATATTATCAAGGAATGACAATTAGACAGGGAGCAGGCATCTCAATCATAAAAGAACCAGGGAGTAACACCTTCAAAATGCTTAGGGCAAGTAACTGTGAACTCAATTTTTTTTACCTAGCTAAACCATCATTCAAATTTAAGGGCTTTTAAATAGATACATGTTTGTACATATAAAGACTAAGAGTCTACCATTTCTCAAAACATTATGTTAAGATAAGAAATGTCCAGAATGGGCATATCCATAGTGAAAGAAAGCGCACTAGAGGTTTCTGGAGGAAGAGGGGAAAGAAGGAACGGGGATGACTGCTTACAAGCACCGAGTTTCTTGCAGAACAATAAAAATGGTCTGGAATTAAGACAGTGGCAATGGTGGCACAGTTCTGTGACTGTATCAAGACCACTGAATTTTGTAGTAACTTTTACTGAATTTTTTTAGTTCCTTGGACTGCAAGGAGATCAAACCTGTCAATCCTCAAGGAAATCAACCCTGAATATTCATTGGAAGGACTGATGCTGAAGCTCCAATACTTTGGCCATCTGATGTGAAGAGCTGATTCATTGAAAAAGACCCTGATGCTGGGAAGGATTGAGGGCAAGAGGAGAAGAGGGCGACAGAAGATGTGATGGTTGGATAGCATCACCGATTCAATGGACATGAATTTGAGCAAACTCTGGGAGATGGTGANTGATTCATTGAAAAAGACCCTGATGCTGGGAAGGATTGAGGGCAAGAGGAGAAGAGGGCGACAGAAGATGTGATGGTTGGATAGCATCACCGATTCAATGGACATGAATTTGAGCAAACTCTGGGAGATGGTGAAGAACAGGGAAGCCTGGCATGCAGACAGGGTCGCAAAGATTCGGACATGACTTAGCGACTGAACAACAACAACATGATTGGGATTAAAACAGTAATTGACCACTGTGATCATAATTATGGCACGAGAAAAACATCAGATAGATCCCAGTAGACCTTTTAACTTCATGGCTGCAGTCACCATCCACAGTGATTTTGGAGCCCAAGAAAAGAAAATCTGTCGCTGCTTCCACTTTTCCCCCTTCTATTTGCCAATAGATGTTCTATAAAATACCTGACCAGTACTTCTCAAAACTGTAAAGGCCATCAAAAACACGGAAAGTCTAAGAAACGGTCACAGGAAGAGGCATCCACACCATGGAACACTACTCAGCAATGAAAAGGAATCAACTACTGAGAGATGCAATGTCTTGAATGGATATCAAGGAAATTTCACTGATCTAAAAAAAGCCAGCTCAAGAGGTTCCATATTGTATGATTCCATTTACCTAATTCTTTCTTTCTTTCTTTGGCTGTGCTGGGTCTTCATTGCAGCACATGGGATCTGTAGCTGCAGCATGTAGGATCTAGTTCCCAGACCAGGGACTGAACCCAGGCCCCCTGCACTGAAAGGGCAGAGTCTTAGCCACTGGACCATCAAGGAAGTCCCCACTTCCATTACATTCTTAAGGTGACAATATTACAGATATGGTTGGTAGGGCCAGAGGTGCAGGGGGGTTGGGTATGGGTGTGGCTACAGGAGGGATCCTCATGATGAAGGAATTATTCTGCATTTGACAATGATTCTGGAAAGCATGACTATAACATGATCCCAATGTTGAGCCCTGCTCACTAGCAGAGGTCTGGGAAACTGAACGGAGCCCTGCAGACTACAGCCATTCTCCTGCAGCAGGAACTGAGACCCACCTGGGCATAGGTGGGGCTGTCTGCTGGCCCGGGCCTGCAGCTAGGGATGGAAAGAAAGGTGACCCAGGTTTCCCTACTTAAAACAGTCAACGGTGGGGAGACAGTTATTTCCACTGACTGTTATTAAGATGCAAACGGATACAACTCATTTCAGAGGGTAAATACGTGCAACTAGGTTCTCACATTTTGTTATGCATTCCCCTAGACCAATGTCAACATTTTCACATAAACATATCCTTTGGAAATACCAGAGAAGAGCCCATAGGTGTAGGTGTGTTGTGTCTGTGGTTATCAATACAGAGTGTGCACAGAGGCATTATTTATAATATTCATTTACAGGAGACTGGATAAATTATAGTATTTTTCTTAAAAAAAAAAAAAAGAGGTAGATTTACACACACCAGTGTTGAAAGGCACCAAATATTAAGTATGAACAGCAAGATGTGAAAAAAGTTGTGTGGTCTTGTTTTTGTAAAATAAAGATAACATTCATATGTAAAACAGATATCTAGTGGGAAGTTGCTATGTAGCACAGGGAGCGCAACCTGGTGCTCTGTGATGACCTAGAAAGGTGGGAGGGAGGCTCAAGAGAGAGAGCTCTGTATATATGTACACACACACACACACACACACACACACACACACAGACGGCTGACTCCCGTTGTTGTATGGCAGAAACCAACACAATACTGTAAAGCAATTACTCTCCAACTAAAAAAGTAAAAGACAACATCCGTATGAGAGCATGTGTGTGCGTGTGTTTGTATCCTCAGCTGAATGGGGGAGAGACAGACACTAAACTCACATGTGTGATTTCACAGCTGGGCTAGTCGGGGGTGAGGTTAGCAAGGGGGGGAGGCATCACTTTTTATGTTTTCATTAATGTTTGCAGAGATCATGAACTGACCTGGCGATCCCAAGCCAACATCGAGGTGACACGGACCAGGAAGGGAGGACAGGAGGGACGGAGCCGTGCAGCTAAAGGCTGCAGCTGGAACCGCCTCACTGAGCACGTGAACAGCTCCTGACCACGAGGCTGGAGGGCTGTGAAAATGTCTGCCTGCTCCACTGCCCTCCAGGGCTTTCCCAGCCTTATGGTCTGTGCCGACGGAAGTCCCAGTGGGAGCGTGTGCAGTTAGACCCACCTTGGGGAGCTCCTAATGGCCAGTTGGAAAGCACTTAGTATTATTATTTTGTTGTCTGCTAAATCATGTTTATGAAATTTGGCTCTTAATGCCTAATTCATAGTTGCAAACTGTACTATGCTAGAAGGAATGCTTGGCAATTTTGAAAGTAGCTCGCATTAGCCATAATTAGCTGTAAAAACTCACTTATGTTTAAATTTCACGCTGTACTTATGGGCATTTGCAGAGACGGGAGCATTAACAGAGACTGTGCAAGTGACCAGCAGAGCTTTCAGAACAGGTGTCGGCGGGCTGTGGACAGCTGGGTTTCTCCACCACCAGCAAATCCCATCCATTCTCCACCCCAGGCCCCTGAGTGCTAGTCGTTTATTAGAAAATGTGACCAAATGAGGGTTTTTAGGTGAGCAAAGATGCCAAAGGGGACCAGAAATAAAGATCTTGAAAGGGACTGTTAGCAAGCAGAGCGATTGTGTTCAGACCCTTCTAGTTTAAGAGATCTCATTCCATTACAATAAAGAACTCGGTATTTGTATCCTGAAAAGGCACTGAGGCAATGACCATTTGATAAATTACAAAGGGACGTCAGGCAAGAGGCTAAAGTCTGTCTCAAAGTAAGGACATATGATTGACTCTCCACTCTCCTGGGTACTGGTGTGGACTTCAAGGCTCTGTGATATTCCCGGTTGGCCCAGAGATGAGACTCAGGTGGAAAGAGCAGGAGCCTCTTCTTGGGATGGAACACTGGAAGTTTCTGGGTCTCTTTCCCACCTCCTGGGAAGTCCAGGAGTTTTGAACCCCCTCACGCCTCCTGGTCCCGTCCCAAGTAAGGGCAGACATTGAGGCAGAGTGGGTGGAGGGAGGCCTGGAAGGAGGGCAGGACTCAAAGGACTTTTCACCCACCATCTCGCTGAATCCTCCCAATAGACCTCTGTCCTGGAGGGTGGGGGCACAGAAGTTATTCCCATTTTACAGATGAGAAGACTGAGGCACGGAGAAGTTAAGGAACTAAGGCAAAGGGACTGGGTTGGAAAATAGGGCAGCGAGGATCAGAACCCAGGTACTCAGATGCCAGAGCCCAAGCCTGCAGACTTGGGTTCTGTCCTTGGGGATCTTGGGCCACTTACTGACTTTGGTGAACTTCGACTTCCTCACCTGCGAGAGAATAATGACACCTTTCTCATCAGTGACATAGAGGTTTGGATAAGGGCATAGATGCTGACCCTTTTGCGACCCCATGGGCTGTAGCCCACCAGGCTCCTCTGTCCATGGAGCACTCAGTAAACAGTGGGTGTTCCCCATCTCCCCTGAGAGGCCCCTCCTGGAGGAGGACACAGAATCAACCAGCTTGGCCCGGTAACATGCAGGCTTGTCTGCGTTACTTCTGCCACCAGGACCTGTATGAAGTCTGAGCCATCTCGGTTTGGTGTTAGTTTTTGATGAGGATGCATTGATTCACAACTCGATGCAGGTTAAGGAATGTGTTAATAAATCACGGTTTCCCTGACAAGGGGATTGATTTTAGCGGTGTTTTCTAGAGTTGGGCAGAATTTCCATTCGGCCCGTTCATCAGTCATCTGTGGCCGACATGGCTCTGTGGTTCCTTAATTGAGTATTATGTATAGATTGTTTTTGAATTATGAACTGCTGTAAGGAGATGACAAGCATCTTCTTAAATTACCACCAGAGGAAGAATTCCTGGCCAAGACAGCTCCTACATCAGGAGGAAGCCTTCCGTGGCATTAGCTTCGTATTTATTTCTCCACGGTATCAAGTCATAGCGATGCTATAAAGGCTATTTTTAAGCTGCCCTGATTCAAGTTCATTTCAAATCAATCAGAGGATTAGGAGGCAACCTCCATATAATTTAATATTCTCATTAATATCGGAAACTTGCCTCGAATCAATCAGGAAATCAGGGATGCACCCTGGTAACAATTTTGGTACTAAAAACTGACTTCCTTAATGCCTTCGGTGTTACTTAGGCTTGAAGAGTGTAGAGAGATTCTCCTTGGGCACTATTTACTTTTATCCTGCCTGAGTACATGTTTATGAAAATGCTGTGCATCTTGACGTTGCCAGCTGTCACAGTGAAAATGGTGTCACAAATCATTAGTTACACTCAACTTATTCTGTCTCAGTGGTAAGGGGGAAAAATGGGCCTTATAAACAAAGAAAAGGGCAAGAGAAATAAAGCAAGGTTGGTTTGAACATACAGAAGTGAAGTGAGAGTCGCTCAGTCGTGTTTGACTGTGTGACACCTTGGACTATGCAGTCCATGGGATTCTCCAGGCCAGAATACTGGAGCAGGTAGCCTTTCCCTTCTCCAGGGGATCTTTCCAACCCTGGGATCAAACCCAGGCCTCCCGCATTGCTGACAGATTTTTTTACTAGCTGAGCCACAAGGGAAGCCCAAACATACAGAAAACAGGTATAAATAATCCCTCTTGCAGGTAAGCAATTTCTCGGCAGGCAGCTCAGATGCAGGTCTAGACATGATGATCCCTGCGGGAAGCCAGTGGCCTGGGATGGCTGAGATAGCATCAGCGGAGATATCAGAATATAAGAATACCGGAGTGGGTTGCCATTCCCTTCTACAGAGAATCTTTCCAACCAGGATTTGAATCTGGGCCTCCCACACTGCGGGCAGAAGAACCAGGGAAGCCCCAGCATGACATACTTCATATTAAATTCTGACATTGAGTTGCCAATTTGGGAGTTCTAGATTCCAGTATAATAGCTCTCAGAATCTCACTGGCAGGTATCTTTTCAGATGCCCAAGTGTCTGCGACCCAAGTCTGCTAGGGACCGCGGAGAAGGGAAACGGCCTGCTCCGGGTTCTCCGGGTGAGGTAGGGTGCTGTTTCTTCAGGTGATTCAAGGCAATGAACATTTACAGAGCTCCCTCTCGAAGCCAGGTGTTGGTGGAGCCTGGGGGGCACCCAGATCAACCGTTTCTAGCAATCAAGAGCTTAAAGTCTACAGCTGGGCAGCACTGTAAAGTGCTTTCATAATAAAATGCAGAAAGTGAAAATAACACAGTTTAGCCATTTTATTTACTGAGCATCTGCTCTGAGCTGAGCATGCTGCACGTGCATCATCTCAGTTAAGCTTCATAAGGACCCCTTAGAGGAAGATAATGTCCCCTTTTAACAGATGACAGGATCAGGCACCGAGAGGTTAAGGAACTTGCCCAGGGTCACACAGCTGGAATTTGTACGTGGATCAGACTGACTCAGAAGTAGCTGCTCTGTGTACCACCACCCTGGAGGTACAAAGTGTCACGGATCATGGGTGGTGCTGGGGCATAGTAAGAAGGCTTCCTGGAGGGGGGGCTTTGACCTAAGTACATCCTCAACTTCTTCCACTTCTTTGGTTGTGCCTGACCTGGGACTCGAAGGCTGGTCACGATGGTTGTTGTTGTTGTTCAGATGCCCAGTTGTGTCTGACGCTTTGCGACCCCATGGACTGCAGTACGCCAGGCTTCCCTGTCCATCACCATCTCCCAGAGCTGCTCAACCTCATGTCCACTGAGCCAGGGATGCTATGCAACCATCTCATCCTCTGTTGCCCCTTGTCCTCCTGCCCGCAATCTTTCCCAGCATCAAGTTCTTTTCCAATGAGCTGGCTCTTTGCATCGGGTGGCCAAAGTATTAGAGCTTCAGCTTTAGCATCAGTCCTTCCAGCGAACATTCAGGGTTGACTTCCTTTAAGACTGACTAGCTTGCCATTTCCTTCTCTAGGGGATCTTCCCGACCCAGGGATAGAACCCGGGTCTCTTAAGTCTCCTGCATAGGCAGGTGTGTTCTTTACCACTGGCACCACCTGGGAAGCCCGTAACAACCATAAGAGCAAAAGCTAACATTTGCTGAAGATCTCCTTATTACGGGCCAGGCATCAGAAACAAGCCTCATTACACTCTTCAACATTCTCAAAGTATATTATTGTATACGGGGGATGGGAGCCCCCCCCCCCTCCCCTCAAGGTGGGAACCCCTCTTGTGTGACTGCTGCTCTGGAGCTCTTGCTGGATCAGGCTGAAGTCTGACTCAGCTGAGCACGCATCCTTCTTGTCGACTCTGTCACCTGCCCTGACCCATTGTTACTTCCCGTTCACTCACAGGTGGTCTCAGGCTCTGCCTCCAGAGAAGAGACCCCGATCTACCTGGGTTGGACCCCCTGCTGCCTCTACTGCTCAATTTGTGAGGCTCAAGGGCTCACCAGCCACCTGACTTCTCCCAAGGCTCTACCCATTTTAAAAACGTAGACTTTCTATCAGAACCTTAGCTTGCTCTCTTCAGTGGATTTAAATTTTCCATTGCACTATTCATCTTTGTTTTTCTGCTTTCAAAAGTAATGCATGCCTGAGGCGAGCAGCTGAATAAACTATGGTAAACTCACAGCTGTTAAAAAAAAGAAGAAGAAGAAGAAAAAAAAAAACCCGAGGAAGATCTCCATCAACTGATATGGAATAACTGCAAAGCAAAATGTCATATGCAAAAAAGTACATATAGGAGCCTACGTTTAGTGTAAGAAAGGGAAAATAAAACACATATGATGCACGCAATATACCCTCAAATAGATCAGAAAAATACACTTGCAATATTTATTGCAAATAAAAAAACAATCAAGCAATTGAGGATAAAATGCCAGATAAAGCTGGATAAAAGGGATATAGGAATTTCTTTTTTACTTGCAACTTCTCTGTAAGCTTGAAAATAGTCCCGAGTAAAAAGGCTTTCTTCAAAAAGCAATGCATGCTTGCTAAAGGTGAAATCAAATACTATAAAAATACAAGGCATTAAAAAAATGGGGGGGGGCGAATCTCTCAAAGTCTGTCTTCCCATTTTAGGAGTTCTGTGTTATTCCTATAATTTAAATGTCTCTAAAATAGATCTCAGATATACGGGTACTGAAATAAACACATGCACAAATACACGTAATTTCATAAAAACGAGATATGCTGTCTATGGATTTGCAACTTGCTTTCATTCACTCAGCAATCTATCTTTTAATTGTTTCCCCTCACATATAGCTCTATTTCAGAGCTGCCACATTATAAAATCCTGAAAACTGTTTTTGCAGTGTGTAAAACCTAGGCTGTCAGACGATCGTTCTATGCTTTAAATTGGATGTGGGGACATTCAGAGACTTCTGGCCCTCCAGGGAATGCTCAGGTACTTGAGGACACTCGGTGTGGCTTGAGAGTCTCAGGGGGCGCTGGGGCAGTGACCCCTCAGGGAGCAGGCATCTACCCACCAGGGCCCTACGGCCAGCTCTCTGGGGAGGGGCCCATCCGTTTGTGTTGGCTGCAGGCTCATCAGCACAAGAGACTCTCTCAGTTTAAAATGCCCCCAAGCCAGCTCACCCTGGTGCTCTGTGATGATACCTAGAGGGGTAGGATGGGGTGGGAGACAGGAAGGAGATTCAAGAGGGAGGGGACATATGTAGATCTGTGGCTGATTCATGTTGATGTGTGGCAGAAAACAGCATAATACTGTGAAGCAAATATCCTCCAATAGTTTTGTTTTTGTTCTTTAAGAAAGAAAGCAAATGTTTTTAGAAATTATATTTAAAAAAAAAAAAAAAAGCTCCCAAGTAGTCCTGCTTCTGTCTGAGTCAACCAGGGATGGGGATGGGGGAATTATCTCCTACGGGAGTTGAACCCCAGTCTTCTGAAGGGCATGAGTCGCCACAGAAGGCTGGGTGAGGATGATTTCACTGCCAGGGGATCAGGTGCTGGGCCACCGCTGGAAACCTGGGCTCACGCCTCCCTTTCTTTTGTGAGTGCTGTGGAACATGCAAACATCTGGTCACTTCAGGCACTTGCTCAGATGTCTGGTCCACGTGCCATGAAGCATCTGTTTTGTCTTGAGGATTCATAGCCTCCTCCCGGATTCTTTTTGTTTAGCTTGGGTCAAATGTAATGGCTCAGTTATTGAAATAACCTTCACCCAAGGCCAAGGGATTTCTTTTCTCTGTAGAGTACGAGCTGGCATTAGGTGAAGAGATTTCTTCTGTTTTAGATTCCACCCCCACCCCCACCCCAGGTTCATCCCCTTAAAAAAAAAAATGCTATGTAAATTACATTCTACTTCCCCTAAATAATTATCAACAAAAATGACACTCTTGCCTCCCCAAGGCTCCTCCAGTTGAAACTACAAGACGGTGGGAGGGCTGGGGGATGAAGCCCCAATTCTCAGTGGCGGAGCAATGGCTCAGAGAACACGGAGGGGCTGTGTGTTTCCAGCTCNTACTTCCCCTAAATAATTATCAACAAAAATGACACTCTTGCCTCCCCAAGGCTCCTCCAGTTGAAACTACAAGACGGTGGGAGGGCTGGGGGATGAAGCCCCAATTCTCAGTGGCGGAGCAATGGCTCAGAGAACACGGAGGGGCTGTGTGTTTCCAGCTCAATCAGGATGCGAGTGGTTTTTGTTCCCAAGAAGAGGGGCTGGAGAGAGATTTGCTGGTCAGTCACTACGCCCACATGGGAGGTGTTGGAGAGGGGCCTCCACCTATTCAGAGGGGAGGGCTGTATTTTTTTTTAAATTTTTTTATTTTGGAGTATAAGCAATTAACAATGTTAATCCAGGCTGCCGCCTAACTTTGAGCAGAGTTCCCTGTGCTATACTGTAGGTCCTTGTTGGCTATCCATTTTAAACACAGCCGTGTGTACATGTCTATTCCAAACTCCCTAACTATTCCTTCGCCCCCATCCTTCTCCTTGTCCTGGAAACCATAAGTTCATTGGAGGAGGGTTGTACTTTATTAATGTTTTATTAATTTTCATATTTGGTCGCCAGGAAAGCAGTGGCAGCTGATGGTAGGGACTCAGGGGATGCTGGCTTTAACCTCATCCTGCCACTGCCGAGCTGTGTGCGTGTAATACGTGCACGCCCTGCTCTGAGCCTTGGCTTCCCCCCATCGGGAAGGCAGGACTAATATCAACCACTCCCGCTTCAGAGCCGTGCCCAGGGTCACACAGCAGGAAGCTGCATGTGATGTACTCAGGCCATGCTCAATAATTATACCTTCTTCTCATCTCCTCCAAGTATTCCATCAGAAGTTTTTTTTTTTCATTTGCACAAATTACATCTTTCTCACTACTCATAATTTCCTCTTTATTTTTAAAAGAAGGTGGCAGGCCTGTGTGTGAGCTGGAACCACGGGGGCACACAGCCAGGTTCCGATCCAGAATGGACAGTTTTCTAGATTTCCATTACCCGGTTTCTACGCCCTATCTCAAACACAGCTGTCAGGACAAGAGGCTCATTAAAAAGACTGTTCTGACTGATGGCATGTTCATGTATCAAATTGGAAATCTGTCCAAAAATACTTGAGGGAGGTAGATGGAGGTGGCAGCAAGCCATGGGAGGGAGA
Organism: Neotragus pygmaeus; assembly: GCA_006410875.1. Taxonomy (NCBI): domain Eukaryota; kingdom Metazoa; phylum Chordata; class Mammalia; order Artiodactyla; family Bovidae; genus Neotragus; species Neotragus pygmaeus. The sequence goes on from SJYV01003368.1 coordinate 298,672, forward strand.
TGTTATGCAGACTGCTGGAGATGAAATTTACTGGGCTAGAAGTCAAAGCTATGGTTTTTCCAGTAGTCATGTATGGATGTGAGAGTTGGACTATAAAGAAAGCTGAGTGCTGAAGAATTGATGCTTTTGAATGGTGGTGTTGGAGAAGACTCTTGAGAGTGCCTTGGACTGCAAGGAGATCAAACCAGTCAATCCTAGAGGATAACCGNGTGATTTTGGAGCCCAGAAAAATAAAGTCAGCCACTGTTTCCACTGTTTCCCCATCTGTTTGCCATGAATCCTTCTCCCTACACTCTAGCAAATAAAAGAATGTATTTAAATTTTAGAAGAATTTGATGAAGTACACTCTTGGAAGGATCTGAAAGGAGGCATTAGGGCCAAAACAAGAGACATAACAGTTGTCACAACTGGAATCCTGCCAAGTCACTGCAGGTAATGCAGGGAATGAGCTGAGAATGCGCCACTTCTCAGGAAAGGAAAACTGCAGGGGCTCCTGGGAGGAGAAATGAGCTGTGCGGGCTGGTGAGGCACACGGCGCCACCGGGACTGGAGATCTACGGTGGTAGGGCATCTTCATTTTGTGTGTGTGTGCAAGCACATGAGTACCTGTCATGTGTATGATTAGCTTGAAATTCATAGCAGGGTAAGATCAAACTAAACAGATTTCCTCACCTGCTTCTGGAGGAGAACTTGGTCCACCTCATAAAGGAACAGGGATGAGGTTCCCTGACCTGCTCTGTAGCCACATCCCAGGATTTCCCTGGGTTACATCTAATCCTGGTAGGAAGTGTGGCTCTTAAACATCGTCTGCCCCTGGGCAAATTCCTGCTTCCCAGAGCAACAAGAAAAGATAACCCTGGCCTGTGCCTTCGCCTGGGGCACCTATAGCCACACTCAGACACCCCTCCCATACCCCCAGCCTTCAGGGTCCCCATTCTCAGCAGTGAGCAGTTACAGTTCAGCCCTCAGCTAGCGGGCTGCTCTAACGCAGTCAGTCGGGGCCGTCTTCTCACTGAAGCGTCACAGCCATCCTGCGAGAGCTGCCTCTGCTGTTCCTACTTGACAGACGAGGAAGCTAAAGCTCGCAGGCTAAGGTCACGCGGCCACCAGTGGCAAAGCTGGGTGAGAACCCAGTTCGGTCCAAGGCCCCGCCCTCTCTCCCCTCGGCCTGGAGAAGGATCTGGACGCCTCCTCTCCAGACCAGGCTCTCCCCTACGCCTCGCCCCCTCCCTGCAGCCCTGGGCCTACCTGCCTCCACGAACTTATCTGCCATCTCCTTCCGCACGGGCTTGGTGAGGTTGAAGTAGTCGTCGTCCTCGCCGATGCTCTGCAGGAAGAGTGGGATGTGCTGGAAGACCACGGCGTGCCGGCATGCACGCTGCCCCGCGATGCGCAGCTGCTGGTCCAGCCAATGGTCATGCTCCTGCTTCAGGGCGGGGCACTTGGAGGCGTCGTACAGGAACTGGGAGTTGAGAACGAGGAACAGGACACCCCCGACCCAGAAGCTAAAGTAGTCGTCTCCCCAAGTCCGCTGGAACTCCGCGATGGTCTCGGGGGTGGGGACGTTACCCACGTCGTGGTTGCCGCTGACCAGCACCAGCGGGATGTCTCTGTCCACGGTCCTGAGCACCCGCTGCAGGTCCTCTGTCTGCTCCTTCCGCCAGGGCCTCCCTGCAAGAGAGGGGCCCTGTTCTGAAACGGCCGAGGCTCTTCCTGCCTTTGCTAACATCAAATAAGAGAGAATAATCTAGAAATCCACTCAATGGAACCCATGGAAACTACAAAGAGCAGGTGAGGTGGGGAACCTCTGTCCCCCTTCCCACGGACATTCAGCAGCTAAGTGGCCACCCGACCCAAGGCTGCTGACTGAGCTGATGGTACAGGCTCATTCTAATTGTAAATATCAGTGAAGCCGAATTTCTATCTTTTATTTAGAAAATAAATAGAAATACTTTCTGCCCTGCTTCAAGAGGTCACCCACTGTACCCCTGAGGTGTGTGGACACAGTTGTGAATGCTAATCTCCTACAACAGGTATTTTTCTTTTTCTTCACAATACACACGACTCTGCAGACTGTGTGACCACCTTTATGGGAAAAATTTTTGAGTCCAAATGGCTATATCAACTGGCCTGTGCATCCTGCCAAATCTCCCTCTTAAGGAGGAAGATGTATTTTATATTCTACTGACCGTGTCTAGGGGCTTCCCAGGTAGCTCAGTGGTAAAGAGTCTACCTACAGTGCAGGAGCCACAGAAAGACACAGGTTCGATCCCTGAGTTGGGAAGATCCCCTGGAGGAAGGCATGGCAACCCACTCCAGTACTCTTGCCTGGAGAATCCCATGGACAGAGGAGCCTGGNTGGGGTATGACCACAGGCCTATTGATAATTGTCCACTGTTAACTACCTAGGCTTAAGGCATATGAGTCACAGGTTAACTTTGATTATATCTTTTTTTCCTTTTGTTCAGACTAGCTTCAGAGAATTTGGGGAGGGGCGTTTGAGCACGTACACTTAGGATATATAAGATTTTCACAAAAGCTGGTCGGGGTCCTTGGCTAAGAGGAGACTCTGCCTTGGGCCCGCCGGTGTAATAAACTGCACTCCAGTCTCTGCATTGTCCTTCTGAGTGAGTTTGTTTCCCAGAATGCATGGCTATACCACCATATGCAGGAGGACAACGTGTGGACAAAATGAGGTCACTTAATGGTAGAATCACAAGAACTTTGATATTTAAGGCTAAGGAAGGAGAGGCCATTCTTGCCTTCTGAGTGGCCCATACTCATCTGTGGAGTTTCTCTCTAAATAAATCTACCTCTTGAGTCTCATTTTGTCTCTCACTGAATTTTTCTGCAATGAGACACCAAGAGCCTGAGTTTTTCTAAGCCCTGAGACCAGAGACCAAAACCCCCTCCGGGAGGGAGAAGTTAGCAGGTAATGTATGCTAACAGTATGCTGCCCATAAGTACACAGACCCCAGACAGGTTGGAACTAGCAGGGGGATGCTGCTGACTTCTGATGACCTCACCACCAGCCAATCAGATGAATGCCCATGAGCTCGCCACGCCTTCTCTGAACCATTATGATATAACTTCTCACTACCTTCTCCATAAGGACACAGTTTTG
>SJYV01003368.1:303510-364224 GCA_006410875.1 Neotragus pygmaeus
GAGAGGGGCCCTGTTCTGAAACGGCCGAGGCTCTTCCTGCCTTTGCTAACATCAAATAAGAGAGAATAATCTAGAAATCCACTCAATGGAACCCATGGAAACTACAAAGAGCAGGTGAGGTGGGGAACCTCTGTCCCCCTTCCCAAGGACATTCAGCAGCTAAGTGGCCACCCGACCCAAGGCTGCTGACTGAGCTGATGGTACAGGCTCATTCTAATTGTAAATATCAGTGAAGCCGAATTTCTATCTTTTATTTAGAAAATAAATAGAAATACTTTCTGCCCTGCTTCAAGAGGTCACCCACTGTACCCCTGAGGTGTGTGGACACAGTTGTGAATGCTAATCTCCTACAACAGGTATTTTTCTTTTTCTTCACAATACACATGACTCTGCAGACTGTGTGACCACCTTTATGGGAAAAATTTTTGAGTCCAAATGGCTATATCAACTGGCCTGTGCATCCTGCCAAATCTCCCTCTTAAGGAGGAAGATGTATTTTATATTCTACTGACCGTGTCTAGGGGCTTCCCAGGTAGCTCAGTGGTAAAGAGTCTACCTACAGTGCAGGAGCCGCAGAAAGACACAGGTTCGATCCCTGAGTTGGGAAGATCCCCTGGAGGAAGGCATGGCAACCCACTCCAGTACTCTTGCCTGGAGAATCCCATGGACAGAGGAGCCTGGCAGGCTACAGTCCACAGTGTTGCAAAGAGTTGGATACAACTGAAGCGACTTTCCACGCACACAATAGAGTCTAAGAGTGCAGAGGCTCAGTGCCCTAAGGCGAAGCACATTCCCCCTGGGACTCCAGAGTCATCACGGAGATGACTGTTTGGACAAAGAATGAGGTTCCCCCCCTCCCTCAGCTTCCTGGCTTCCACATTCCCTTAATAATGTTTTAAAGCCTTAATAAATGGGTTTTGAAATGACCAATTTAACCTCGGATCTGTTTTTTTTTGTGCTAATATATTCAACAAATATTTATCGAGTACCCACAATGTGTAAGGTACTGACTTAGTTACCTGGGGGTGAGGTGTGAATCAGAGACACAAACCCTTTCAAACTGGTCAGTCAGATATTCTGTCAAGTAAATTACAGCAGCACACCTATCTGTATCAGATATTACTAAAAATGATTGAGAAAACTAGAGTGGGGAAAGAACAGAATTCCTGATCGTCCTCAGGAATAAGCTCAGCATCCTGCAAAGACAGCAAAAGAGAAACAATGAAAGAAAGCTGCCCACCTTCACAAGGGACGATCAAAAACTCACCTGAAAAATCCTGCCATGAGCAGATGAAAATTATACCCCACATTCCATTTCCATCATGAATTAAAAAGAAAGCAGAAAAATCTTTACAAAGCAATTACAGCTAAGACCATAAAGCAGAAGTATGGTCTAGAAGGTCAGAAAAAAGGCAGATGTGAAATAGGAATTGCTAGAACTCAGAGCCTGTTGGGCTACCGACCTCCATGGGGTCACAGAACATTCAGACATGACTTAGAGACACAGAGAGAGAGAGAACCAACTCAGGCAAGAAAGAGAGGGAAAAGACAAAGTCATTTCAGCAATTACAACCACAAGGAGATTAGCAGTAGTGAACTTTCCTTTGCTGTTAGGCCGCTAAGTCATGTCTGACTCTGTGACACTATCGGATTTCCCAGGCAAGAGTACTGGAGTGGGTTGTTATTTCCTCCTCCAGGGGATCTTCTCAACCCAGGGATCAGACCCGCATCTCCTGCTTGGTAGGTGGATTCTTTACCATTAAGCCACCCAGGAAGCCCCGAGATTTCCTTTATGGCCAAGTATAGGCCTGTTTTTCTAAATATCCCATGAGAGTATGTAAAGAATGTGCATTCTCTAACTGTTGAACATGGAGTCCCTCATATTTACACTCAATCAAATGTGTTAATGGGGTGATTCAAATCTTCTATGTCATTATTCTTTGTTTTTGGCCTATTGAATCTATATCAGTTTCTGAAAGATTTGGTTAGGTCCCACTGTAATTATGGATCAATCCATTTCTCCTTATAATTCTGCCAAGTCTGGTGTTCACTTACTTTTAGCTATGCTGTTAGATGCTTCAGAGTTCAGAATTCCCATATCTCACAGAAATATTTTTATGTTTAATCCTAATAAAATACATTAAAAAAAAAAAGAAACAGGTAGATCTATATTGATGTTCTGGAAAGATCTGTAATATAAATTAATAAGGAAAGACATAGAAGGGTAAAAATTACACATGTTTTAGAAAGGCTTATACATATTCATATCTTATGGATAGAACTTTTCCAAAGGTACAAAGGAAACTATTAACTCCAGTTAAAGCTTGGAAACAGAAGTGAGAAGTGAAGGAAACTTTCGTATTTGGCTTAAAACCCTTTATACTATATTTTAAAAGTTCCTTCCTTTCTTCCTCACTTTTTGCAACCTTATGTATCATTTTCATTTTAAAAAAGAATTAAATTTTAGGGCTTCCCTGGTGGCTCAAGGGTAAAGAATCTGTCTGCCAAGGCAGGAGACATGGGCTTGATACCTGGTCTGGGACTATTCCACATGCTGTGGAACACCTAAGCCTGTGCCTGACAACTATTTAGTCTGTGTTCTAGAGGCTGGGAACTGCAACCACTGAGCCCATGTGCTGCAGTTACTGAAGACTCTGTGCCCTAGAGCCTACGTTCTGCAACAAGAGAGGCCGTCACAATGAGAAACCCTCACACCACAACTAGAGAGTAGCCCCTGCTCCCCACAACTAGCAACAAAGACCAGCACAGCCAAAAATAAATTTTTTTAAAAATTAGAATTTTAAAAGCTTATTATTTTATTTTCTTTTTTTTTTTAAATAAGAATTTTAAAAAATCCTTAGCTCCAGGATCTTAAGGATGAAAGAAGATTCGGGGGAGGCCAGTCAGGTGGCTGTATTTCCAGTGGATCGCAATCTTGGGGTGAGTGAAATTTTCTGGAGAATGGCTGGCTGACCCACAGTAAGAGCTCAGGTGAGGAGAAGAGCAGGTCCTGCCTGGCAATGGGGACCAGGAAGCCTCTCCCTCAGTGGTGCTGGGGATTTGCGTGTAGCCAGCATCTGCCTCATCACTAGTTTGGCCTGATCCCGAGGCTCCTGATTTGAAGAGGCCACTGACTGACGTTGCTTCTTTAGCTAACCTTGGACTGTGCTGTGTTGATTCTAATGCCCTCTAATACCCCAGTGGTCAGCTCTTTTACCAAGTGAAAGACCGCTGGTTACAGAGGATGAATCCTTTATGACTTTGAATGGGATAAACCATCTCAAAAGGACTCTATGAATCAAGAGCAATTTATCACTACTTTTCATAACCTATTTCCTAAAAGACTCCAAAGCCACCACAACTGTCTCCTTTCCATTGACTTGGGGATATTTTCTGATGCTCAACACTAGCCAATATTTACTGAGTGCTTACTCCAGGCCAGGCACTGTTCTAAAAACTGTTCGAGTATAAACTCAGTTGACAACCAGTGAGGGACTTGAACTTGGCGCTCCAGCTATGAGTGTGGGCTCTCATTACAGCATGAGGACTTTATAATACACTGGAGTGCAGAATCTCTCCCATTCTGGATTTTCAAAAGACATTTCATCACAGTGCTTCACACACAGCCTAAGCCAGACACAAAGAATGTTTAAGCAGCTAATGACCGTGCACAGAGAAGTTCAAAGTGAACCTCAAACAAATGACTTGATTCAAAACTTGGAAAGGAGGCCTTGTCTAGAAAGCAATGTATAGTGAAGAGCTGTGAATTATATATAATAGTAGGTATACTTCAATTGGAGAAAGCAATGGCACCCCACTCCAGTACTCTTGCCTGGAAAATCCCATGGATGGAGGAGCCTGAATATACATAACAATAGTGTCTGTTTGTTTCCAAACTTCAGAAGGATGCTGCTCTTGGACAATCACAAATAATCCTCAATAACCTGTTAAAACACATGAAGCCCATCTTCCCTGGATCCCCTCAATCAGAAATGAGTCTCTCAATGGATAAAGAAGATGTGGTGTGTGTATATATACACACACACACAATGGAGTATTACTCAGTCATAAAACAGAATGAAATAATGTAATTTGTAGCAACATGGATGAAAACGGAGTGTCATACTAAACAAAACAAGTCAGACCAAGAAGGAAAAATATCGTATGACATTCCTTATACTTGGAATCTAAAAAGAAATGACACAAATGAACGTACCTTCAAAACAGAAATACTCACAGACTTAGAAAATGAACTTGTGGTTGCCAGGACGAAGGGATAATTAGGGAGTTTGGGAAGGTCATGTACACACTGCTACATAAAAAATGGATAACCAACAATGACCTATTGTATAGCACATGGAACTCTACTCAATGTTATGTGCCCGCCTGGATGAGAGGGGGGCTAGGAGGAGAATGGATACATGTCTATGTATGGCTGAGTCCTCTAGCTATCCACCTGAAACTATCACAACATTATTAATCAGCTATACCCCAATACCACCTCTTATCCTTATCCATCAGAGGGCAGACATAATGAAAACCACAATCACAAAAAAATAACCAAACTGATTACATGGGTCACAGCCTTGTCTAACTCAATGAAACTATGAGCCATGCCACGTAGAGCCACCCAAGAAGGACGAGTCATGGTGGAGAGTTGTGTCAAAATGTGGTCCCCTGGAGAATGGACTGGTAAAACATTTCAGTATTCCTGCCTTGAGAACCCCATGAATAGTATGAAAAGGCAAAAAGATATGACACTGAAAGATGAACTCCCCAGGTCAGTAGGTGCCCAATATACTACTGGAAAAGGGCAGAGAAATAGCTCCAAAAAGAATGAAGAGATGGGGCCAAAGTGAAAACAATGGCCAGTTGTGGATGTGACTGGTGATGGAAATCAAGTCTGATGCTGTAAAGAACAATATTCAACAGGAATCTGGAATGTTAGGTCCATGAATCAAGGCAAACTGGAAGTGGCCAAACAGGAGATGACAAGAATGAACATCGACATGTTAGGAATCAGTGAACTAAAATGGACTGGAACGGGCGAATTTAATTCAGATGACCATTATATCTACCACTGTCAGCAAGAAACCCTTAGAAGAAAGGGAGCAACCCTCATAGTCAACAAAAGAGTCTGAAATGCAGTACTTGGGTACAATCTCAAAAATGACAGAATGATCTCTCTTTGTTTCCAAGGTAAACCATTCAATATCACAGAAATCCAGGTCTATGCCCCAACCACTAATGCTGAAGAAGCTGAACAGTTCTATGAAGACCTACAAGACCTTCTAGAACTAACACACAAAAAAGATGTCCTTTTCATCATAGGGGACTGGAATGCAAAAGCAAGAAGTCAAGAGATACCTGGAGTAACAGGCAAGTATGGCCTTAGAGTACAAAATGAAGCAGGGCAAAGGCTAATAGAGTTTTGCCAAGATAACACACTGGTCATAGCAAACACCCTCTTCCAACAACACAAGAGACGACTCTACATGTAGACATCATCAGATTGTCAATACCGAAATCAGACTGATTATATTCACTGCAGCCGAAGATGGAGAAGATCTATACAGTAAGCAAAAACAAGACCGGGAGCTGACGGTGGCTCAGATAATGAACTCCTTATTGCCAAATTCAGACATAATTTGAAAAAAGTCGGGAAAACAACAAAGATATTCCAAAGGAAAGTGAAAGCAATAGTCATTCAGTTGTGTCCGACTCTTTGCAACCTGAAATTCTCTTGCTTTTTCTATGATCAAATGGATACTGGCTACTTGCTCTCTGGTTCCTCTGCCTTTTCTAAATCCAGCTTGAACATCTGCAAGTTCTCGGTTCACTGGAGTGGATAGCCTTTCCCTTCTCTGAAGGATCTTCCCAACTTATTTAGGTATGACCTAAATCAAATCCATTATGATTATACAGTGGATTTAACAAATAGATTCAAGGGATTAGATGTGATAGACAAGACTGCTTGAAGAACTACAGATGGAGGTTCATAAGATTGTACAGGAGGCAGTGATCAAAATCATCCCCAAGAAAAAGAAATGCAAAAAGGCAAAATGGTTGTCTGAGGAGGCCTTACAAGTAGCTGGGAAAAGAAGAGAAGCAAAAAGCAAAGGAGAAAAGGAAAGATACCCATTTGAATACAGAGTTCCAAAGAATAGCAAGGAGAGATAAGAAAGCCTTCTTCAGTGATCAATGCAAAGAAATAGAGGAAAACAATAGAATGGGAAAGACTAGAGATCCCTTCAAGAAAATTAGAGATACCAAGGGAACATTTCATGCAAAGATGGGCACAATAAAGGACAGAAATGGTATGGACCTAACAGAAGCAAAAGATATTAAGAAGAGGTGGCAAGAATACACGGAAGACCTTCATGACCCAGATAACCATGATGGTGTGATCACTCAGACATTCTGGGGTGCCAAGTCAAGTGGGTCTTAGGAAGCATTACTATGAACAAAGTTAGTGGAGGTGATGGAATTCCAGTTGAGTTATTTCAAATTCTCAAAGATGATGCTGTGAAAGTGCTGTACTTAATATGTCAGCAAATTTGGAAAACTCAGCAGTGGCCACAGGACTGGAAAAGGTCAGTTTTCACTCCAGTCCCTAAGAAAGTCAATGCCAAAGGATGTTCAAACTATCACACAATTGTACACATCTCACAAACTAGCAAAGTAATGCTCAAAATTCTCCAAGCTAGGCTACAACTGTACATGAACCAAGAACTTCCAGATGTTCAAGCTGAATTTTAAAAAGGCAGAGGAACCAGAGAGCAAATTGCCAACATCCATTGGATCATAGAAAAAGCAAGAGAATTTCAGAAAAAACATCTACCTCNCTAGGCTACAACTGTACATGAACCAAGAACTTCCAGATGTTCAAGCTGAATTTTAAAAAGGCAGAGGAACCAGAGAGCAAATTGCCAACATCCATTGGATCATAGAAAAAGCAAGAGAATTTCAGAAAAAACATCTACCTCTGCTTCATTTACTATGCTAAAGCTTTTGACTCTGTGGATCACAACAAACTGTGGAAAATCTCTTAAAGAGATGGGAATACCAAACCACCTTACCTGCGTCCTGAGAAATCTGTATGCAAGTCAAGAAGCAACAGTCAGAACTGGACATGGAACAATGGATTGGTTCCAAATTGGGAAAGGAGCATGTCAAGACTGTATATTGCTACCCTGCTTATTTAACTTATATGCAGAGTACATCATGTGAAATACTCAGTTGGATGAAGCACAAGCTGGAATCAAGATTTCTGGAAGAAATATCAATAACCTCAGATAGGCAGATGACACCACACTTACAGCAGAAAGCAAACAAGAACTGAAAAGCCTCTTGATGAAAATAAAATAGGAGAGTGGAAAAAGTTGGCTTAAAACTCAACATTCAAAAAACAAAGATCATGGCATCTGGTTCCATCATTTCATGGCAAACTGACTGGGAAATAACGGAAACAGTGACAGACTTTATTTTCTTAGACTCCAAAATCACTGCAGATGGTAACTGCAGCCATGAAATTAAAAGATGCTTGCTCCTTGGGAAAAAAGCTATGACCAGCCTAGACAGCATATTAGAAAGCAGAGACATTACTTTGCCAACAAAGGTCCATCTAGCCAAAGCTATGGTTTTTCCAGTCGTCATGTATGTATGTAAGAGTTGGACTGTAAAGAAAGCTGAGCACCAAAGAATTGGTGGTTTTGAACTGTGGTGTTGGAGATGACTCTTGAGAGTTCCTTGGGCTACAAGATCAAACCAGTACATTCTAAAGGAAATCAGTCCTGAATATTCATTGGAAGGATTGATGCTGAAGCTCCAATACTTCGGCCACCTGATGCGAAGAGCTGACTCATTTGAAAAGACCCTGATGCTGGGAAAGATTGAAGACAAGAGGAGAAGGAGACGACAGAGGATGGGATGGTTGGATGGCATCACCAACTCAATNAATACTTCGGCCACCTGATGCGAAGAGCTGACTCATTTGAAAAGACCCTGATGCTGGGAAAGATTGAAGACAAGAGGAGAAGGAGACGACAGAGGATGGGATGGTTGGATGGCATCACCAACTCAATGGACAAGAGTTTGAGCGAGTTCCAGGAGTTGGTGATGGACAGGGAAGCCTGGCATGCTGCAGTCCATGGGACTGCGAAGAATAGGACATGACTGAGTGACTGAACTGAAATGATACCCCAATACAAAATAAAAAGTTTAAAGTTTGAAGAAAAAAAAAAAGATGAGCTTCTCTTGTGCAGCTTTTTCAGGACTTTCTATACCCCCACCTGGAGGCAATGTGTTGATGTGGAGTCTTTGACTCTTGGGTTTGGACCTTGGCTCTTGCCCTTTACAAGAGCCTTGTGTGGCCTTGACTGAGTCACCCAGGTCCTCTGAGCCTTGGCCTCATCATGTGAGAAATGGGAATGAAAATTCCCACACCTCAGGGCAGCTCTAAGAATTCCTACCATATTGATTCCAGACTTTGGTACAAACAGGTAAGCAAAATGTTATCTGTCTTTCCTCTAGCCTCAGACCTGAATGTATTAATTCTTCCCTTTTATCAGTAACCCAACTGTGTACACATGGCAATCAGTATGTCATTTTTTGGTACTTCCCTGGAGGTCCAGTGCTTAGGACTCCATGCTTCCACTGCATGGGGCGTGGGTTCCATCCCTGGATGGAGAACTAAGATTCCAGAAGCCAGGCAGTGTGGCCAAATAAGGGGAAAGAAAATCATTTCTGAAGGAATGAAGACATTCTCCAGGAAAGTGAATAATTTTTAGGTAAGAATTTCAAAGTGAAAGAGTAAATTCTAGATGGTAAAAACCCAAGTNAGCCAGGCAGTGTGGCCAAATAAGGGGAAAGAAAATCATTTCTGAAGGAATGAAGACATTCTCCAGGAAAGTGAATAATTTTTAGGTAAGAATTTCAAAGTGAAAGAGTAAATTCTAGATGGTAAAAACCCAAGTTGAATGAAAACATCTGCATTTTGCTAAACATGCTCATTTGTGGATGTCAGAATTTTCTTTAGGGTCAGAATAACAACACCACCCTAGAATTAACATAGCTTATAGCACGCCTTAGCACAGCTTCCTAAAAAGTCATAATATTGTAGCAAAGCCCAAAGCCAAACCTCACGAGCACCAGGAGGAGAGAAAAAAAAAAGGAAACCGGGCCAAGGATCTAGAGTGCCCGTGAGATATTTATTAAGCAAGGCTCTGTGCTTTACCAAGAAGACAGGGGGTGAGGTAGAAAAACAAAAGACACTGGCTAAGGAAGAACTGTAACAAATGACTCAAAGAGAGAAGGAAAAGGATTGTTCTGGCCTGGAACTGGATGAGGGGCATCTGCTGAGACGTGGGTACAGAGACCCACTAAGCGAACAGACACCCGAGGTCAGCACACACCTGCTGCATGCGAAGGGCAACTCTGCATGGCACTGGCAAGGGCAGTGCGGAGAGCTAAAGTGCACTTAAAATACTGTTTTTAAAAGTTTAATGCAATAAATTAAAATTAAACCAGGAGGCAAAGAATGTTATAAAAATGATAACAAAATACTATTTATACCATTTATTGACTTCGGACTTTTAACATGATGTGGTACTATGAAATGTGTAACTAATTATTGTCAATATTCATCAAAGAAGAGATTATCTTGTTGTCTTCAGATCAGCCTTAAAATACATTCATAAAACCTCTGAGCTGAAGAGAAATAGACATCCTTTATTGGATAAAGGACATCCATAAAAAACCTAAAGCCAACATATACTTAATGCCTTATGACTAGGAACCAGGCAACCTGCCTTCACCACTTGTGTGCAACATCATATTGGAAGTGCTAACCAGTGTGATATGGTAAGAAAAAATAAATAACAAGCATACAGATTGGAAAAGAAGAAATAAAACCATCTGTTCTCAGAAGATAGGACTGTCTTCATAGAAGAATCCCAAGAAATCTTGAAAGAAAAAATTGATAAGGGAAATTAGCTTGGTTATTGTATGAAAAATCAACACATAAAAATTAACTTTATTTCTATATATTGGCAATGAAGAAATGAAGGTATAAGTAGAAGGATTTAAGAGATATTTAGGAGGTATAAACTAGAGGAATCTTTGCTGTATTGACTACATGAAGGAGAAGGAGTCAAACAGAATTCCCAGACATCTGAGCAACTAGAAGGTTAGCCATGTCATTTACTGACATGAAAAAGACTAGTATAAACTAGAAGAATCTTTGCTGTACTGACTACACGAAGGAGAAGGAGTCAAACATAATTCCCAGATATCTGAGCAACTAGAAGGTTAGCCATGTCATTTATTGACATGGAAAGACTAGGGAAGAAATAGATTAGAGATAAAAACCAAAAGATTTTTTTCAACATAAAAGTTGATGTATCGGTACAGGTAACGTAAGAAAAAATAGACAAATTAGACTACATGACAATTTAAAACTTTTGCACATCAAAAGACATCAACAGAGTACAAATGGTAGAAAATATTTTCTACCTACAGAATGGTAGAAAATATTTTCAANAACATAAAAGTTGATGTATCGGTACAGGTAACGTAAGAAAAAATAGACAAATTAGACTACATGACAATTTAAAACTTTTGCACATCAAAAGACATCAACAGAGTACAAATGGTAGAAAATATTTTCTACCTACAGAATGGTAGAAAATATTTTCAACTTATGTATCAGATAAGGTACAATATCCAGAATATATATATATATATATATATAACTCCTAAAACTCAACCACAACAAACAACCTGACACAAGAGTAGGTAAAGGACTGAAGCGACACCTTCAAAGAGGATATAAAAATGGGCTATAGACCCCTGAAAAGACGCTCAACATTGCTAGTCGTTCAGCTCACTCACTCAGTCATGTCCAACTCTTTGTGACCCCATGGACTACAGCACACCAGGCTTCTCTGTCTATCACCAGCACCAATTTTCATAGTGGCTTTATTCACCATACTTAAAACATGGAAACCCAAATGTCCATCAGTGAATGAGTTCAGTTCAGTTCTGTTCAGCTGCTCAGTTGTGTCCCACTCTTGGGGACCCCATGAACCATAGCACGCCAGGCTTCCCTGTCCATCACCAACTCCCGGAGTTTACCCAAACTCATGTCCATTGAGTCGGTGATGCCATCCAGCCATCTCATCCTCTGTCATCCCCTTCTCCTCNGACTGAACTGAATGACTAATGATATGGAACACCTTTTTATGTGCTTATTGGCCATTTGTTCATCTTTTTTGAAGAAATGTTTATTGAGATCCTTTGCCCATCTTTAAGTTGCATTATTTGCCTTTTCATTACTGAATTGTCAGAGCTCTTTATATATTAAGGATACTAGCCCTTTATCAGATATATAATTTGCAAGTATTTTCTTCTTCCATGGGTTAACTGTTTTTCCACTTTCTTGATAATGTCCTTTGAAGTACAAAAGTTTTCAAGTTTGATAAAGTACAATTTACTTATTTTCTTTTTTTGGTCATTTGTGCTTTTAGTATTATATCTAAGAAATCACTGTCTAATACAAAGTTATGAAGGTGTATGCCTATGTTTTCTAAGAGTTTTACAGTGTTAGCTTTTATTTGGTCTTTATTACATTTTGAGATAATTCTTATATATGGTGTTGAGGCAGGGGTCCAAATCTAGCCTTCTGCATATGCATATTCAAGTGTATCCACCACACCATTTTAAAGATTATCCTTTCCTCCACTGAATCGTCTTGGCAACCTTGTCAGAAATCACTTGACCCTAAACGTGAGGGCTTGCTCCTAGACTCTCAATTCTATACTTCTGATACCTATCCTTATGCCAGTACCACACTGTTTTGATTACCATACCTTTCTAGTAAGCTTAAAATGAGGAAGTATGACTCTTCTGATTTTGTCCTTCTTTTTTAAGGTTGTTCTGGCTATTCTGGGTCTCCTGCATTTCCAAGTCAGTTTTAGGATCAACCTGTGGTAACTGCAGAATCAAGCGGAGCTATGATCAAGGTCTACATTCAGGAAATGTATAGCTTTTAAGGAAAGCCTGTCTGAATGTCTGTCATTGCAGACACCTACAGCCATACTGTTCTGGGACTGGACTGTGACCCAGGAGGTTGGCCCATGCCCAGGAATCAAAGGTGATACGTGCTTCTAACATAACGTTCTGACCACCTGTGCATTTGCACTACAGAAATAAGGGAGGCAATGAGGGTGTGGGCACCCTGGCATGTTCTGGCAAGGGGGCACCAGGTTAGGATGACCATGTCCTCAAGAAGATTCATCTGCCAAAGGCAGTTGGGAGGGACTTAGAAGGAAGCAAATGGAGGAAGAGGGGCTGACAGAGAGGCGATTTTATGTTTTCCAGCCAAGAGGTAATAAAGATCGGAATAGGCCTGTGATACTAGAAATGGCCAGAAAGGAGGCTGTAAAAATACACGTAAGCTGTATCCTGTTTGAATAAGAAAATGTGGAAGAGAAAGACGTTCTGCCATTAACTGGACTTGAAGCTGCTGACCAAGATCTTACATGAGTTATTTTTCCCTCCAAAGTGATCCTCTATCTGGTATTTGTCTTCTTTAGAGCCAATCCTGGTGCTATAAGTTCTATACATACATAATGGCAAAATATTCAGTTTAACAAAAGGCTGAGGGGCACTTGGTACACGTAAAACATTGCTTAAGGCTGATGCTGTTAAAAGACAAAACAATACCATGTCCAAGAGCACAGAAGCTCCTGGATGGTTACAAGCAAGTCCCCTGTGAGGAAGGAATGAGCACGATTCATTTCTGCTTGCAGCTTCTGGGGTGCCAGATGCATGAAAAGCTCTTACTTAGAATGAATGTCTCTTTCGTATTTATTTGTTTATTTTTGGCTGCACCGGGTCTTCACTGTTGCACGTGGGGCTTTCTCGAGTTGCAGAGGGTGGGAACTACTCTCTAGCTGTGGAGAGTGGGCTTCTCGTTGAAGTGGCTTTTCTTGTGGTGCGCAGGCTTAGCTGCCCCCAGGCATGTGGGATCTTCCCGGACCAGGGACTGAACCTGTTTCCCCTGCACTGGCAGGTGGATTCTTAACCACCAGACCACCAGGAAAGTCCCGAGTGCTTCTTTTTACTTCAAGATTTAACTTTATAATCTGAATTCTGGCACTGGCAGCTTTGTCCCTCAATCAGTGGTTCCAATTTGGGATTTTAAATACACAACCTAACGAAAAGTTAATAGGAGATTCACAGTGAAACTTCAAATATAGTCACTGTTCTTTCAAAGATAGAGGCAAAAATCTAAAAAGGCCCAAGCATTGCAAGCCTAGAAGAAATTATTTGTCTTCAGCTAAGTATTTCTTTAATGCACATCTGCTATCCTACTGTGTGCTAGGTCACGGTCACACCAGAAAAAGCAAGATGTTATCTTTGTTCTCATGGAGCTCAAAGGCTGGAGGGGGCCCCACATGGAAACAGGCAACAGCCACATGGCATCACGTGAGTTGTGAAGTTTGTGATGGGAGCACTGAGCCCTGGGGAATCAGAGCGTGGAGGTAACTGATTAGTCGGGTGGTATTCGAGAGCTTTCCCAAAGGAAGCAAACCAAATATCAATAGGCTTAGGAAGAATCAGTGCCTGCTGAAGGTGGGGAGGGGGATTCCCATGTGGTGTAGTGGTAAAGAATGGACCTGCCAATGCAAGAGATGCAAGAGGCGTGGGTTTGCGCCCTGTGTCGGGAAGGCCCCCTGGAGTGCATGCTTGCATGCTCAGTTGCTTCAGTCATGTCCAACTCTTTGTGACCCCATGGCTCCCATGGGGATAGCCTACCAGGCTCCTCTGTCCATGGGATCTTCCAGGCAAGAATACTGGAGTGGGCTGCTATGCCCTCCCCCAGGGAATCTTCCGGACCCAAGGATCGAACCCGAGTCTCCTGTGTCTCCTGTGTCTTGCAAGTGGATTTCTCCCTGCTGAGTCACAGGGGAAGCCCATCCCCTACAGTGGGAAATGGCAATCCACTCCAGTGTTCTTGCCTAGAGATTTCCGAGGCAAAGGGAAGAGCAGGGTGAGGGCAGAGGCCAGAAGGAGAATCTGGTGCCTGATGGGAAGCTGAACAGTGAAGACTATACAAGCCAAAGTAGATGCTGGGAGGGTCCGTTCTGTACTCAGCACTGAGCCAAGCACTTTACACAGATGATCTCATCAGCTTCTTTGAGACCCATATAGGGGTAGAATTAACAGAAAAAATGAGGAAACAGACACAGCTGAGGACCTCATTCCAGGTCACAGCTGGCACAGTTAGATTTTAACCCAGGTAGGGATACCAGATAAAATACAGGTTACCCAAGTTACATGTGAATTGCAAATATGTGTTTTTTTTTTTTTTGCAGGGGGTGGGGGTGGTGGTCGTATGAAGATTACGTCCCATGCAGTATTTATATTCCTGTATTTTTATTTACTAAATCTGGCAAGCCTAAACTTAGATCCCGCCTGGGTTAACCCAGCCTGACTCCACAACCTGTGTTCTCAGCTAGGGCTGGGAAAGGGTGCGAACACCATCTCCTGGTCAGTGCCAAGAGCAGATGCAGGTGAACACAATCAGGGAAGAGAGAGGGAGCAGCAGTTAGAACTCCGAGTGTTTCTATGTTGAGATACAAGATGATGATTTCAGGCCCAATCCTTGAAACAACTAGCTCGACCACATTCTTCTCAATGTGTTATTCATCCAATTAGCAACAATCAAAAAGTGGTGTTGGTGAGGGCACAGGTAAACGGCTTCTCTTAGCGTGTTGGCTGGAGTGTAAATGGTTTCCTTTATCCAAATTTGACGACCTGCATACATGCTGACTGTAACATTTTAACACTGGAGAATTTTCCCAACACTGTGTGCAAAAAAAAAAAAAAGTACAATTTTACTGCAGCCCATTTGTAAGAGCATAGCAGGCCTTGGAGCTGGAAGAGGAGAGTGAATGCAGGATTTAAGAGGGCACTCACCCGTGGGTTTGTGCAAGTGTTGGCCCTGCATTAGCACAATCCTGAAAGCAAGCGCCTCCTTAAATTCTGTTCTCTAGATGCCTCCTTTGTTTCACAGGTCCCCCAGTCCTGCAGCCTATCATCACTGACAATCTAAGGGAACACAGACAAGAGATCAGGTAAATAAATAACAGTCAATCCATACAATGAAATACCATGTAGCCACACAAAAAATAAGATAGACTTGTCTACACTATGGGAAAAAACAAGATCAAGACTTTGTGTGTAATTTGCTACTTTTTATGCAAAAAAGGAGAAATATATACATACATATGTGCATATGTTGTTGTTTAGTACACTAAGTCATGACTGACCCCATGGACTGTAGCCCTGCCAAGCTCCTCTGTCCGTGGGATTTCCCAGGCAAGAACACTGGAGTGGGTTGCCATTTCCTTCTCCAGGGGATCTTAACGACCCAAGGATCAAACCTACGCTTTCTGCATTGCAAGTGGGTTCTTTACCACTGAGCCACCAAGGAAGACTGTACATATATTATTATATCTTAAAAATTGGTTTTGTGTGTTGCCTCTAAGGAGGGACAGTGGGTTAGGAGGGGACCTTTTATACATTCTTTTGTAACTTTTGAATGCTAGTCCATATAAATATATTCAGTGGGAGAAAGCAAGGGTGGGATAATTTGAGACATCAGGATTGAAACATATACATTACCATATATAAATCAGATGACCAGTACAAGTTCGACAGATGAAGCAGGGCGCCGAAATGGAAAACCCAGAGGGATAGGGTGGGAAGGGAGGTGGGAGGGAGGTCCAGGATGGGGGGGGACACATGTATACTCATGGCTGATTTATGTTGCCGTATGGCAAAAACCATCACAATATCGTAATTATCCTCCAATTAAAATTAATTAAAAAAACAAAATGTAAGATTATGAAAATAAAAGTAAAGTAAAAATATGCCTAGAAATGTACTTGGAAACTGACAGTTGTCTCTGGCAAGAAAACTGTCATGGGTGGGGCAGGGAGATGGCTAATTTACCCATTACTTACACACATACAGGATTTGATCCTCTCCCTCATATGAACACATTACCTTAAAAACTGAACATATAACAAATTGTGTGTATGTTAATTACACATACATTACACTGCCTGTGCAGACACACACACTTGTATAGGTTTCTAATCAGAAAGTCATTAGAAGCAAACAAAACTAGATACCTTTATACAGATGCTAGACAAGCCCAAACAAGAGCCCAAATGTAGGTTTGGCAAGTAGCTGGCATCATTTATCTCCCCAGGGGTGGCACCTAGAGCCACTGATAAGAGCAGTGTGGGACCAGACTTTTCTCATCTGTGGAGAAGGAAGCCTTTGCCCTAAAAAACGAGAATGTTGGATTCTCTTCCGTATTCTTCTTAACTGTCCCTGATATCAGACACCCATGTGTGTCTTGGCTTCAGCCGCTAGCAAGTCCTTCTCAAAGAGGTTTGCTGTGTCTGGGTGCTCAGCGCGCTCTCCCAGGGATCTGTGTTTAGGCTAAAGAACCTCCTCCTTCTCTAAATTTCTGACATTAACTTGGGTTTTCAATTTTATGCAGGTCTATCAGAGCTCAGTTTACAGCTCAACACAATCAAACAAAATTATTGGTTGTTGTTAGGACAAAACTCCCATGCCTGGTCCATTTATTCCACAATTAAATTCTCTGGGGCACGGTAGATTAAAAGTAAACATCAGAATGTACGTGGGATAGCTATTTGTGGAATATTGCCATAATATCTCAGAGCCAATGGTAAAAACCCTTGGAAGGATGAGATGAACTCTTGGTCATATAGCTTTTCTTAGGATTTCAATGCATTACGACTTATTGTTTATTAAGAATCCGAGTGGTTACTTCATTTCCAAGAACCCAGGTGTACACGTCACTGACATTTCTCCCCCTAGACTAGGGTTCCACCTCCTAAAGGGAAAATAATCACCATGCGTCATGTAACGTTTATCTCAACCAGAAGTGTAGGCAGAGACTGCAGAAATTTTTGTGCTTACCTGTCAAGCACAAAACATCATGATCATATACATTTCTTTTCCCCTTTGGGGGAAAAGAAAAACAGAAGCTGCTGCAAAGCACTGGAGAATATAACCGGGTTACAGAAAAGACAGAACAAGAAACAAGCACCGAACCCACGTGTTTCCATTGCCTGTGAACCACCCACCCCAGCTGGCAACATGCAGCAACACAAAATCCCACCAGTAGATTACTAATAAGAACCGTTCACCTCTGAGACTTTTAAAATACTGTCTCTCTCTGTGGGCATCATCTAAATAAGAGATGCTGTGAAAGGATTTCAACAGGGTTATGAGTGTATTGGGGCTTCCCTGGGCTCAATCAAGAATCCACCTGCAATGCAAGAGATTCGGGTTCGATCCCTGGGTCAGGAAGATCCCTTGGAGAAGGGGATGGCTACCCACTCCAGTATTCTTACCTGGAGAATTCCATGGACAGAGGAGCCTGGAGGGCTACAGTCCATGAGATCGCAAAGAATCGGACACAACCGAGCGACTAACACTAACAAATGAATATAGTTACTGTTTTAGTAAGAGGTTTATCCTTTTTTTTTTCCCAATATGAACAAGGAACCCAATGTTTTCAGTAGCAAAGCGACAAGAAAGGATGTTGCTTAGTTAATGAAAATAAGACCTCTATATACCCCAGTCGCCATAGGCATGAGAACTCAAACAAGAACTGATGATAATACACTCAGCCACTGTCAAGAACATTTAAATGAAATAGTGGAACAGTAGAGAAACAGTCAGGTGAGGCAAACGGGCTCGTCATTCAGGCGGATCTAGCATGGACTTCCCAGGTCAATACCAGCAACAGTGAAAAGAACAACACCATCAATACGGCCCTCGGGGAAGCGCATTCTGAGCAGTCACTCGCAAACCAAATGATTTCTCCAACTGAGCCTGGTGAAGAGGAGGCAGACGAGTCAGCCTGCGACGGGGAAGGATTTCCTGGTGAGAGACCACTGCTGCTGCTGCTGCGCCGTGCTCTGTCCAATCCTTTAACCCCCGTCCCTCTTGCCTGCCCCAGCTTCCAGGTACTTCCTTCTGTCTGGGATCTCATGGAGACCCTGGCTTCCCCACGGCCCCCTGAGGCTGGGATGTGCAGTGTGAGCGGCCTCCAGCAGCATTTCCTCTGCATGATGAAGCTGCTCTGGTGGATGTGTATGGAGTGGGTCTAATTTGGCTGAGTGCAGGAATTAATGGGGTTGGGGGCGAGGGCTTCCCTGGTGGTCCAGGGAAGACCACCTTAAGAATCCACCTTGCCATGCGGGGGACATCAGTTTGATCCCTGGCCTGGGAAGATTCCACACGCTGCAGGGCAACTAATAAGCCTGTGCTTCACAACAAGAGAAGGCACCGCAATGAGAAGCCGTGCACCACAACTGGGGAGTGACCCCTGCTCGCTGCAACTAGAGAGAGTCTGCTCACAGCAGTGAAGACCCAGCAGAGCCAAAAATAAATAAACACATTAAAAAAAAGAAATTACTAGGAAGATTTGGGGCTTTGCATGAGACACCCATCTCTTGCCCCTCCTCTTCCTAATTTCAGCAGTAGGTTACGGGCTAGGCAGCCTCAGAACTCGTGTTCCTTGGTCCAGACTTGCTGAGAAGAATGGAAATCCAGCAGTTTATTCACCCAGCTTCAAACCAACTTCTACATACACAAACTATTCCTCTGTCTTCTAAACTCTCTTCTCCTAACAGAGTTGTAGCCAATTCTTAGGCAATTAAAGGCACAACGTACAGCTTGTTGCAGTCTGCAAAGCTGTAACAGGTAGAAGCAGCGGCCTCTTATGGGCTGAATTGCGCCTCCCGCCCCCCAGTTCATAGGCTGAAATCTTAAACCCTGTCCTCTAGGAAAGGGCTAGGAAAGACAGCCCCTTGTCCTCTACTTAAATTTCTCTTGGGACATTTCCTGGCGGTCCAGTTGTTAAGAATCATCTTGTAGTGCAGGGGATGTGGGCTTGATCCCTGGGTCAGGAAGATCCCCTGGAGCAGGAAATGGCAATCCACTCCTACATTCTTGTCTGGGAAATCCCACAGACAGAGGAGTTTGGCAGGCTACAGTCCACTGGATTGCAAAGAGTCAGACATGACTGAGTAACTGAACATGCATGGTGGGGCTGGGATCCCACACCCAGCGGAGCAACCAGGCCCTCGTGCTGCAACTACTGAGCCGCTGTGTCACAACTGCGGAGTCCATGCACCACAATAAGGGATCCCGTGTGCTGCCAGGAAGACCCAAGTCAAATAAATGAATAATAAATATTAAAAAAAAAAAATTCCCCTCCACGCATCCTTCCTGCATCACAGAAACCAGCAAGACTTTGTTTCCTCTGCCCTGGTTAGAGCTCACTGCCCAGAGGACCACCATACTCTCCAGGCTGCTGTGGGCACCCCTGGACAATGTGTCCCCACACAGCCAGGCACCAGCCTGTCGAATCGCTCACTCACCTCTCCGGTCACAAACTATTCACATTTTCGTAGATTTATCCTTCTTCTCTTTTATCCCATCTGATTCTCACATCTTCCCTTTGATGACCCAATGGATGACCTTATGGCATCTTATGCGAGAGATATCTTCTGAAAACCTTGCCTAATTCGCAGCTTGCCTATTTCCAGACTACTCCTGAAACAGGATGGTACTGCTTACTAGCTGAAGTGTCCCTGCCGCTTTGCAAATGCACCAGGAGTTTTGCATTTACTCATCAATAGCTTCATCAGCTCTAAAATGACCCGGTTCTTGACAAAGGTGTGATCTGAAGGGATCTGAATTACTTCAAAGCTAAAGAGAGGCTTTTTTTTTTTTGTAACACTATTTGGGGTTCACATAGTATTGTTCTGTTCCATCTCATTGTTCTGTTACCGCTGTTTACAGACAACCAAATCAAGGCTTACTGCAGAGAGGACCGAGGTGTGCGGACTCAGGGTTGAGCTACATGGAACCCAGGGCCCAGTCTCAGAGTGTGGGCTGGGGATGGGCTCATCAGCAGGGCTCACTGCTGGGGCCTCAGAAATGGGGAGACCCCATGTTTTAAATCTCACTCTGTAACCAACTAGCTGTGTTCTCCTGGCAATAATCAGTCTATCAAGCAGCCCTCGCTATCATCATGAGGGTTCCTATCTGCCAGGGCGCCAAGGAAGGCACTTCACACATAATATTTCATCAGACGACAGCGCTCTCACCGTGACAACATTGCTTCCTTAACTGTGCTGGCCTCAGTTCCCAGGTAAGAAGTGGCAACAGTAAACTCAACGTGTCTCATTTTCAATGATGAAAACTATGACAGGGGATTTCTCTGGCGGTCCTGTGGTTAAGACTCCCTGCTTCCACTGCAGCGGGCATGGGTTTGACCCCTGGTCAGGGAAGGAAGATCCCACATGCCGAGTGGCATGGCCGAAACAGACACTCAGACAGACAAAACAGTGGCAAGTGGGGCCAGGCACCTGGGACAGTGTGAGGGATGAGATGGACGCATGCCTTTCCCTGTGAAGGTCAGGGTGTGAACACGAGGCGGTACCGGAGCCCCCAGGAGGAGGGCACTTCTCCCATGCGGTGCCGAGGACCATTCCCGCAGCACCCATCGAGGAATCGCCACCTCAGTAACAGCAAAGAACCCACAGCCCTCACAGGCTTTCGACCATAAACAACTCGACCCCTGGCCTTATGAGGTACGGCGAGTATTTCCCAATGTGCAAAATAGAGAAGAATCCTAGAGAATTCCTGAAATATATCCACTTTAATCAATCAGGCACTCCAGGTCATGGGAATAGGGAATACAGCAGCAAATCCTTTGACCAAGTTGTTATATCTGCCAAAGGGAGGCCGCTGGAATTGCAGGGGAGATTCTGGGTACCAAAGACATTTTTTCAAGCATTCCATTCTGATGGAATAATGTCAATTCGGAGAAGGCAATGGCACCCCACTCCAGTACTCTTGCCTGGAAAATCCCATGGATGGAGGAGCCTGGTAGGCTGCAGTCCATGGGGTCGCTAAGAGTTGGACACAACTGAGCGACTTCACTTTCACTTTTCACTTTCATGCANAGACCCTGGCTTCCCCACGGCCCCCTGAGGCTGGGATGTGCAGTGTGAGCGGCCTCCAGCAGCATTTCCTCTGCATGATGAAGCTGCTCTGGTGGATGTGTATGGAGTGGGTCTAATTTGGCTGAGTGCAGGAATTAATGGGGTTGGGGGCGAGGGCTTCCCTGGTGGTCCAGGGAAGACCACCTTAAGAATCCACCTTGCCATGCGGGGGACATCAGTTTGATCCCTGGCCTGGGAAGATTCCACACGCTGCAGGGCAACTAATAAGCCTGTGCTTCACAACAAGAGAAGGCACCGCAATGAGAAGCCGTGCACCACAACTGGGGAGTGACCCCTGCTCGCTGCAACTAGAGAGAGTCTGCTCACAGCAGTGAAGACCCAGCAGAGCCAAAAATAAATAAACACATTAAAAAAAAGAAATTACTAGGAAGATTTGGGGCTTTGCATGAGACACCCATCTCTTGCCCCTTCTCTTCCTAATTTCAGCAGTAGGTTATGGGCTAGGCAGCCTCAGAACTCGTGTTCCTTGGTCCAGACTTGCTGAGAAGAATGGAAGTCCAGCAGTTTATTCACCCAGCTTCAAACCAACTTCTACATACACAAACTATTCCTCTGTCTTCTAAACTCTCTTCTCCTAACAGAGTTGTAGCTAATTCTTAGGCAATTAAAGGCACAACGTACAGCTTGTTGCAGTCTGCAAAGCTGTAACAGGTAGAAGCAGCGGCCTCTTATGGGCTGAATTGCGCCTCCTGCCCCCCAGTTCATAGGCTGAAATCTTAAACCCTGTCCTCTAGGAAAGGGCTAGGAAAGCTAGCCCCTTGTCCTCTACTTAAATTTCTCTTGGGACATTTCCTGGCGGTCCAGTTGTTAAGAATCATCTTGTAGTGCAGGGGATGTGGGCTTGATCCCTGGGTCAGGAAGATCCCCTGGAGCAGGAAATGGCAATCCACTCCTACATTCTTGTCTGGGAAATCCCACAGACAGAGGAGTTTGGCAGGCTACAGTCCACTGGATTGCAAAGAGTCAGACATGACTGAGTAACTGAACATGCATGGTGGGGCTGGGATCCCACACCCAGCGGAGCAACCAGGCCCTCGTGCTGCAACTACTGAGCCGCTGTGTCACAACTGCGGAGTCCATGCACCACAATAAGGGATCCCGTGTGCTGCCAGGAAGACCCAAGTCAAATAAATGAATAATAAATATTAAAAAAAAAATTCCCCTCCACGCATCCTTCCTGCATCACAGAAACCAGCAAGACTTTGTTTCCTCTGCCCTGGTTAGAGCTCACTGCCCAGAGGACCACCATACTCTCCAGGCTGCTGTGGGCACCCCTGGACAATGTGTCCCCACACAGCCAGGCACCAGCCTGTCGAATCGCTCACTCACCTCTCCGGTCACAAACTATTCACATTTTCGTAGATTTATCCTTCTCTTTTATCCCATCTGATTCTCACATCTTCCCTTTGATGACCCAATGGATGACCTTATGGCATCTTATGCGAGAGATATCTTCTGAAAACCTTGCCTAATTCACAGCTTGCCTATTTCCAGACTACTCCTGAAACAGGATGGTACTGCTTACTAGCTGAAGTGTCCCTGCCGCTTTGCAAATGCACCAGGAGTTTTGCATTTACTCATCAATAGCTTCATCAGCTCTAAAATGACCCGGTTCTTGACAAAGGTGTGATCTGAAGGGATCTGAATTACTTCAAAGCTAAAGAGAGGCTTTTTTTTTTTTGTAACACTATTTGGGGTTCACATAGTATTGTTCTGTTCCATCTCATTGTTCTGTTACCGCTGTTTACAGACAACCAAATCAAGGCTTACTGCAGAGAGGACCGAGGTGTGCGGACTCAGGGTTGAGCTACATGGAACCCAGGGCCCAGTCTCAGAGTGTGGGCTGGGGATGGGCTCATCAGCAGGGCTCACTGCTGGGGCCTCAGAAATGGGGAGACCCCATGTTTTAAATCTCACTCTGTAACCAACTAGCTGTGTTCTCCTGGCAATAATCAGTCTATCAAGCAGCCCTCGCTATCATCATGAGGGTTCCTATCTGCCAGGGCGCCAAGGAAGGCACTTCACACATAATATTTCATCAGACGACAGCGCTCTCACCGTGACAACATTGCTTCCTTAACTGTGCTGGCCTCAGTTCCCAGGTAAGAAGTGGCAACAGTAAACTCAACGTGTCTCATTTTCAATGATGAAAACTATGACAGGGGATTTCTCTGGCGGTCCTGTGGTTAAGACTCCCTGCTTCCACTGCAGCGGGCATGGGTTTGACCCCTGGTCAGGGAAGGAAGATCCCACATGCCGAGTGGCATGGCCGAAACAGACACTCAGACAGACAAAACAGTGGCAAGTGGGGCCAGGCACCTGGGACAGTGTGAGGGATGAGATGGACGCATGCCTTTCCCTGTGAAGGTCAGGGTGTGAACACGAGGCGGTACCGGAGCCCCCAGGAGGAGGGCACTTCTCCCATGCGGTGCCGAGGACCATTCCCGCAGCACCCATCGAGGAATCGCCACCTCAGTAACAGCAAAGAACCCACAGCCCTCACAGGCTTTCGACCATAAACAACTCGACCCCTGGCCTTATGAGGTACGGCGAGTATTTCCCAATGTGCAAAATAGAGAAGAATCCTAGAGAATTCCTGAAATATATCCACTTTAATCAATCAGGCACTCCAGGTCCTGTGAATAGGGAATACAGCAGCAAATCCTTTGACCAAGTTGTTATATCTGCCAAAGGGAGGCCGCTGGAATTGCAGGGGAGATTCTGGGTACCAAAGACATTTTTTCAAGCATTCCATTCTGATGGAATAATGTCAATTCGGAGAAGGCAATGGCACCCCACTCCAGTACTCTTGCCTGGAAAATCCCATGGATGGAGGAGCCTGGTAGGCTGCAGTCCATGGGGTCGCTAAGAGTTGGACACAACTGAGCGACTTCACTTTCACTTTTCACTTTCATGCACTGGAGAAGGAAATGGCAACCCACTCCAGTATTCTTGCCTGGAGAATCCCAGGGACGGGGGAGCCTGGTGGGCTGCCGTCTATGGGGTCGCACAGAGTCAGACACGACTGAAGCGACTCAGCAGCAGCAGCAATGCCAATTCTCTGAATAAAGATGAGGTGCTACAATTTCTGAAGTCATCATAATCCTGCATTATGAACATTAAAATATGGATTTATTAACTTGCAAAATTTGTAAAGTATCCCCTTTGTAGCAACTAACAGTATTGAAAGAAAACTTTTTAAACCTGGTACAGTGGTCTTCATTCTAAAAATGTATTGGGTGCGGAAGTTCATTCATAAACTGACCATTTGAAATGCAACGAGGGTTTGTCAAAGAAATAACATTGCAATTGGTGATTAGATCTCAGGCTAACTCACAAAAAACTTACTTGCCTTTTTTTTTTTCCCATACAACACAGATTGAATGTACTAATTCAACCACGCAAGAGTTATAATCAAGATCTTCTCCCTAGTGACAGTTTACTTTCCAGCAAACATTTGAGATTTGTTATTATTGCCAGATTTTCTGTCTTTTCTTCCCTTCAAAATTCTCTTACCAGCTAGCATAGGAACCTAACCACTATTTATACCCATAGCTAACAAATGATCATATGGGAATATAATATACTAGAGAAGAGACATGTACTATGTAAAATATTAAGTATATTAAATGCATCTGACTAGAGGGTTGGAGAAGGAAATGGCAGTCCACTGCAGTATTCTTGCATAGAAAATCCCATGGACAGAGGAGACTGGCAGGATCCAGTCCATGGGGTCACAAGAGTCAGACTGGACTTAGCGACTAAACCACTACAGAGGGTTGGTAAAGGTATAAATAATTATGTAGCTATTTATTCTTAGAAACACTATTTGCAACATTAATAGAAGTAAACTGTATGAAATTAGAGGTTTGGGGATAACATATGTGATGAAGCAAGGAAGATAAAGATGAAGGGTCTGTAGGCTGATTATACTCTTGAGATTCCAAAGAAAGAGTTAGGTAAGTCAAAGTCACAGAGTCTGACTAAGTGAAGCACAGAACTCTTCTGGTTACTCAGAAGCTCACTCTATAAGAAGAAATAACAAACCTATTATCAGCTCTCATTCATGGAATCCTTCAGCTCAGTTCAGTTCAGTCGCTCAGTCGTGTCCATCTCTTTGGGACCCCATGAACTGCAGCACACCAGGCTTCCCTGTCCATCACCATCTCCCAGAGTTCACTCAAACACACATCCATCAAGTCGGTGAGGCCATCCAGCCACCTCATCCTCTGTTGTCCCCTTCTCCTCCTGCCCCCAACCCCTCCCAGCATCAGAGTCTTTTCCAAAGAGTCAACTCTTTGCATGAAGTGGCCAAAGTACTGGAGTTTCAGCTTTAGTATCATTCCTTCCAAAGAACACCCAGGACCGATCTCCTTTAGCATGGACTGGTTGGATCTCCCTGCAGTCCAAGGGACTCTCAAGAGTCTTCTCCAACACCATAGTTCAAAAGCATCAATTCTTCGGCGCTCAGCTTTCTTCACAGTCCAACTCTCACATCCATACATGACCACTGGAAAAACCATAGCCTTGACTAGACGGACCTTTGTTGGCAAAGTAATATCTCTGCTTTTGAANGCCGAGGGGCTGGGTTGGCGGACAGCAGACTCACCTTTCCTAGGGACCCCTTGGCTTTGCTGAGGGAAGTTCCACTGCCTCTCTCTTTCTGCAGAGCACCCCCTGCACTGATATTCCTTGATTTATGCAGAAAACCAATAAAGTCCCTGACATGGAGCTTGCTCTGTCCACGAAGGCCTCAGGCATTTCTAGATGGGGTGAAGGCATAGAGCACCTTCTCAAGAGGGTCTTAGAAGCCCAGGAAGGGAAGTGAACTCAGAGGGCCTCTGCACTCCAGAGAATTAGCCTGGAAGAGAGAGAGAGAAAGAGAGAGAAAGAGGGGAATAGAGACAGAGAAGACACGGGGACCAAAGCTCTGATGGAGCAAAGGTGTTTTATTCAACATTGTTTGAGTATTTATACTGTCTTCCTAGATAGTATATTCAAAAGCAGAGACATTACTTTGCCGACTAAGATCCGTCTAGTCAAGGCTATGGTTTTTCCTGCGGTCATGTATGGATGTGAGAGTTGGACTGTGAAGAAGGCTGAGCGCCAAAGAATTGATGCTTTTGAACTGTGGTGTTGAAGACTCTTGAGAAGTACTCTTGAGAGTTCCTTGGACTATAAGGAGATCTAACCAGTCCATTCTGAAGGAGATTAACCCTGGGATTTCTTTGGAAGGACTGATGCTAAAGCTGAAACTCCAGTACTTTGGCCACCTCATGTGAAGAGTTGACTCATTGGAAAAGACTCTGATGCTGGGAGGGATTGGGGGCAGGAGGAGAAGGGGATGACAGAGGATGAGATGGCTGGATGGCATCACGGACTCAATGGACATGGGTCTGAGTGAACACCAAGAGATGGTGATGAACAGGGAGGCCTGGCGTGCTGCGATTCATGGGATCGCAAAGAGTCAGACAAGACTGAGCGACTGAACTGAACTGAACAAGGTAGCTATTTTCAGCAGAGATAAAATCAAAACTTACAGATTATCAAGGAAACATGAGGTCATCCATATGAAAGAGAGAGGGTTGTAAATAATCACTTTTACTTTATTGTTCATAAAAAGAAAGAGGGTCGTAAATAGTTACCACCATATGGAAAAACTAACGAAGGAAATACATACATTCCTAAGCTCCCGAGAGTAGCTTGCTGCTCCAATTTTTTCCTGAATATTCAGGAATTAATAAGGGACAGAGGATTCATGACAGATTCAAAACAGCATACAGGAAGCCTCCTGTTAAATGCTTTCTGACAGTGGGTCACTTTTTTTTTTCTTTCTGTAGTTAATAATATCTGGTTTATGTACCTAGGTCTCTTTTTTTCCAATTTCATTTTCATTTTTGAGATTGTAAATAATTTATGTTTCAAAATTCAAAACTACAAAAAGCAATAGTGTATACATTGTGTGTTTAGTTCTGTCTCTTTAACTCTATTCTCATCTATCCCTTCAAAATAATGATTTTTATTCGTTTCTACTTGATCCTTCAAATATTACATTTTCTTTTAATTACTATTTTGCTTTACTTTCTGGTGCCTTGATATTTAGAAAAATCTAATTTTATAGTTTCATATTTAATTAAAAATATTAACTATGCTGGAGTCCAGTTTTTATCAGTTAAGTTCAATCACTCAGTTGTGTCTGACTCTTTGTGACCTCATGGACTGTAGCACACCACGCTTCCCTGTCTATCACCAACTTTCAAAGCTTGCTCATACTTATGATCATCAAGTCAGTGATGCCATCCAACCATCTGTCATTCCCTTCTCCTTCTATCCTCAAACTTTCCCAGCATTGGGGTCTTTTCCAATGAGTCAGTTCTTTTCATCAGGTGGCCAAAGTACTGCAATTTCAGTTTCAACATCAGTCCTTCCAATGAATATTCAGGACCGATTTTCTTTAGGATTGACTGGTTTGATCTTCTTGCAGTCCAGGTGATTCTCGAGTCTTCTCCAGCACCACAGTTCAAAAGCATTAATTTCTCAGTGCTCAGCTTTCTTTATATTCCAACTCTCACATCCATACATGACGTTCTTCCAGTTTTTATATTGTTTTGTCTATTTATTGGCTGTGCCATGCAGCATTGTACTTGTACTCAGTCATATTGGACACCCTGCAATCCCACAGACTATAGCCCTCCAGGCTCCTCTGTCCATGGACTTTTCCAGGCAAGAAAACTGGAGCAAGTTGCCATTTCCAGGGGATCATCCCAAGCCAAGGATTGAACCCATGTCTCTTGCATTGGTGGGTGGATTCTTTACCGCTGTGCCATGTAGGAAGCCTCGTATCCCTTGGCATGAAGGATCTTGTTCCCAGGACAAGGGTGGAACTCATGACTTCAGCAGTAGAAGCACAGAGTCTGAACTGCTGAACCACCAGGGGAATCCCCATGGATAATTTTATACTACGTTTTATAAAACAAAGTTTCCCTTGGCCTTTGATTAGAAAGGTCATCTTCATTAGATTTCTTAGGTCAGATTAACAAACAATATTCTATAAATTGTTGCATGTTTAGAATTGCTTTTCTACAACTTGGATGATTTAAATCAGTTTGTCTGGAGATGACATGTAGTTTTAATTAAGTTCATTTTTCATTTATCTTTTCTTTCCTTATTTTATTGTCCCTCCTACAGGCATATCACAACATGGCACAATGCAGAACATCCAGTTTCTCCTTGAAAAATCATTGAACTAATTACCTTTATTTTATTTTTGTTGTACTGAATCATGTCCTGCGGGATGAATCTCTTATGTTGTTACATAAAAGCTTTTCATTATGCAAGAGTTATTATGGATGACTAAGATGAGGGTGAGCATTGTACAGCCTGTCTATCATTCTGCCTCTTGTATTTCAGTTTTTGTTTATCCTTCTTCCTCTTCATTTCTCTACATTCTTTTGTTTTAAAAATATATATTCCTGGGATTTCCCTGGTGCTCCAGTGGCTAAGAATCCAGACTCACATTTTAGGGACCCCAGGTTTGGTCCTTGGGCAGGGAACTAAAATTCCACATTCAGCAACTAAAAAAGATTCCATGTGCTGCAAATAAGACCTGGCACAGCCAAATAAATAAATAAAATGAAAATACATATACATTCCTTTTGTTTCATCCTTACTGTTTCCTCCAAAACTTTTGGATTTAGAAATTTATCTCACAGTTGTTCTTTTTGTTTATTTAAATGCCTAAAAGATATTCCTGCTTGATTAATAATTTGAGTTTTCCTATAAATAATTACTACAGAAATCAAGCAAAGGTGCAATGTCTCATTAATCAATCAAAGGATAACTTAATTTAAAAAAATGCACAACATTGTAAATCAAGTGTACTTCAATAAAAAATTTTTAAAGATAAGTGTTAAAAAAGAAAAAAAAGGGGTGGTGAAGCCATTCATGTGTTTTCATTTGACACATGTATATCCTTCTGAGACCCAACTTAGACCATCTTATAGTTTGTTAGCACATATGAAAAACATTTGTTTAATTTCTTTAGTGCATATTGATACACTAGACACTGAAAATTTTACTGCGATTTCTTAATATGTTTTAGATCCAGGGAATATGGCAGTGAACAAAGAGAACAGTTAATCTCAAAAAGAAGAGCAACATACATCAATAAGGGAACAAAGTGAAGTTAATACTGAAAGCAGAACATTTGAGAGGCAAAAACTATGTATTAGGTTCCCCTGAAAACTCCTATTTTTATAAAAAAGGAGCAGAGAAAAAAGCTCAAGAGTAAACTAGGGTCCTTCAGTAAGAACATTTGTAAGGAAAGTAGATTCATGAAGAATCTTCATGTATACTGATTGGATAATAAAAAATATGTAACAACCTCTTTTTTCACACTGTCATATATATCAGTTGGTAAATCAGTATACTTTACATGGACACATGAAATCAATTATATATAACATGCTTTATATGATATGCATTATTTATAAAATTATATGTTTATAATGCACACACATATAATATGTATGTATATAATATATATCAATATGCATTATTATTTTGAAATAATAATAACAGCCTTGTAGAAAGTTGCAAATATAATACAGGGACATGTACCATACCCTTCATCCAAGTTTCCCCAAGTGTTACATTTTGTATAATTAGAGTACAATATCAAATCCAAGGATTTGACTTTGATGGATTGTATGTTTCATTGTCTTTTTAATAAATGCATAAGTTCATGTAATCACTACCACACTATATCAAGATTCAGAACCATTCCATCACCACAGATTTCTCCTCATTATTTTTTTTTACTAATTTTTATTAGAGTACAGTTGATTTATAATGCTATGTTAGTTTCAGGTGTACAGCAAAGTGAATCAGTTATATGTATATCTACTCTTTTCTGGATTCTTTTCCCATTTAGGCCATTACAGAGTATTGAGTATAGTTCCCTGTGCTATACAGCAGGCCCTTATTAGTTATCCATTTTATATATAGCAGTATGTATATGTCAATCCCAATCTCCCAATTCATCCCAACTTCCTTTCCCCAATTTGGTAACCATCGGATTGTTTTCTACATCTGTGACTCTCTCAGGTTAACTTTTTATCCTTGTATACACACCTCTCCCCCAACATTTCATAACTCTTGGCAATCACTAATTATTTTGCCAGCTCTATAATATTTTTTAGAGAACGCTATATAAATATACTTTAGTGTGTGGCCATTTTGAGATTGACCTTTTTCACTCAACACAATGCCCTTGAGATCCTTTCAAGTTGGTAATTCAATCAATTTTATTTCTAAGTGAAATTCCAGAGTATCACAGATGTTTAACCATTAATTTATGAGTTGTTTCCAGTTTTGACCACTACAAATAGGCCTTCTATGAACAACCATGTGTAGGTTTTTATGTGGACATAAGATTTCATTTTGCTGAGATAATTGCCCAGTGAGTCTGAGTGAATGTTGCTCAGTCGTGTCCAACTCTTCGCAACTTCATGGACTGTAGCCTGCCAGGCACCGCTGTCCATGGAATTCTCTTGACTGAAATACTGGAATGGGTATCCATTCTCTTCTCTAGGGATCTTCCCAACCCAGAGATTGAACCAAGGTATCCCACATTGCAGGCAGATTCTTTCCCATCTCAGCCACAAGGGAAGCCCAAATAATTGCTGAGTCATTTGTTAAGTGTAAGTGTAACCTATTTTTTAAGGGAAGGTCAAACTATTTTCCAGAATGGCAGTATTATTTCACATTCCCATCAGCAATGTATAAGAGATCCAGTTTCTCTATATCCTTGCCAGCAGTTGATATTTAGTCACTGTTGCTAATTTTAGCTGTTCTATGAAGTGTGTTGTGATATTCTATTGTGATATAAAATTGCCATTCTCTTTGGCCACCTCATGCAGAGTTGACTCACTGGAAAAGACTCTGATGCTGGGAGGGATTGGGGGCAGGAGGAGAAGGGGACGACCGAGGATGAGATGGCTGGATGGCATCTCTGACTCGATGGATATGAGTCTGAGTGAATTCCGGGAGTCGGTGATGGACAGGGAGGCCTAGCGTGCTATGATTCATGGGGTCGCAAAGAGTCCGACACGACTGAGCGACTGTACTGAACTGAACTGAACTGAATGGCTAGTGATGTTAAACATCATTTCTTGTGCTTATTTACAATCTAAAAATTCTCTTCAATAAAATGCCCCTTCATAGCTTTTCCCATTTCCAGTTGGATTAGGTTTGTAATTTTGATAAAGCCAAAGTACTGGAGTTTCAGCTTTAGCATCATTCCTTCCAAAGAAATCCCAGGGTTAATCTCCTTCAGANAGTTCAGTTCAGTCGCTCAGTCGTGTCCATCTCTTTGGGACCCCATGAACTGCAGCACACCAGGCTTCCCTGTCCATCACCATCTCCCAGAGTTCACTCAAACACACATCCATCAAGTCGGTGAGGCCATCCAGCCACCTCATCCTCTGTTGTCCCCTTCTCCTCCTGCCCCCAACCCCTCCCAGCATCAGAGTCTTTTCCAAAGAGTCAACTCTTTGCATGAAGTGGCCAAAGTACTGGAGTTTCAGCTTTAGTATCATTCCTTCCAAAGAACACCCAGGACCGATCTCCTTTAGCATGGACTGGTTGGATCTCCCTGCAGTCCAAGGGACTCTCAAGAGTCTTCTCCAACACCATAGTTCAAAAGCATCAATTCTTCAGCGCTCAGCTTTCTTCACAGTCCAACTCTCACATCCATACATGACCACTGGAAAAACCATAGCCTTGACTAGACGGACCTTTGTTGGCAAAGTAATATCTCTGCTTTTGAATATGCTATCTAGGTTACATGGAATCCTTACTGTGGGCTAATAAGCATCTGCATGACTGCACCCTAACAAGCCTGTTACTTTACTACAACTTGTGGCATGTTGGGTTGACCAGCTGACTGGGGCTCTTCCTCATGCTAATACTATTCTAATGAGTAAAATCACATTGGATAAAGTGAACTATAACCAGGGGAGAGGAAATAGTTCTGTAGTGCAAAAGGGATGGGTAAAGAGGAATTTAAGGACAGGATAAAGGGTTAGCTCTCCTGAAGTATAGCCTGGGTGGTAAATGGATGGGGGACATCCAGAGTCTAGGAGCTCGGAGCATCTCAGGCACTGAGGGTGTCTATATCTTGTCTGCCTCACAGTCACCACGACTGTCAGCAAAGATGTCTGGGGCTCCTTGCTACCATCTTGCCCTGCCGGCTGCCATCTCTGCACAAGAAGGTGGCCCCAGAGGGTCAGTGGGCGTCAACATACACCACTCCTCAGGGAAGCTCGAGGAATTCCACTGTGCCCCCTGGTCCTTGTGTACAAACCAAAACGGTGAAGAAGTTCCAGGGCAATGGGAACACCTGGGACACATGCTCAGGATGTTATGAAGGTTAAATGTTGGGATGTTATGAGGTTAAATGTGGGGATGTTATAAGGTTGAATTTTCAGATTTGCCTAGACTTAGACATTATTTGATCAGCTTAAAAACCCTAAATACAATAGTATACTCAAGGGTTTTACAAACTGAAGAAAAAAATTTAAGGGAAATAATCCCATCAAACTATACCTTCAGTTTGTGTTCTTTATTAATCACTATATCTGAAAAAGACATGGAATCATAATTATCTTATCATTGTGTTCACCATGCTGAAAACAATGTCTACAGCAGCTGTGAAAGGCTGAGAGCCACAAAACTGTTTTTATAAAACCATTAAGCAGAAATGACTCAGGAAAGAAAAAAAAAAAAAAAACAGGGATAATTATGTTTGGCGAGACTGAGAGAGCTAAAAGCCATCTTAAAAATCATAACAGAACCGTCCAGTTAAAGATGGCAGATTGAAAACACACACTTAGCTCTGTTCTTTCCACAGGCCATACTATAAAGACAGTAAATTTCCCAGGATAGAGATAATAGGGGAAGAGAAAAGAGCCACAGATATTTGGAAACCAGAAAGCAGATGGACAAGTGGCAATGGGCTTAGCCAGTTTAGAAAGTTAAATATTCACCTTGACAGTGGGAAAAGTTAAGAAGCAAATGGCTTGGTAAAACCACTTTGGAAAACTCTTGGAGGGTATTTACTAAAGATAAACCTGCATCTTTCTGGTGACCCGGCAATTCCATTCTCAGGAATATAAAAAATTAAAGCACAGGTCTATTAAAGGCATGAACACCCTGTCTGGACTCCTAACCCACAGAAACTGTTGCCTAATAAATGTGTGTTATTTTAAGCCAAAAAAAGAGAGACATGATCAAGAAGATTCATGGAAGCTTTATTCATAAAAATCCCCAAAGATAAATGACCCAGATATCCATTAACTGTAGAATGAGTAAATAAGCTATGATGCAGTCACTAGATGGATATACTGTTGCTGCTGCTGCTAAGTCGCTTCAGTCGTGTCCGACTCTGTGCGACCCCATAGATGGCAGCCCACTAGGCTCCTCCGTCCCTGGGATTCTCCAGGCAAGAACACTGGAGTGGGTTGCCATTTCCTTCTCCAGTGCATGAAAGTGAAAAGTGAAAGTGAAGTCGCTCAGTCGTGTCCGACTCTTAGCGACCCCATGGACTGCAGCCTACCAGGCTCCTCCATCCATGGGGTTTTCCAGGCAAGAGTACTGGAGTGGGGTGCCATTGCCTTCTCCAGATGGATAGACTACACAGCAATAATAAAGAACTAATAGCTGCCACATGCGGTGAATCTTAGACATTATGTGACAGTAGAAGCCAGAAGACTACGTACTGCATGGTTCCATGAAGAACAGGCAAAGCCAACTGACAGTGACAGAAAGGTTACTGACCGAGACACGAGGGAGGCTTCGAGTGTGTGGCAAATGTTCTCCATCTCTGAGTGGTGGTGATGGGTGGATTCACATTTTCAAACTCTTCACTTCAGATTAACTGCATTTCAATTTATTTATATTAAATCTCAATTTTAAAAAAATGTATGGAAAATGAATGAAAAGAAAGAAAATCTGCTTCACATTACAGGCTCAGGCCCTGGAGTTTGTGGTGACAGTTATCCTTGGAAATAGGAGTGAAAGGGGAAAAAAAGAAACACCTAACGACACTGGTACTGGGGATGGGTTAGGGCTTCACTGTGGTAGAGACCATGGAACACAAGTCCTCCCACAAGAAGAGTCCAGGCAGCTTTCTAATGCTGCGCTGGTTTCGTGTGTGTGTGTGTGTGTGCATGTGCACACTACACTCTCAAACTGGAGTGGGCAGCCAGATCAACAGACACCTGAAGGAAGTGTACGACATGAAAGACACTCCCAAACAATCAAAACATGGGGAAACAGACTGCCTAGCAAAAAAAAAAAAAATTACCAAACATTTGATACCCAGCCCGAACTGCCAATTTAATGTGAGGGTAGACTGAAGATATTTTCAGATATAATTTCTACTCCAGAAGCTGCAAGAGAATATAATCCATCTAAAAAGGGAAGAAACAAGGATCCAACATGAGAGAGAGGTAGTCATCCCTCGAATAGGAATGGAAATCCTAAGATGACAGCTGTTAGAGAATAACCAGTCAGTGAAACTGATACAATGCCTAATACTTTTTTTAATGTAGTGACATACCTTCCAAAGGTATGTGCACTTAAAACCCTTTGAAGAAAAGACTGACATTGATCTAGTACATTTTAAAAACTGAGAAATTTTATTTTTTAAAATGCAAATAAAATTTTTCAGGAGAAATAAACACAGCATACTTCATGGACAGAGGAGCCTGGTGGGCTACAGCCCATTGGGTTGAAAAGAGTCAGATACAACTTAGCGGCTAAACAACAGCAACTACAAGGCTCAGTGGTGAGCAATGTTTAAAATACTGTATAAATGGATGAGTTATTAGAAATATGGAATACAATACAACCAAAATTAGGATTTAACAAAGAGGCAAATTCCATCAACAACAACAAGCAGATTCAGAAACAGCAGCATACACATGTTATTTGGAATGATGGAAGTGATTATGAACAAAATTAGCTAAAATCGCTGATGGTGGTGGTCACTGGGATGACCAGTGGGCAGGTGAGGAGTCATGAGCTGCTGCTGCTCACAAAATCCTATGTACAATCTGACTCACTAATCTGTGGGTATATATAGTATATATAGCATTGACAAAGATGAAAAACTAAGCCAGAAAAGCAAAATTTTTAATCATAACTCTTTGTTTTCTATAAAATAGCAAGTCCATAGCCTATATAAACCAGTACACAGTAATTTTTGTAATTAGAAAAAGTCACTTTCCTGTCCCCAAAGGTATTTAAATGTCTGGCTCCAGAGGGCAGTTCAGCTCCCTTACATGTCTGCAGGTTTCCCGTGACCCTTCATCAGAGCAGATGAAGAGAGGGGTGGAAGCTGCACACGGTGGGTCATGGGTCCTGGCGTGCACCCCATGAAGACCACCAGGCAAGTGGGCCTCCGGGAGTACAGAGCTCGGCCAGGGCCCAAGATTAAAGGGCTCCTCTGTCTTCCCTACGCTCAACCACTCCCTCACACCGAACCACTCCCCCAAGCCCAGCACCAGACTTCAGAGATCAGGCATGGCAGGGAAATGCAGGACAGGAATGGGATGAGGGACTTCCCTGGTGGTCCAGTGGCTAAGGCTCTGTGCTCCCAATGCATGGGGCCCGAGTTCGATTCCTGGTCAGGAAACTAGATGGCACATGCCACAACTAAAGATCCCACGTGCCACAACTAAGACTGGGTGTAGCCAAATACATATATTTTTTTTAAGTATTAAAAGAAAATAAAATGGAGTGGGCCCTGCCAATGGGCAGAGAAGAAGCAGGGTCCCTGACTGTCTGAAGGATCATCTGGAGAGACTTGAATCGCCGCCATCACAAGTATACAGATGTCTGGGGAGATCTTCTTAGGTGCAGCTCCTTTTTACAGGACTGAAAATCTGCCCCTCTGACATACTCCATAGAACAATATTTATTTTTCCCTTTTTAAAAAATCTTATTTATTTATGACTGCTCTGGGTCTTTCTTACTGCACAGGCTTTCTCTAGTTGTGGCGAGCAGGGGCTACACTCTAGCTGTGATGTGTGGGCTTCTCATGGAGGTAGCTTCTGTTTAGTGGGGCACAGTCTCTAGGGTGAGGGGGCTCAGTAGTTGTGGCGCATGGGCTTAGCTGCCTGGAGGCATGTGGAATCTTCTCAGACCAGGGATCAAACCTGTGGTGCTTGCATCGCAAGGCAGGTTCTTATTCACTGTTTCGCCAGGGAAGTCCTAACTCTCCCTTCTCTTCTCTTGCGGAAAGAGAGGCATGAGCAGCCTATGACCACAAAGCAATT
This sequence comes from Neotragus pygmaeus, assembly GCA_006410875.1. Lineage (NCBI taxonomy): Eukaryota > Metazoa > Chordata > Mammalia > Artiodactyla > Bovidae > Neotragus > Neotragus pygmaeus. The sequence goes on from SJYV01003368.1 coordinate 340,004, forward strand.
TGCACCAAGATCCAGGTGCCCCTTCCCCAAAGATAAATTGCACGCAGTGTAACAATATGCCTAATTATACTGCCTGCTTTAATAGGACTGTTACGAAGATGAAGTGAGTTCATCCTTTCAAAGCACTTAGAACAAAGCCTGGCACACAGCAAGCTGTATAAATGTTAGTTACATAAATGAAGTAAAAACGAGGGAAGAGAATATGGTGTGTTTGCAAAGGTGTTATGAGAAGTCTCCGTCCAGAAGCCGTGCTCACATGTTGATGGAGTGTTTCTATGAGAGATTAAACAGGGCCTGCCCCCTCAGAGCCCCCGCGAGCAGAGAAAAGTTATATTTGGATGAAGCCAAATGGTGGAAGAGAGTAGTTTGGAATCTAAGATGCTATACAATCTATCTCAAAAAATACTTTTAACAATTAAAAAAAAATAATTTGACATAGTGATAAATATTTTGGGGTTTTTCTTTTTTTGGACCCTTCTTATACAAATGTACTTATTTACAAAACAGAAACAGACTTACAGATTTCGAAAACAAATGGGAAAACCAAAGGGGAAAGGAGAAGAGGGTGATAAATTAAGAGTTTGGGATTAACATACACACACTACTAGTTATCTGGAGAAGGGAATGGTTTACCCACTCCAGTATTCTTGCCTGGAGAATTCCTTGGACAGAGGAGCCTGGTGGTCTACAGTCCGTGGGGTCACAAAGAGTCAGACATGACTGAGTGACTAACACTTTCAACCCTACATATGAAATAGAAAATCAACAAGGACCCACTGTATAGCAAAAGGAACTACAGACCTCTACTCAAAATCATGTAATAACCTATACAATTAGAGACTCTGAAAAAGTGAATATATGTATTGATATAACTGAATCACTTTGCTGTACACCTGAAACACAACATTGTAAATCAACTATACATCAATAAAATTGAAAGCAAACCAAAAAACCTCCCCAGTCGCAATGTTCTTATTGCTCACAGCTTTTCTGAAGAACAGAAAGTTAACAGATGGTCTAAGTTTACCCCTGCCTTATTAAAGAATTCTATGAACCACATCAGGTCCGCAGAGGCCAGAGGGGCCAGCTGAGACGCAAGAAGAAAAGGGACACTGGAGCTGGGCAGCAACGGGGCTCGAGGCCACCAGATGGTGACCACAGAGGGAACAGCAGAAAGGAACAGCTGGAAGGAACATGAGCAATTTTCTGACTTCTTGGTATTCACCCTCTCGGTATTAGGGGTATTAGCCTGCAAGACTAAAGGATCTGGCTGCTTTTCTTTTTTTAATGTAAAAATTACCAAGGAAAAGTCATCATGACAATAAAAATGCCTGATGCCCACTCATGATCAATTGCTAACAGGGTATGTGATGCAGTAGAGGCCCTGTATCATGAAATCCATGAGATAATCCAAACGTCCATCAGTAAAGGAGGGTGTGTTCTTTCTTCTTGGGGAGGGGTGTTAAGCGGGGTTCCTTAAGCCATAGATATGGAATGGCACCCTTCCATTATAAATAATTTTCTACAAAGAACCAGATGTGGAGCTAAAGGCAGGAATAAAGGAATGCACAACTCAAACACTGTGCCTGCTTTCAGTAAAGATGGCTTTGGCCTACCCTATCCTCACCATTGACTGAGCCAACCTTTATAGCACCCAAGCCAGTGAATCTCCAACCTTGTCCCCAGGATGAGAGAGGAAAGCATGGCTCATTGGTAGTCATATGATTCTCTAAGAGACCAGCCTCTTGGAAGAGCCCAGGCATTCCCACACCACAAGGCACGATGGAGCAAAACGGGGAGGGACCCTGAAGTTCATGTCAATGCTTGGTTAGTAACAGACCCAACAATTGGACTGCTGGGCACCAAGCTGCTGGAAGACTGCTAGTGAACACGTAAGTTACCTGCAGAGAAATCATCAGACCAAAGTCTCTATAAGGTAGCAGTTATTTCTGTGTTGGGAACAACCTCCTGCAAATTCTAGCAGCACTTTAGACTATTTGATAAGAGCAAGGCAAATCATATCCAGGCTCATATAGACACAGAGAGAGAAAATGAAAGGTAACAGGCAAGCGCTTGAAACTAGAAGAAAAACATAAGGTACCAGTTCTTTTTTTTTAATATTTAATATTTGTTTATTTGGCTGTGTGGATCTTAGTTGCTGCACACAGGATATTCATTGCATCATGCAGGATCTTTCATCCATGCATATGGACTCTCTAGCTGTGGCAAGGGGGCTTAGTTGCTCCACAGCATGAAGGATCTTAGTTTCTCAACCAAGGGTTGAACCCACGTCCCCTGCATTGCAAGGCAGATTCTTAACCACTGGACCATCAGGGAAAACTCCCTAGGTACTAGTTCTTAATTATTCTTTCTAACACAGAGTTGGGATCCACTCTGCAGATCTGTTGCTACAATATCACTTCTTAAGTTACACATTCAATGCAGGAGGAAATGATTTCTTTTGAAGGACAAACATGAAATTTTTTTTTCCTAAAAATTAAAAAATTTCTCATGTGATGAGTTCTCATATTTGGAAGCATCCATCATACCACACAGTAAATTATTTGCCAGGCCTTGAACTGCAAAACCAAAACACAACCAAAAATATTTTCTCCATACTGACTTTAGCAATGGCCTTGATCCCAGAAATCAGTGTCCCCCTTCCCCAAAATACACACTACAGTCACTCAGAATTCTAGCAGCTGTCAGTTGGGTGCCCTGCAGCTCGGAGGGCTCTGGTCCAGATGTTCGTGAGTCACTCTACTTGGAGGTAAGCTGAACAGAAAGGTTGGGAAGAGGAAGGGAAGGATGAGGACAGCCGATCAGAAGATGCGTTTTCCCACCGTATCCTGGTAAATCTGGACTTGAGGTCAGCACCCTCGTGCCTGCTGGGCAGGAGGAAGTCAAGATACACAAAACAGGCCAGGAATATAGGAGGCAGTTGCGGTCAACCACAAAATGAGGAAGACACCAAACATTTAAAAAGAGAACAAACACTGCCAGAGAAAAGGGGAGACTGGCAAAGAGAGGACAATACCTAGGTATGCACCACCGCAGAACACATTTTTCACAAATCTTCTTAAAGAGGCAGATCCTCAACGAAGCAGATCTATCATGAAAATGTTTCTATCTTGAAGCAGAAAAAGTAGCACTACTTGTGGCTGATTCATGTTGAAGTTTGACAGAAAACAACAAAATTCTGTAAAGCAATTATCTTTCAATTAAAAAATAAATAAAAAATATATTGAAGGACTTTGCTGGTGGTCCAGTGGTTAAGAATCTGCCTTGCAATGCAAGGGATGAGTGTTCGATCCCTGGCTGGGGAACCAAGATCCCACATGTTTGGGGCAACTAAGCCTGAGCACTGCAACAAAGGAAGCCCCTGTGCTCTGGAGCCTGTGAGCTGCAACTACTGAGCCTGGAAGCCACAGCCAGAGAGTCTATGCTCTGTAATGAGGATCTCACATGCTGTAAGACCCAACACAGCCGAATAAAATATAATCATAATCTGAACATCGAAAATATTTTTACTTAAAGGGCTCTGATCATTCTTTTATTTTAGTGAATATGTAAAAATTATGAAGGATGGTGAGTTCTTAATGAAGGGACATTATGCAGCCATTCATAACGATGCTTATAATAAGGAGGCTTGTTTATGTTCCATGAAAAGTCACCGGCACCCAAAATCGCAAATAATGTATGACCTCAGCTATGCAGAACACATTTAAGATTAGGAAGGACATATGCCACAAATGTTAATAGTTACTACCTCTGGGTACTATAGAGTTATGAGTGATTTTTCTCATTATCCTTCTTCCCAAATTTCTTTCAGTTGAGCATCTATCACTTTAATAATCAGAAAAACCATATACATTAAAAAAAACGGGTTGCAGGGATGAAATATCTCCAAATATTCTAGTTCACAAACGCAGAACTGTAAGCTGTGAACATGAATATAGATGATCATTGTTTCGTTTATCCTGAAATAAGAATACTGGGGCTTTCTGGAATAATAAAGGGCAAAAGCTCCTTGCAAAGTGCCTTACCTGCTCAAACAGAAAATGATTATGCAAATTACTTAGTCTTAAGAGTAGGGACTAACCCATGAGGTAAATGCTTCTTAAATAGCCTACCATCCAAGGCCCTGTACTAAAAATTATAACCCTGCTCATAGAATGAATGTCACCTCATTAGAGCCCAAATGTAAAATCACCCCTAATTATAGTTGCAATATTATTAGCAAGCTGGTTTTTTTTTTTACCAAAACATGTTTAAGGTAGAAGCTAAATTCTGTCAGGCTAATAATCATTGCACCCTGGTAGAAAAAAAAAGTCAAATGTAGAGGCTTTCACGGGATCAGCTATAATCATTCTAGAGATAGCACAGCATCGTGGAAGGTGAGACCCAGAGGGAGGGAGGGAGGTTTGGGTTTGAGCCTTGGTTCTGCCACCAACAGAGATGCATGACCTCAATCAAGTCATTTATTCTTCCTGAGATTCCATTTCTAATTGCAAAATGAGTATAATAATGTCCACCTTGCCAGAACTGCCATGAGAATAAGGAAAATGCATCTGAGAGTGACTAATGCCTGGCTCATACTGGACAGTTGACAAATAAATGAACAAATAACCAAAGTGGGTGGATTTTTTCCTACTTGTCCACTAACACCAAAGTATTTTTTCTGGTAAATATTGGGGCAACAGTAAGCTAGCCTAACTCCCGTTTCTTCCCTTTTTTCCCCTGTTCACCTCCAGTATAGAGGCTAGAAAAGCTACCCACGTGGTTTCCATACTTCTTTCTAACAAGTAACAAAGTGTTATAAGCAGAAATTGACTGGGTGGATTCCAGGGAAACTGATTTCTAAATGAAAGGGTCGGACTTCAGCGGTACTGTCTCCATACCTTCCTTCTCTGAAACGTGGAGGCAATGGCTGGGCTACAGCAGCCGTCTTGTACTTATGAGGAAAGTAACAAGAACATGGCCGAGATGCCCCATCACAATAGTGTTAATCAACTTGATTGATGCCAGGAGCTGCTTATCTTTGGATTTGTTGTTAATAGCTTCCCTAATAGCTCAGTTGGTAAAGAATCCACCTGCAATGCAGGAGATCCTGGTTTGATTCCTGGGTTGGGAAGATCTGCTGGAGAAGGGAAAGGCTACCCACTCCAGTATTCTGGCCTAGAGAATTACATGGACTACAGAGTCCATAGGGTCGCAAAGAGTTGGACATGACTGAGCGATCTGCATTCACTCAAGAAAAATAAGCCCTACCTTATTTAAGCTACTTTAAAACAAACAAAAAAACTTACAACCAAAGCGTTCGTAAAAAATANAGAGAATTACATGGACTACAGAGTCCATAGGGTCGCAAAGAGTTGGACATGACTGAGCGATCTGCATTCACTCAAGAAAAATAAGCCCTACCTTATTTAAGCTACTTTAAAACAAACAAAAAAACTTACAACCAAAGCGTTCGTAAAAAATACAAATCACGAGTATAATTAGGCCTGGTGCTTGCTCTCATGGAGCTTATTGTCTACTGAGAATAAGAATAATAAAAAAGGACTCACAAATAAATGTAAACTTAGAATGCACAGTCAGTCCTCCTTTTCCACAGGTTCTATATCTATACTCAATCAACTGCATATGAAAAAGATTTGGGGAAAAAAAATTCTAACATGTTCCAAAAATCAAAACTTGAACTTGCTGTGTGCTAGCAATTATTTATATAGCATTTACATTGTATTTACAACAATTTCATAGTATTTACATCATATTAGGTATTATAAGTGGGCTTCCCTGGTGGCTCAGATAGTAAAGAGTCTGCCTGCAATGCAGGAGACCAAGGTTCCCTCTTGGATTTGGGAAGATCTCCTGGTGTATTGTAAGTAATCTTGAGATGACCGAATGTATCCTGGAGGACATCTGCAAATTACAGGCAAATACTACATCATTTTACATAAGGAACTTGAGAATCCACAGATTTTAGCATCTGAAGTGGGGAAGGGTCCTGGAACTAATTGCCCCATGGATAATGAGGGACAACTATATTTTTAGTGTTTTAAGAAGGGGCTGCTTGAAACTCCTTCAAAGATGAGACCATGTGAACCAGTTGAGGGGGTCAGAGGCAGCCTCCCTGACTGCATCATGAGGTTAGAGAAGGTGGGGGTGAAGACAAGAACTCTCAGGGGAGTCAAGAGCAGGTGAAAGGGCCTGTGGCAGGAGGAAGAGTACAAAATAGGAGGATCTTTAAAAAGGGCGGTGGGCGGGGGAACGGGGAGCATGGAGAAGCAGAACAGCAGCAGCCCCCAGCCCTTCGGCAGCAGAGGGCGACTGCTCCATGGACCGAGGGTGGGGAGAAGGTTTCAGATGATTCAAGCGCATGACATTTACTGTGCACTTTATTTCTAATCTAATGCTACCACTGATCCGAAGGAGGTACTGGTCTGCGGCCCAGAGGCTGGGGACCCCTGCAGTATAAGACCAGGCGGTGGAGGTGGGCAGGGTCAGCCCTCTTTGGACCTTGTATTGAAGTATTCAGTGACTGGCATTTTATGTTTTTTTTTTTTTTTTTTTGTATTTTGCTTTTCCCTAAGAGCAAGGGAGCTACAGGAGTGAGTCAGGCAAAACGGTAACATGTTCAGGTCGATTCTGGTGGTCATGTGACCTCTATCTGCGGGTGTGGTGTGGCGCACAAGAGGGACAGAGAGTTGGAGAATATACTCCTGTGGCCAACGTACCCGCTGTGTCCCCAGGATCCACTCTCCTCTCTCCCCTCCCAACAAAAACCCAGTTTTGTTGGGGGCATGTGCTGTGCCCAGCTGAAGAGCAGTAACTGGTCCACACCAATGAGCGCGTTCCTCTTACCTGTTTTCCAAGACTCCCTAGGGTCCATGAGTGGCCCCGTCACCCAGATCTGGCTGATGGGACCTCAGGAGGTTTCTAAGCACTGGGGGTGAGGGCTGGGGAGGGGTGTGTGCCAAGGGCAGAGTCAGAGGGAACCAATAAAAGGCCAAAACAGCCAACTTGAGACCACGAGGCGACAAGCAGGATTTGAAAGCCAGCATGCTAAGGATGTAGTACATGGCAACCCACTCCAGTGTTCTTGTCTGGAGAATTTCATGGACAGAGGAGCCTGGTGAGCTACAGTCCAAGGGGTCGCAAAGAGTTGGACATGATTGAGCGCGCACACACACAAACAATGCTAAAGGATGACTGTGCTTAAAGTCAGAAATACTCTGGGTCCCCGAGGGCACTGCTTGGGCTGCTGAACTGTAGACCCTGTTTGTTTAGGCTGCCTACACTTGGTGGTCTGGTAATTGTAACCAAACACTTTCCTAAGTGATGCATAGCTTTCCTCACCTAATTGAAGGAGAAAAGGCTAAGGGTCCACACTGACTCAACGCGCTCGATAAGTAATTTGCTTAACGGCTCTAAGGAGCCAGCAATGCACTAGGTAACATTCCCACTTTTACACCAGGAAAACTGCCTGACACAGCAATACAAGACCCAATTAAGACAAAACACAGCAACAACTTTAGATCAACCAGCCTGATGACAATTAATAGTGGGCATCAGAAAGAACTGTTCTGCCTCAGAAATGGTAGAGAGGCTCAGAACAGTTTTATAACAGTTTTTTTTTTTTTAATGGGCAGAAAAAAAAAAGTCTCCTTTGGATGCTTTTCTGTACAATAAGTGATTGAGACAGACATGTTTACAGGGAGCTGCAGAGAATCACACGTGATGGGAAAAGAGATGGCAGTTGTTGAGAGTGATAAAGGGATGCTATTCACTGTGGGTGTGATTTAAGGCATTAAGCTCAATTCATAGTAGTTTCTGAAATGAGCATGAGTATTTGCTTCCCCTCATTAGGGGAAGAAATTAGTTTGGTACTATTGATCTCTTCATAGAAGCACCAGGGAGAATCACTATCAAAAAGCAGGTTGGGTGTGTGAAGTTCTCTAAGACAAAATACACTGCATGGACTGAAAAAAAAAAGCCATCTCCTAGAATTTTATAAGAGGGCTCACAGTTAACTGTGCTGAAGCTTACAATTTCTAGTATATAATGTCAGTCACTGCACATGTGCTTACCTCACATCTCTGGTCTAAGTCAACAGGATTCAAAACAGGACAAAACAGAGATGTTCTTATAAACATGTGAATAGAGAAACAGGCAGAGATGACCAGAACCCTTGTAGAAAACATATCTTAAATAACTGTACACATGCCTTTCATGTTACTGAAATCCATTAATAATGAACTACCACCTACAGAAACATCACACGAATAAAAGCAACTGGTTAGACATACAGTGACAAGTCTTAGTTCAGCTGGTATAATAAAGTGCCACAGTCTGGATGGCTCATAAATCATAGACATTTATTTCTCATGGTTCTGAAAGCTGGAAGTCCAAGATCAGGGTGCCAGCATGCCAAGGTTCTGGTGAAAAACCTCTTCCAGGTTGCCAACTTCTGGCAATGTCTTCACATGGCAGAAAGAAGACCAGAGAGCTTTCTGCGGGTCCCTTTTATAAGAAAGCTAAGCCTAATTATGATGGCTCCACCCTCATGACCTCACACCTCCCAAAGGTCCCACGTCCTAACACTATCACTTTAGGGGTCAGGTTTCAACCTAATATACTTGGAGGCGACACATTCAGTCCACAGCAGTAAACAAAGGCAGAAATGTGAAGCATGTAAAATATAGGATTTTAAATTCTCAAAATTAGGAAGAGAGAAAATTTCTAACTTGGGACATTAAAGGAATTATAAATGTTCCAAGATGCTAAAAAAAAAAAAATTATGATTGCTAACTTTAAATAATATGAGAAAATTTATTTCACTAATTGCAAAAAACATAAAATGTGCCCACCTGAAAGATTTATAGCTGGATATTTAATCTTCCTCCAAACTACCATAGCACTTTGCTTATTTCTTTCTTATGATATTAACGACCATTTACTGAGGGATTCAGGGTTTTCCTAGTGGCTCAGATGGTAAAGAATCTGCCTGCAATGTGTGAGACCTGGGTTTGATCCCTGGGTTGGGAAAAAGCCCCTGGAGAAGGGAATGGCTACCCACTCTAGTATTCTTGCCTGGAGAAGTCCATGGACAGAGGAGCCTGGGGGGCTAAAGTCCATGGAGTCCCAGAGTCGGACATAACTGAGCAACTAACACTTTCACTTTCAAATAGTGACCAGGGTATGTGCCCGGAATCAGCTAAAACACCTGAAAAGGAAGGAGCTTAGAAGTTCAGGTGAAGAAACTAATGATCAAGAGTAGTTAAGAACACTGCCCAGTATCTGCCTCTCAGGATTATTCTGATATCACCAAGGAAAAGACAGTGCGTTGGGGCCTTAGGACCACCCCTAGGTTGGATGACTTGGGAAGGGGACTCACAGGACTCAGCACCTAGTACTCATGGTGTGTTCATCCCAGCAAATACACACAGAGCCGGATCAGCAAAGGGATCAGGTGCACGTGCAGGAAATCAGGCGCCAGCTCCCGAGAGCCCTCCCCCCTCTCGCAGTGACTCACACAGGCCTCCTCCAGCAACGAGGTTACAGCACACTGGCACGCTGTGTATCAAAAGGCTCCTTGGAGGCCCCTCACCAGGATGCTCACTGGGAGCTGGTCCTGCAGGAGACTCTGCCTGGCACAGACCAGAATCCCGGGCTCGCAGAAGGAAAGAGGAAATCTACCTACATGGTCAGAAAATATGCGAAAAGATGTTATACCATGTTATACCATGTGGTATAAACCACATGATGCAGTCCGAGCACAGTGAGGCCTTCATATCAGGTCTGGGAATAGTGGGAACCTCATCCTCCGCCCCTCCCCAGAATCCAGGTTCCCAGGTGCCAACCAGGGGCTGGCCTGGTGAACAGGCCTTTCATACAGGAAGTCTCAGGACTGCTGGCCTGTCTTTTCTGCACAGATAGACTATTCATTAGACAGGGATGGTGCAACTGGTAATCCCAACTGGAAAAAAAATAGAGTAGGACTGGGTCACTGTCCCTACCACACACAAAAGTCAGTTCGAAACAAATTAAAGACCTGAAATATACAAGAACTTTTAAGCCTTTAGGAAAAAATATTAGAATATCTTAATAACTTCAGGATTGAGCGTTTCTTAACTAAAATAAAACAAAATGCACTGACCTTATTAAAGGAAACTGATGAACTGGACTACATTAACACTTAAGACTTCCACTCATCAAAAAACAATGTAATTTTAAAAACGAAAAGATAATTAAATCTAAGGAAAGGTAGCAACAACCAATTTAAGCTGACAAAAGATTAATCTATAAAAGACATATATAAAGAACTATTCCAAGTTACTAGAAAAAGACATGTATATCTCAATGGAAAAAAAATTGGTTGAGATGAACAGACAATTCAAAAGGAGGAAATCTATCTACGTGGTCAGAAAATACGTGAAAAGATGCTTACCCTTTCCAGGAATTACAAAAAGGAAATTGAAACCACAATGAGGACTCACTTCTGCTTCCAGCTGAGGAGGAGGAATACACACTAGGTTTACCCTCCTGCCTGGAACGATGAAAACATTGGACAAACCATATGACCTGAGGGCATCAAAACAGCGAACTGGGTCATGGCCTTCAGTGATCATGAGAGACAGGAAGCAAGTAGGGTGAGACCTACGGCTGCCCGCATACTATGTGCAGAGCTTCCGGCCATGCTGAGGGGAAGGAGACCCAGAGCCTGACCGTCTTCCTGAGTTAAGAAAACGGAGCTGAAGTCCAGGCATCAAGGGCATGTGGGCAGAGAACAAGCAAGGAGAGTCACTGATAAAGAACCTCAGACACTCGCTGAGTGTCTCAACCCCCTGCCCCCTGCCCCCAGCAAGCCTCTAGTGAGAACTGATCAAGGCAGGTGAGGCAAGCACCCCAGGCCAAGGAAAGAAACTCTTCTAAGGACTAGCGGGGAACAGTCCCCAGTGCTCACACAGGGCTGGGAGCAATTCCCATCCAGAGAGGAAAACCTCCGAATTCATGAGCAATCCGGCAGGAGAGACATGAAGACGTCTGCGTTAGCCGTGGGGGCAAAATTAGTCCCAAACCCAACTCTGCACTGGTCCTGCATAACAAACTTACAAGCAAGACTGAAAGGATTAGCTGTTTCCAAAGAACAACTGTGTCCAAGAATGCCTCCAAAATAGTGAGAGGAAGAGAAGCACCTAGCATCCAACCAGGTAAGATTCACTATGTCTGGAATCCGACTAAAAATCCCCAGAATTGCAAAGAAGCAGGAAAACACCACCAAGAAGAGGGAGAAAAGGTAAGCAGTTAATTGATTAACGGAACAGAAGAGAATAAGAACTGAAAACACCTTACATGTCCAACAACAAAATAATGGATAATGGTAAATCATAGTATACTCGTATGCTGGAATACTCTACAGCAGTGAAAAATAAATGAACCAGGATGATTCATGGGAATGTGGATGACTCTGACATACAGCTGAATGAGATAAGCAAGTTGTGCAAGAACATATATAGGATATAATACCGTTTACCCTAAGTTTAAAAGCATGTAAAATAAGCCTATATATTTCTGAGGTATACATACACATGCAGCAAAAATATAGACACACAATTTTTTGAAATAAAAAAAACAAAAAACTGTTAATTTAGAATAGTGCTTGTCTCTCAGGGAGAAGCTGCCAGTTGCCTACCTAGTAACCATTCTTTTCTTACTTGCAGAACCTACATTTTGATAGCAGTAAAAATAGTTTCTGTCAATAGCTACAATTTCCAGTACAATTCTGGTATCTCTGGGATGAAAGTCATTGGAGGGGCCTCCCTGAAAAATCCTTTTGCCACTGGCATTTTTCTCCTTCATGGAACTATGATGTGATGGCTGTAGCTCCAGCAGCCATTCTGTAAGCATGGAAACAAGGGCCACTCCCTAAAGACAAAGGAGCACAAAGCTAGAACACAATGGATCCCAGGAACGCCTACCCCAAAACTTCTCATTACCCAAGAAGAAAATATATATTTTCCCTTTTATTTGGATATTCTGTCACATGTCCTTAATCTCTAACTGAAACTAGCACACCGGCGGCTTCAACAGCATTGTTAATGTTTTATTTTGTAAGCTGGCTGGTAGATACACGTGTATTCATTATATTAATCTCTAAGCTATTTTTGGTGTTCTTTATGCTTTTTAGTTTCTCTTAAATACTCAAACATGTAAAACTCTTAGCCCAATACTTAATCCTCAGCAAGATTTTGAAGACTCAATGATAAAATGTACAAGAAATGCCTACAGTAGGCACCTCAATAAAGAAGCTGAATCAGAAATAAAATGAAAGCTTCCTAAAGTCACCAAGCTAGCAGACAGTGGTGCCAGAATTCAAACCCAATTTTGTCTGATCTCCAGCTCTAAGCAGTTCCCCAAACACCCTAAATAATAAGTAGATAAACACAACTTTGCCTTGAAGATAAAAGTTTCTCATAATTAACTAGTTCTGGTTTAGAAAATCAAACACAACAGGAATCAAGCAGAGGTTAAAGTGCTATTTTAAAATGAAAAGCCTCATTCTTTCTTTAAGAAAATCTATTAAAAGAACATCATGTGTTGTAACTGGCAAAAAAAACATCCCTTGGATATTAAAAAGCCTACTTGATGTTAGTTTATAACATACACGTGCACCTGAATTGCTGTTTGGGTTTTAATGAGCTGCCATGCTGGATGAGAAACTCTTGTGTTATGTATTACTCGACCACACCAACAGGGAAGCTTTGTTTAATCTTGACAGCTCCCACTTAATTCTCCCTAACGGCCGTCTGTTCAACCACAGTTGTCTGCAGATTGGTGAGAATAAATCAATGTGTCAGCTTGAGCAGATCAAATTTATTAAACTCTGAAAATTAGTTTATTGAGGGCTATCTTGGCAGGTAAACAAATGAATAAGCAGAGAGAGATTGTATGGAATGGTATGAAAAATCATCTATATGTTCTATCCTGCCTGGGTGGCAATACCAACTCCAAATTCGCTTGCCTTTCAGATTTACAAGCTGAAGACTGACAGATGAAGATTTTTCTAAGCAAATTCAAACTGTCTGAACCATCATAAAGTCAGTACAGTGTGAGTTCAATCTTTTTCTTATTTTCATATTACTTTGTGTGTGTGTGTGTGCTGTGTGCGTGCTGAGTCGGTCAGTCGTGTCTGACTCTTTGCGACCCTTTAGACTGAAGCCCACCAGGCTCCTCTGTCCCTGGGATTTTTTAGGCAAGAATACCGCAGCAGGTTGCCATTTCCTCCTCCAGGGGATCTTCCCCACCCAGGTACTGAACCCACATCTCCTGTGTCTCCTGCATTGCAGGTAGATTCTTTACCCGCTGAGCCATCGGGGAAGTCTCCTTTATCAACCACCAAAAACATTTCTCTGATTTTGTAACATGTTATGGACTGAATATTTGTGTGCCCTGCTAAATTCCTATGTTAAAATTCTAATCCCGGATGTTGTGGAATTAGGAGGTGGGGGAAGGTCTGTGGGAAGTAATTAGATCATAAAGCAGCAATCTCATGAATGGAATTAGCGCTCTGATAAGAACAGACCCAAGAGAGGTGTGCTTCCTCTCTGCTCTCCACCAAGTACGAATTCAAGGAGAAGGTGGTTATCTGCAAACTGGGAGAAATGTCCTCACCAGACGGAAAGATCAGAAAAATGCAGAAGCAGAGGCACCTGGACAGAGAGCTATGGAAAGATCTTCCATTAAGCTCTGTTTCCCAGCCCCCCAGAGCTGGTCGGTTCCTCCAGCTTTCCAGGATGCCTGTATTTTAGCTTTTCCTTCAGTCCTCTGAACCACTTCTTATTCTTTCCATTGCTTTTTATTTATTTATTTCCCTCTTAAATTGGCCACTTGGTTTCCGGTGCTTGAAATCAAAGAACTCTGGGCAACAAACTTAAAATGTCCCCCTCCCTCCTCTAGGCAGGTGTCTTCGGGTAGACGACACCAACCCCACCTGTACGCGTGTATGGGGATGACCGCCTGTAGCTGAGTCTGCAGTGTGACCCGAGCATCTGGCAGTGGTGGGGTGGTGTCAGGAGACACCTGACTCCAGCTGCGCTGATCACGTGATCTCTTCTGGGAACCTGAAATTGGGCCCTTGGAGATGGATGCTTCTCACTGAAGAGCTGAGGTATGAGATACTGTGAAGGTGATCGGGGCTCATCCTGTACGTGCACCCAAAGCAAGAAAGCTGTCTTCCGCAGAGCAGAGGCCAGGTGGGCCCAGGGCTGGCTCAGGTCATGGGCCGATGTCTGTCCTATCTGTGTCCCCACACCTCCTCACCATGAACTCTTCCTGAGACCCATACGCTCCCCACCCCATCCTCAGTGCTTTTTTTTCTCTCAAGCTAGTCTGAAGCTAGACTCCTCTTTCTTCTAACAGAGTCGCCCTCTTCCACATCCTCATAACCCCCGATTTCTCCAGAATCCCCTGTGTCCACCCCACCATCCTGTCCCCACGACACAGGGTATTTTGAACATTGTTGTCATTCAGTCACTAAGTCATGTACGACTCTGCAACCCCAAGGACTGCAGCACGCCAGACATCCCTGTCCTTCACTGTCTCCTGGAGTTTGTTCATATTCATGCCCATTGAGTCGGGGATGCCATCCAACCATCTCATCCTCTGCTGCCTTCTCCTTTTGCCTTCAACCTTTCCCCACATCAGTGTCTTTCCCAAGGAGTCGGCTCGTCGCATTGGGTGGCCAAAGAATTGGAGCTTCAGCTTCGATATCAGTCCTTCCAATGAACATTCAGGGTTGATGTCCTTTAGGACTGACTGGTTTGATCTCCTTGCAGTCCAAGGGACTCTCAAGGGTCCAGGACCTATTTTCTAAATTTGTGGCATTTGTGTTTGCTTTGCCTGAATCACATGCCCTATGGGAGCCCATCACCCCGACATGGTTAAGAGTCTAACCTTTGGGATTTGCAACCCTACTTGGTGACTGACAGAGGAAAAGAGGAAGTGCAGCTGCTTCTCTGTGTGGATTGTGGAGAACCTGGACCAGATGAACCAAAATGGCCAAGAGCGAGGCTCTGGGTTACTGGAAAGTTTATTATGGTCATTTTTTTTTTAAAGGAGGTGACCTCCCTGATTCTTGACCTCTTTCCTCTCTGGTGTCTGTTCTTTTAGTCTCTGATTCTTCACGTGGCACAGCGTTGTCAGGCAGAAGAAAACAAGAGAGATATTTGATCCTCGAATTTCATCTCAATAACAAACAGCCACACCCAGGTACACCGTGCCCTCTGAATTCACCCATTTGAGGTTTCATAGTCTTGGTCTGATGACAAATGAAATAACCAATACTGGTTTTGAAACTTGCTCTGTCTCTAGATCAATTGACAGGATGCTTTCAAGGCACACCCAAAACAGATGAAGCCCTCTTAGTTCAAGGCAGCTGTCACAAGCAACTCCTTGTTGGTTTCTGGGTAGGGGCACAGGGGGTGGGGTGGCGGGGGGGCGTCTTCCTCCTATAAGAAAGTCCCTTACCAGGAACGGCAGTCATGTTCAATACACTGTTGGAGGGGCACAGTTCTTAAATCTGATCTATGCAAATCTGATTAAACCAACCAAGGGCGTGGGTGCACACGCACATTCCTTGGCCTTACAAAAGGCTAAAACGCAGAGGCCGTCTTGAGATCCCTGCTGCCTTCTGTTTATAAAAATCCAGCTTTCAGTAGCGCTTCTCTACTGCCTGCGAGAAAGAGGGCAAGAGGGAGAGCACCAGCTTTTCTCTGACTTTACCAAGAGACAAATTAAAGAAAGTACTGAAGTACAGCAGGAAAGGGTGGGGCCAGATGCTGGAAAGAANGCCCGGGCCTCCCTCACCGCCCAGGGGGTGCGGTGTGCCCCCCCAACAAGCCCAGCCATGGCCCGGGCCTCCCACATCACTCAGGGGGTGCGGTGTGCCACCCCCAACAAGCCCAGCCACGGCCCAGGCCTCCCACACCGCTCAGGGGGTCTAGGAGCTGCAGCCGGGCACCCGACCCTCCCCACCAACCACCCCGCAGGGAGGACAGGTGCCCAGCAGGACGACTGGCATCACATCGACGCCCAGCAGCCCAAGCCTCCCACAGGCCGCCTGCCCTGGCTGGAGCGTGCCCTCGGGGCTCCAGGATGACTGGCCTCCCAGGCACCACCGCCTGGGAAACATCCTCCCCGCCGCCGCTTTGCAGACGGAGGCTGAGACACTGAGACCCTGAGGCCAGGCCACCGGCTTGGGGAGCAGACCCGGGACCTGGAGGGTGGGCCGCACGGGAAGGAACGGGGCCCAGGACAGGGGCCCCAGGGAGGAGAGCGGGGGTCTGGGCCTGGGCCCATGGCAGCCACCCAGCGGGTCGAGCCGAGAGCGCTTCCGGACAGTCCCTTGGGTTTCAAAAAGGCCAGGCATGTGGGGCTGGAGGGAGGGTTCCAGGAGGCGAAGTTGGGGGCGGCCTTGCACCAAGGCTGTGGGGGGTGAACAGGGCCAGAGCGCCTAGGACGGGACCGTTAGGAGGGAGCAGGGCCGGGGCCCAGCAGGCTCCACCCGAAGACAGAGCGCCAGCCCGCACCCATCACGCGGGGTCAGAGGGGAGCGGGCACCATGGGGCCGGACAGCCCCCTCCCGAGGCGGGCGCGGCGGGTGCTGGGCAGCGGGCACTGTGCGGTGAAGGACTCTAAGCCCGCCATCCCTGGGCCAGTCCAGCCCCCACGGCTGAAGCCAGGGAAGCTGCCCGGGGTGGGGACCAGACCAGGCAAGGCCAGGGAGCCCCCAGAGGGCCAGGAACCCCGCAGTCCACGCGGGTCCCTCAGCCACAAGACGTGGCACCAGAAGCGAAATCGCCCCCTCACCCGGAGGGGCCACAGGGCTCCTCGGCCAAGGACGCTGTCCCCAGACAGGGAGGGCCTGCCGGGGAGCGGCCATGCCACAGACCACGAGAGTCTCGTCAGCCCCGCGTCCACCCAGCGGGAACGGGAACCATGGAGGCCAGCGCTCCGGGGTGGACGCCGGGGGCAGCTACCGGAGGCCAGGCCTCCCAGCCTGGCTGCTTCCAGAAGCCTGGCAGGAGTCCAGCTGGCCCCAAGCACCTCCACCCAGGGTCCCCGGCCCCAGGGAGCAGAGGCGTGGATGCCTGGTGGGCATCCGCCCGCCCGCTCCTCTCCTAATTATCACACCCTGCGTCTCCTTCCACACAAACTGCGGTGGCTTCCAGGAACTAGTCGGCATGAATTTTAGGCAAAACCACGTGGCTAACGACCATTCATGTTAGAACAAGCAGGAGCGGCCAGTTCTGACAGACAAGTAAGACAGGGCCCGTGTGACGGACAGGAGCTGCAAAGGACATTTGCAGTGAGCTTCCCGGCAGGCAAAGGAAAAAGAAAACCAGATTTTGCTCACCATTTAAGACTAGAACCAGCTCTTTTGACTGACAGATTCAAGATTCCTCCAGGACACCTGTCAGGGCCTCAAGGCCCCGACGACAGTATTAGTCCCCAAGCTGTGCCCCACTCTTTGTGACCCCATGGACTATAGCCCGCCTGGCCCCTCTGTCCATGGAATTCTGCAGGCAAGAATACACTCACCTCCTGACCCCCATCTCAGACCAGCACAAGCCCCCAGCAGGGCTCTGAGCAACTGAGAGGCCGGTCTGACCCCTGGCTCCCCGGCTCAGCGGCGGAGCAGTGAGTCACCACCACTGACCCCGGCTGGACTCCCCTCAGGAAGCTCCCTCCTGCAAGACGCAAAGCCCCCTCACCGGCCCCCGGCCCCGAAGCCCCATCCCCGCNCCCTGAAAAATGTTGTTCTTCACAAATTACCATCTGAGTCTGGGAGAATCTTTTGGTAACACGTCAAGGGGGACCAACCCACTTTGTTTGCCCAGAACTGAGTTTTTCAGGATGTGAGACTTTCTAGTGCTCTTAACTGGGATAGTCCACATCAAACCAGGCTGCTTCCCTGAAACTGGAGCAATACAAAACTGGAAAAGCGCCATATTCTCCATCTGCCTATAAGGTTTGCCTACCAGAACAATATACGAGGAATTTAACAGACTTGAAAATAAAAACTCATAAATAAGTCTTGGGGATGTAATGTATAGCATGGTATTCATTATTATATATTTATTATACACATATATTTATTATATTACATATAAGTATATATATTATAGTATATATTATATATGTTATATATGTGTTATATATACTACATGTATTATATGTATATATGTAGTATATATGTATTATATACATGTATTAGTATGACAGCTAATAATGCTGTTTTGCCTATTTGAAAGTTGCTAAGAAAATAGATCTTATAAGTTCTATAGGGAAAAAATTGTGTAATTATGTTTGGTGACAAATATTAACTAGACTTATTATGATTACCATTTCACAGTATATACAAATTTCAAATCATTGTGTTATACACCTAAAACTAATATAGCATTACACATCAAGTATACCTCAATTGAAAAAAAAAGATTCAGGAATTCCCTTGTGGCACAATGGATAAAAATCTGCCTGCCAGTGCAGGGGACATCGGTTCGATCCCTGGTCCGGGAAGACCCCACATGTGGCAGGGAAACTAAGCCCGTGCACCACAGCTACTGAAGCCTGCCCTTGAGAGCCTGGGGACTGCAACTACTGAAGCCCGAGGGACTAGAGCCCATGCTCCTCCGCAAGAGAAGCCAGGAAGCCTGCGCACCTCGACCAGAGAGGGGGCCCTCACTCACTCCCAGCTAGAGAAAGCCCGCGCACAGCAATGAAGACACACTGCAGCCAGTAAATAAATAAAAATTAAAAAAAAATTCAAATTCAAACAATGAAAAAAAAAAAGAAAGGCCATATGACTTACGGCTTTGGTTTTTCAGAGCCTCAGACCCTAGGCACTGATATTCCACGTGGGGGTCTTAGCAGCAGAGGTCTCGTGAAGGAATAACGGTCTGCACCATGACGAGCGTCATTCCCTCCAGATCAAACCAGTCCTAACGGCAACCTTGTTAAAAAGTCCTCCTTGCATGCTGTCAGACGATGCCAGATTAAAACACCGTGTCATTATTTACAGGAGACGGTGGTGTGTCAGAGCATTTGACTGAAAAGACCATGTTTCCAAATAAATTTGGTAGCTAGCTAGGGCTGTTCTAAAGCCAGCAAAACAAAGAGCAAGAAAAGGCAGAAAAGGATCCAGTCGTTTGGACGAATCATGTAATCAAATGACTTCTAAGGTGGCGCAATGGTAAAGAAGCTGCCTGCCAAAATAGGAGACACAAGAGACTCTGGTTCAATCCCTGGGTCAGGTAGATCCCCTGGAGTAGGAAATGGTGACCCACACTCCAGGATTCTTGCCTGGAAAATTCCATGGACGAAGGAGCCATGTGGGCTACAGTCCATGGGGCCTCAAGGCGCTGGACATGACTGAGCACAGACACACATGTAATCAAATACCCTGTTTCATCACAGGACTCCCTGCTATTTTTCTGTGTAAGCTTTTGGAATATTCTGAGTAAGAGGTGGAAGGTCAAAGAAAGAGAAAACAGAGCCCCTTTCTAAACCTCACATTTCCACTTCCTGCAGGAAAAAAGGACAAGCACCACTGCCTGGTCTGGCATAGCATTGTGAGGATGAAAGAAACCAAGCCAGGACATCACTCTCTAACGGCTCCAGCGAGGTCCGCCACTGGCCCTGTAATTTATGACCTTGTCTGATCCTCTAAACAAGCCAGGAACATAGATACCATCTCCTCTGGCTTCCAGATAAGGAAGCAGACACTCAGTGACATCTAGGACCCTTGTCCATGGCCAAATAGCTCGTAAATGACACTTAGTTTTAAATCCAGGTCTGCCTCGCTCCAAAAAGCTTATATGCTTTGAGCTGCTGTCCTGTGTCAGACACTGGTACGTTCTAGGATACAAATGGATGAGTGGCAGAGAACCTGTCCTCAAGCGGGTCACAGTTCAGTTCAGTTCAGTCGTGTTCAGTTCAGTTAAGTCCAGACACGCTCAGTTGTGTCCGACTCTTTGCGACCCCATGAATCGCAGCACACCAGGCCTCCCTGTCCATCACCAACTCCCGGAGTTCACTCAGATTCACGTCCATCGAGTCAGTGATGCCATCCAGCCATCTCATCCTCTGCTGTCCCCTTCAAGCGGTTCACAAGCTGGGAGCAAATACAAGAAGGGCCACTGTAACAGTCATTAACAGTGACTGCCGACTCCCCCGATGGTACAGTGGATGGGCGTCCACCTGCCAAGGCAGGGGACGCAGGTCTGATCCCTGGTTTGGGAGGATTCCACAAGCCGCAGCGCAACTAAACCCAGGCACCACAACTACTGAGCCCACAGGATGAAATCACTGAAGCCTCCACGCCTAGAGCCCACGCTCAAGAGAAGACACTGCAATGAGGAGCCCGTGCACCGCCACAAAGATCCAGTGTGACCGTAAAAAACAGAAAGAAGAAAAAAAATGACTGAGTGCTTACCAGGTGCCAGATACTGTGTGAAATGCTCCCCAGTCAGTATTTCAGGTAATCCTCCTACATGTCCACAGGGACAGCTGCCATTTTCCACAGTGTACAGAGCCTGAGGCTTAGAGAGTTAAGTAACTCGAAGTCACAGGGTGAATCAGTCATGTCTTCTGATTCCAATACCCAGACTCATAACTGGACAGCACATCAGACAAATGCAGAGGATGATACGGGCTCCAAACCACATTAGTGAAGCAGACCGCTGAGTTTAAGGTGGAAAGGATCACTTTTAAAAAAAACCTGGTACTTTGGAAGTTTTCAAGAAGAAGAGAGGAAGGGGAGCTGAATCTCAAAGGAAGACAAGGTGATGAGGAGGACAAGGATGACAATGACAGCAGGATAACGAAGCTGAAGGGGGGAGGCGGGGCTGGGTGGTTCAGGCATCATTTATTCCACGCCTATGTGCTGCTAGCCCTGAATGTTCATCATCTCACCTTATTTCCACAACAAGCCTCTAAAGTTGGGTGCCAGAACTTCCCTGGTGGTCCAGTGGCTAAGGCTCCATGCTCCCAATGCAGGGGGGCCAGGTTCGATCCCTGGTAAGGGAACTAGATCCCACATGCCACAACTAAGAGTTCACACACAGCAGCTAAACATCCCAAGTGCTGCAACTAGGACCCTGCAGAGCCAAATTTTTTTTTTTTTTATAATAAAGTGGGCACCGCTGTCGGCCTCATTTAACAGAGGAAGAGGACCAAAGGCCACATGGCCCATGCCCAGCCCCTCTGTGGGCACAGGGCAAAATGAACATGGGACACACACGCCATCTCTGGAGAGGAGAACCGCAAAGGCAGGCTGCGGGGAGGGGAGCAGGACTGAGGTCGATCTGTAATAAGAACAGCACAAGGGTGGTGGGATCAACCCTGCGGCACAGAGCAGGTGGCAATGGAAGCAACAGTCTGATGAGGGGCCATGCTGTCAGCAGAGAATGCAATCGGGAGGCAGCTGCACAAGCTCTGGCATGAGTGTCTGGGGCTAAGAGGACAGAGGCGAATCAGGGCGACAGGGGGACCGGGCAGGACTGGGAAGGGGCTGGGTAAAGAGGAAAGATAGCTCAGGACTGAATCCAAGGGCTGCCCTGGTAGGTCAGGGGTAAAGAATCCGCCTGCCAATGCAGGGATGGATCCCTGGTCCGGGAGGTGTCTACATGCCTTGGAGCTACTAAGCCCATGTCCCACGGCTGCTGAGCCTGTGCTCTAGAGCCTGGGAGCCGCAACTACTGACCCCATCTGCCACAGCTGCTGAAGCCCACATGCCCAAGAGCCCATGCTCCACAACAAGAGAGACCACCACAATGAGAAAACTGCACAGTGCAACTAGAGAGTAGCCCCGGCTTGCAGCAACGGCAGAAAAGCCCTCGATGCAATGAAGGCCCAGTACAATGGGGGAAAAAAAAAAAAGAATCCCAAAAGGTCGATCCTTATAACTGAGGGAACAATGAACGAGAAGGAAGCTCTAAGAAGACAGTGGGTTTGGTTTTCACGTGATGAAACTGAGATGGAGTGGGACAGACAGACCTGGGGAGAAGCACGGGGCAGACTGTGCCCCAGGGTGGTAAGTGGGCCGCAGTGGGAGAGGGCCTGTGGCATCACCTACCGCTCAGGTTCTCTGTGGCACACAATGCCCTCTGGCTGGTTTGAACAGAGAAGCAATTTATAAAGGACACTGGGTAGCTGAGGGTCTTACAGAGAGCTGGAGAACCAGGTTTTAAAGCTAAGAAGGCAGAAGCAGCACCTCCAATCATGAGCAAAAATGCTCCCATGGAGAAGGGCTGGCCTGGGCTCAGACCCTCCCAGGTTACCTGCTGACACCACTGCTGGTGATGCTGGATGCTAATAACGCTGGGACCCCATCCACTGCTGCCCCCCAGAAGTGGATGTAACTGCCAACCCCTGACTGAGACAGATCCTGCTCTCTGTGTCAATAGCTGAAGATTCAAAATCTGCTTCAGAGCAGTCTGGGGGGTTGAGCCTGGGTCACAAGCCCGGGTCCTAGCTGCATGGGAGACTGGAAAGAGCATCAGGGCATCTGGCTTCAGTCACAGTAAGACACCCATGGGAGGGAAAGTGGAGTTCAAAGTAATGGAAGGTCAAGAAGAAGGGTGGGATGTCCCTGACAGTCTAGTGGTTAAGACTCCATGCTTCCACTGTAGCGGGAGAGGGTTTGATCTCTGGTCAGGAAACTAACATTCCACATGCCACGTGGTACTGCCAAAAAGGGTGGCGGGGGGAAGACGGAGGATAAATGTCCACTTTAAGTGCCATGTTCTGTCTTTTCTAAATAATTGATGGTTAAATTTGCCCCTCACAAGCAGAAATATTTTTTATGTCTCAGAATGAACAGAGTTTAAGATGGCAGCCACGTTCATCACTGGTGGAGTCCAGAGGCTGCTATAAAGATATGATCTATTTTCCTGTGGTTGGGGGCCCAGTGGTCCCAGGGCCAGCAGGCCTGGTAACTGAGAATAACAAAACTGTCCTCTGTTCAGAAGTGTTGGCGCCAGGTGTGTGGAAATGCCTGGATTAGAGACTCTGGGGACCATTTTTAATTTACCGGTAAGTGGAGTTTTAAAATGTGACATCTTTGAGTACCACTGCCCGGGTCTGTTAAACAAAGAGGAGCAATTCCCATGCCAGCATCATCCTAAAGCTGATAACGCTAAGGGGGCTCAGGGATGGTGGGATGGCCTCGATTGTGACTCAACAGCACCCTGTTTCCAGTTGCAGAAAAGTGGTTCACCCTTACTACAGATGGCTGCATCTGGAATATGGAGACAGGCCATTTTAGATTTTGGAGGTTTAGCTGGGGCTAGCGGTCATCAAGTTTGAGATGGGAACCCCTGTCCTCCCGCTCCAGCACTTCCCTCCCTGGACTCACGTAGCCTCGGCCTGTAGGATGGCAGCAGATAAAGGATGCCCCCTTGGACAACTGTGACTCCTCCTCAGGGGTCGGGAGAAAGGAGTCCAGGCTCTGAGTTACTGAGCTGGGCTCAGCCCCAGCATAACCTCCCAGCGGGTAGAGCTGGGCAAGCTGTCTGACCTGACTTGTTTGCTCATCTGGAAAAAGGGTAAGCACTATTCTTTTATCATAATACAGCTACCTTAGCAGCTCTGCACTACCACGAGCCCTACTCTTTAGAGTAATGAGCTCTTCCCAACTTCTAGAGGGTCACTTATTTGACTTAATGATAGGAAGGAATCCTGCCTTTTTTTTTTTTTTGCATCAGAAATAATAGAGGGCGGGAGGACATCCCTGGTGGTCCAATGGTTAAAAACCTGCCTGCCAATGTGGAGCACACAGGTTCAATCCCTGGTCACAGAACTAAGATCTCATAAGCTGTGGGGCAACTAAGCCCCCTGTGCCACAACTACTGAGCCTGTGTACCTAGAGCCCGTGCTCCACAAGAGAAGCCACCCCAATAAGGTCCAAGCACTGCCACCAGAGAGCACCCCCTGCTCGCCACAACCGAAGTAAAGCGAAGCCTAGCAATGAAAGCCCAGCACACACAAAAGAGGAATGGGGAGTTCTCTCTGGTGGTCCAGTGGTTAGGACTCTTCACTTTCACCGCTGAGGGCAAGGGTTCCATCCCTGGACCCCTAGTCAGTGAACTAAGATCCCACAAGCCGTATCACACAAGCCAGCCGAAAAAAGAGAGAAGGAAAAAAAAAAAAAAAAA